>CAWUFW010004256.1:1200000-1589551 GCA_963921515.1 Calotriton arnoldi | reverse complement strand
AGTTACCTCTCAAGCCCCCAAAGCAAGATATAGTGGACTATGTACTTGGTCTCCGCTCCAGGATGGCTGAGTACATGAAAAAGGCAACCAAAAACCTTGAGGCTAGCCAGGAACTGCAAAAGGCCTGGCATGACCAAAGGCTGTCCTGACTGTTTACCAGCCAGGACAGAAGGTGTGGGTGTTGCAGCCAGTGGCCCCAGCAGCTCTCCAAGACAAATGGAGTGGACCCCACACTATTGTTGAGCAGAAGGGTGAGGTCACTTATTTAGTAGACCTAGGAACACCCAGGAGTCCCCACAGGGTTCTCCATGTCAACAGGTTAAAACCATATGTGGACAGGGCAGACATGGGCTTGCTCATGGCTACTGATGAAGGGCAGGAGGAAGAGAGTGACCCACTCCCTGACCTGCTCTCACAGAACCCTGACGATGGGTCAGTTGATGGTGTAGCCTTGGCAGGCAGCCTCACTACCCAGCAACAAACTGATTGCAGGCAAGTTCTCAATCAATTTAGACATATGTTTTCACTGACACCCAGTCAGACCACCTGGTGCACTCATGAAGTGGACACTGGGGACAGTCTGCCTATTAAAAATAAGATTTATAGGCAACCTGACCATGTCAGGGACTGTATCAGGACTGAAGTCCAGAAAATGTTGGATTTGGGAGTTATTGAACCCTCAGATAGCCCTTGGGCTAGTCCAGTGGTCCTTGTACCAAAACCTCACACCAGTGGTGGAAAAAGAGAGATGAGGTTTTGTGTGGACTACAGGGGTCTCAATGCAGTCACTAGGACTGATGCCCATCCAATACCCAGGGCAGATGAGCTCATAGATACTTTGGCCTCTGCCAAATATCTCAGCACATTTGACCTAACAGATGGCTACTGGCAGATCAGACTAGCTGATGCTGCAAAGCCCAAAACAGCATTCTCAACCCCTAGTGGGCATTATCAATTTGTGGTAATGCCCTTTGGTCTGAAGAATGCACCTGCCACTTTCCAGAGGTTGGTGAATACAGTTCTCACAGGTCTGGAAGCCTATAGTGCAGCATATCTAGATGATATTGCTGTCTTTAGCTCCACCTGGGAGGATCACCTGGTCCACCTCAGGAATGTTTTACAGGCCCTGCAAAAGGAAGGCCTGACTATCAAGGCCTCTAAGTGCCAGATAGGGCAGAGTCAGGTTGTGTACCTGGGCCACCTTGTGGGTGGAGGCCAGGTTCAACCTTTGCAGAGCAAGATCCAGACTATCATGGACTGGACTGCTCCCACTACCCAGACTCAGGTGAGAGCCTTCTTAGGCCTGACTGGGTACTATAGGAGATTTGTCAAGGGGTATGGATCAATAGTGACACCCCTGAATGACTTAACTTCTAAGAAAATGCCCAAAAAGGTTCAGTGGACAGTTAGCTGTCAAAAGGCATTTGATGACCTGAAGCAGGCCATGTGCACTGCTCCCATTCTACAGAGTCCTGATTACTCCAAGAAGTTCATTGTTCAAACTGATGCATCTGAATTGGGGGTAGGGGCTGTACTGTCACAATTGAATGAAGAAGGTCAGGATCAGCCAGTAGCTTTTATTAGCAGAAGGCTGACCCCTAGAGAGAAACGTTGGTCAGCCATAGAGAGGGAGGCCTTTGCTGTGGTCTGGGCTCTGAAGAAGTTGAGGCCATACTTGTTTGGTACACACTTCCTGGTTCAGACAGACCATTAGCCCCTCTTATGGCTAAAACAAATGAAGGGTGAAAACCCCAAACTGCTTAGGTGGTCCATTTCCCTACAGGGGATGGACTTTACAGTGGAACATAGACCTGGGAGTAACCATGCCAATGCAGATGGACTCTCTAGGTACTTCCACTTAGAACATGAAGACTTAACTGGGCAAGGTTAGTTTAATGTCCCTACGTTTGGGGGGGTTGTGTAGGAGAGTAGGATCTGCTTCACATGGGTACCCCCACTTTTTGCTGATGCTTCACTGTTTTTCGACATTAGTCTGGCTGGGGCCCTGCTAATCAGAACCCCAGCCTAGCTGCTTCCTCTCTAAAATGGTTTCCATGTGCCTTAGGCACATCACTGATTGGGATCTGGAGTGCCCTTATAAGTCCCTAGTATATGGTATACTATCTACCAAGGGCATAGGTACCTCAGAGGCCTGCCAGGGGCTGCAGCATGTATTATGCCAACCCTGGAAGGCCATCCAAACTGACACCACAGGTCTGCTACTGCAGCCTGGGTAAGGTGGTGCATGCACCCCTTACTGTGATATAGGTTACCTATATCACTAAATACATACACACATATAAACCTATAAGTCACTCCTAAGGCAGGCCTTATCAATCCTAAAGGCAGAGTGCATGGTTCCTAAGTGAGAGGGTGCCCCTGCATGAGCAGGGCCCCTCTGCAGCGTTCAGAGACCATCTCTGATGCTGTTTGTAGTGCAGCCTGACCATATACTCTTAAGCGCATTATAACCTCGCGGTAAAATGCTAACTTTGGAATGGCTGCACCTAAACATGTCGTGTTTGGTGTCAAACATCTTGGAATACTACCCCCCGCCAATTCTGGCGGCGGGGGTAGCATTCCACCCTTCTAGAGGGAAAGACATGTTAACTCTGACTAACCCGGTAACTTCTTTCCAGAGCCCTGGCATCACAAAATGGATGCTGCTGCCACAGACACGAGTCTGGCCTCCTGCTGCTGGACGAAACTCCGGCAGGGGAGGCCTGGACAATAGGTTTCCTGTCCCAGGGAGGTGTGACCACCTCCCCAGACAGGATAATGTGTATTGGGGCTGGGCGGGAGCACCATCTGTGTGCTTTGAAGTCCTGCACTGGGGGCACATTTGGTGTCCCTGTGCATACCCCAGTTCAAACCGGATCAGGGGCTTGCAGCCCCTGCTTTGGCGCGAACTGGACAAAGGGAAAGGGTGTAGCCACCCTCTGCCTTGACCCACCCATAGGTGGGGCCACAGAGTAGTCCAACCCCTATCTTTAGTATAAAGATAGGAACCCAGTCCTTAGGACTTTAGATTATCCCTGGACGAAACTCTGAAACTGAATCCTGGACCTTCGACGCTCTACTCACGATTAGAGGACAGAAGAATCTCCCTTGGGGTCAAGGAGTGACTCCCCTGCTTGGCAGGCACCAAAGAAGCATCTGTCCGGTTCGCATTTCTGAAGCTCCCGTCAGACGCCGAAGTCATCGCATCACCAGAGGTGGATTCTCAGACTTCCCCGAGGCTACCCTGAGTCCCCAGCAAAGCTGAGGCCCGTGGCTATCGTGGGTGACTTGAGACCGTGACCCCTGGACACCGAGCACATTTGCAAGTGCATCCTCTTCTGGGTCTCCCAAGAAGTCGTGCTTTGGGCTCCGAGTAGCCCTAGCCTCCAGCACCACCTGCACCGAAGTTCACTGGCCCCCACTCCACGAGTGTCCTGTAAGCCAGCTCCACGTGCGGCGTCACGAGGCTCCTTTGCGGTCGCTAGCCTGTTGGCTAGTAGCCTTTAACGAAGGTCAATCCTTTTCTAACTTGGCATCCTGGTTGCTCCCGGCCTGCCTTCACTTACCCTCGCTGGGTGAGTTCCACAGACCTTGCTGGTCTGCACCATCGACGATCTACATCTTCACCAAGACTTGCCGTTGCCAAGGCTTGTTGGGTCCAATCCGGTCGCTGACACCTCAGCACTCGACAGACATCGTGTACCAGCCCGAATCCTGCTCTTGGTCACCGACAACGCCTCCTGGACCTCGTGGCTGAAGAGTCAAGACGACCGTCAACGCACCTGAAGCACTCGACATCGGTGGACATCTGTCCATCGCCTTCCTGGTCACTGGCTAGTTACCCAGACTCTGTCCCCTCTGCTTTCAGGTTCTTCAGAACTCCGATCCACTCTTGGATCCACCCGGACACTTTTCTCTTGGCCGCCAGCAGCCCTTTGCCGCAGATCGCCATTCGAATCGACGACGAAACCCGACCCCGAAAGGCACCTATGCACGCGGCTTCCCTGGGTGAGGTAACACGAGTACTCCGGTGCTCCCGTGGGTAGAGACTCTTCAAAGTCCTAGATCTCAAAGGGTTTTGTCCTAGTCCTCTTTTAAGTGTCCCTTTTCTCTAATTTCCCAATCCCGACTTTCTCCATAGAAGTCAACGGAGTATCGCGGTTGTGTGTTTACACTGCACGCGTCTCCCGTGGGTCCCCTGTGTCACTACCTTGGGTGGTTCCTTGTGGTCCAAGCACTTCTAGAGGCTCTAGGCCTAGTGTCTAGTTCAGTCGTGGTTCGCATACCACTTTATTGGTATATGGTTTGGTACGCACCTAGGGCCCAAACGTGTATTTGTGCTATTACTGTGATTTGATAACTTATAACTTATGTACTTCGAACTCTAGCCTCATAAAGAGACTAGAGGGGTGTGTTTAGCAATAAATACATATATTTTGAATATATACCTGGTGTGGTGCTCTTTCATTTGGTCACTCAAGAGATTATAGACTGGTAAAACAAGCTGCTTTACATTCCTTCAAGACTTAGCCTGAAGGCTGCTCTCCATAGCTACCACTAGGATAGCTTTCAATAAAGGTTGTCTTTAACCTATCTCCAATAAGGGGTTGTTTGGACTGGTGCAAGGTGCCCACTATAATTAGTGGACAGCATATGCCAGGCCAACTTCTCACACCGGGTGCAGCGTTTCCATAGAGGGCTACCTTTTTGTGACTTATGTTTAGCGGCCTGCTCGGTCGCGGAAACGCCCTGCCACGAATACAGCGGATCCAGGGTCAATATACAAAGAGACTCGGCTGGACCGGGGGGCCCAACTGTGAGTGACATTGGAACCAGCATTGCATCCTTGTTCCTACACCTTTCATCAACCCATTGAGGTATGACTTTGTTTTAAATGGGAGGCGCCCAGCAGCACCCACTGGGGATCATTAATTAGCGGAACTGTGAGTACCAGAGTGCAATGCTGCACACGCCTATCAGGCGGGACTTCAACGCCCACTGGGGCAGGATTTCAATAATAAAACAGGCAGGTGTTCCACTAACAAGCTGTTGTTCTTCCTTCTGCTGCCAGTGATCAAGGACGACGATGTCCGAAACATGTTTGGCTTATGAAATTGAATGGAGGTCGAGGATGGCTTGACTGCTGTCCTCACAAAGGAGGTTTTAACTCCCCGGGTGCGGCGTTTCCATAGAGGGCTACCTTTTTGTGACTTATATATATATATGTATATATATATACATATATATATATATTCACTGAAAAAACCGTAGGTTTCAGGCACGTTATAGTTACAAATTAGCATTTTAAAAACCTTTGAAATTCACTGAAAAAACCATAGGTTTCAGACACGTTATAGTTAGAAATTAGCATTTTAAAAACCTTTGAAATTCACTGAAAAAACCAGAGGTTTTAGGGACAGTTATAGTTAGTTGGACATTGCACTCGTACAAAACCCGTGAAATTCCCCGTTATAGTTAGTTCAGCTAACTATAACTCGCGCCCCGCAATGCACTGCTGATGACGTCACATATTACATCACTCATGACATGGTCAGTGACATCACTGATGACATCACTGATGACATCTCAAATGACATCACTGATGACATCATCCAGTGACTGTGTGTTTCTGTAAAGTTTAAATATGTTTAATATATATAGGGAAAGGCGTATTGAAGAATGAGTGGGTGTATAAGGGTCTGAATGGATGATTTAGTACGTGCGTGACTGACTCTACAAGTGAGTGATTAAACGTATCTTACTGAATGCATGGGTTAGTGACTAAACTGTGTGAATGTCTGTATCCGTCTGTTGGTGTGTAAGTGGATGCATGGATTTGCGAATAGCTACATGAGTGTCTATATGGGTTATTTATTGGTTCTATGAGTATCTGTATGGATGCCTGAGTGTTTGTGTGGATGGGGTGTGTGCGACTGTGCATAGATGTGTGAGTGGGTGATTCCCTGGGTGGATGGTTTCAAGAGTGCATCTGTGATAGACTGTATGGGTGGGTAAGTGTGTGTAAGAGTGTGTTAGTGAGTGAATGTATGTCCCAGTGGTACATGTGTGAGTAACTAAATATGTGAAAGGCAGTATATATGTGTATTGGAGTATATAAATAGCTATAAGCGAGAGTGAGTGATTGTGATAGTGGCTGTATGGATGAGTGTGTGCTTGTATCAGTGATTGTATAAGAGCGTAACAATGTGCTAGTATTTGTATGATTAAGTGAGCTGGTGTGTGTATAACTGTATAGGTGAGTAAATGGCAGTGTGTTTAATTATTTGCATGACTGACTAGGTGTGTGAGTACCTCTATGGATGAGTGGCGGTGTTTGAGTGTCTATATAAGAGTAAGAGTGCATATGATAGTCCTGTACTGAGTGACCATAAGTATGAGTGACTGTACGGGTGAGTGAGTGGATGTGTGTGTGTAGACCTAAGAATCAGTGAGTGGGTATGTAGTTATTGGTGTTGGAGTGTCTATGGTTTTGCGAATGGCACTCTGTAATTTAGATTGGGTGTATCAAAGGTTATATTAGGGTGTGAGGAGCTGCATCAGATTATCACGTGGATGATGTCATCAGTGATGTCATTTGAGATGTCATCAGTGATGTCATCAGTGATGTCACTGACCATGTCATGAGTGATGTAATATGTGACGTCATCAGCAGTGCATTGCGGGGCGCGAGTTATAGTTAGCTGAACTAACTATAACGGGGGAATTTCACGGGTTTTGTACGAGTGCAATGTCCAACTAACTATAACTGTCCCTAAAACCTCTGGTTTTTTCAGTGAATTTCAAAGGTTTTTTAAATGCTAATTTCTAACTATAACGTGTCTGAAACCTATGGTTTTTTCAGTGAATTTCAAAGGTTTTTAAAATGCTAATTTGTAACTATAACGTGCCTGAAACCTACGGTTTTTTCAGTGAATTTCAAAGGTTTTTTAAATGACAATTTTTAAATGTATTAATTTTTATATTAATTTTTTTCATACTGATTTACTACATTTTTAGAAACAATTTCTTTTACATATTTAATTTTTTAAATTACATTGTAATTACATTATACATTACATTACAAAAAATACTTTCTCAGAATGAATTACTTTAGTTTAAATACTTTGCACATAGGCAATAGACTTTTAAGTACAGTAGTTACAGTTGTTGCAATGGGCAACACATTTTCAAACACAATGCAACATTCAGCTCAATGTGAATTTCTAGTTAAATGCAATTAGTTACTTTATGGATTACTTTTCTAACCACAGGACTGGATCCTAGATTCAGTCCTGGTACATCTCCTGTAAACAGTTGAGTAAAAGCGTTTTGGTTACAGTCGTGATTTTTAAGGAATATTATTGTATTTTAAAAGTTGACACTTAGAAACTTTTTCTCATAGAATCACCAATGTTATCTTATGGAAGGAAATTCACTTAGCAGGTAAAAACTGTTATCGTTACTTTTTCTTACTCAGTGTTGGATCCTGGATCCAGCACTGGTGCATCTCCTGTAAACAGTTGAAAGAATGCGTTTAAGTCATACAGGCGATTTTTAAGGAATATTTGTAGTTTGTGAAAATCGACACTTTGAAACTTTTCTGCTGAAAACCAGACAATGGATTCCTATGGAAGAAAATATAAGTTACTGGTAAGTACAGTTAAAATTACTTTTCAGGACCAGTACTGGGCTGAAAGATACAGCACTGAGGTCTCTCCTTATAACAGGTGAGTAAATCGGAATTCGTATTTCGGCTGATTTTAGAGGAATATTTGTATGTTTCAAAAATCAACACTTAGAAACTTTTTCAGCAAAAAGCAGGCAATGATATCCTATGGAAGGAAATTCAAGTTACTGGTAAGTACGGTTAAAATTACTTTTGAGGATCAGTACTGGGCTGAAAGATGCAGCACTGAGGTCTCTCCTGATAACAGATGAGTAAATCGGAATTCGTATTTCGGCTGATTTTAGATGAATATTTTAAAGTTCCAAAACTCCACACTTAGAAGAATTTCCAAGTGAAACCAGTCAATGTTAGCCTATGGAAGGAAATTCAAGTTACTGGTAAGTACGGTTAAAATTACTTTTCAGGACCAGTACTGGGCTGAAAGATGCAGCACTGAGGTCTCTCCTGATAACAGGTGAGTAAATCAGAATTCGGATTTCGGCTGATTTTAGAGGAATATTTGTATGTTTCAAAAATCAACACTTAGAAACTTTTTCAGCAAAAAGCAGGCAATGATATCCTATGGAAGGAAATTCAAGTTACTGGTAAGTACGGTTAAAATTACTTTTGAGGATCAGTACTGGGCTGAAAGATGAAGCACTGAGGTCTCTCCTGATAACAGGTGAGTAAATCGGAATTCGTATTTCGGCTGATTTTAGAGGAATATTTTAAAGTTCCAAAACTCCACACTTAGAAGAATTTCCAAGTGAAACCAGTCAATGTTAGCATATGAAGGAAATTCAAGTTACCGGTAAGTACGGTTAAAATTACTTTTTAGGATCAGTACTGGGCTGAAAGATACAGCACTGAGGTCTCTCCTGATAACAGGTGAGTAAATCGGAATTCGTATTTCGGCTGATTTTAGAGGAATATTTTAAAGTTCCAAAACTCCACACACAGAAGAATTTCCAAGTGAAACCAGTCAATGTTAGCATATGAAGGAAATTCAAGTTACCGGTAAGTACGGTTAAAATTACTTTTCAGGATCAGTACTGGGCTGAAAGATACAGCACTGAGGTCTCTCCTGATAACAGGTGAGTAAATCGGAATTCGTATTTCGGCTGATTTTAGAGGAATATTTTAAAGTTCCAAAACTCCACACTTAGAAGAATTTCCAAGTGAAACCAGTCAATGTTAGCATATGAAGGAAATTCAAGTTACCGGTAAGTACGGTTAAAATTACTTTTCAGGATCAGTACTGGGCTGAAAGATACAGCACTGAGGTCTCTCCTGATAACAGGTGAGTAAATCGGAATTCGTATTTCGGCTGATTTTAGAGGAATATTTTAAAGTTCCAAAACTCCACACTTAGAAGAATTTCCAAGTGAAACCAGTCAATGTTAGCCTATGAAGGAAATTCAAGTTACCGGTAAGTACGGTTAAAATTACTTTTGAGGATCAGTACTGGGCTGAAAGATGCAGCACTGAGGTCTCTCCTGATAACAGGTGAGTAAATCGGAATTCGTATTTCGGCTGATTTTAGAAGAATATTTTAAAGTTCCAAAACTCCACACTTAGAAGAATTTCCAAGTGAAACCAGTCAATGTTAGCCTATGAAGGAAATTCAAGTTACCGGTAAGTACGGTTAAAATTACTTTTCAGGACCAGTACTGGGCTGAAAGATGCAGCACTGAGGTCTCTCCTGATAGCAGGTGAGTAAATCGGAATTCGTATTTCGGCTGATTTTAGAGGAATATTTTAAAGTTCCAAAACTCCACACTTAGAAGAATTTCCAAGTGAAACCAGTCAATGTTAGCCTATGAAGGAAATTCAAGTTACCGGTAAGTACGGTTAAAATTACTTTTCAGGATCAGTACTGGGCTGAAAGATGCAGCACTGAGGTCTCTCCTGATAACAGGTGAGTAAATCGGAATTCGTATTTCGGCTGATTTTAGAAGAATATTTTAAAGTTCCAAAACTCCACACTTAGAAGAATTTCCAAGTGAAACCAGTCAATGTTAGCCTATGAAGGAAATTCAAGTTACCGGTAAGTACGGTTAAAATTACTTTTCAGGACCAGTACTGGGCTGAAAGATGCAGCACTGAGGTCTCTCCTGATAGCAGGTGAGTAAATCGGAATTCGTATTTCGGCTGATTTTAGAGGAATATTTTAAAGTTCCAAAACTCCACACTTAGAAGAATTTCCAAGTGAAACCAGTCAATGTTAGCCTATGAAGGAAATTCAAGTTACCGGTAAGTACGGTTAAAATTACTTTTGAGGATCAGTACTGGGCTGAAAGATGCAGCACTGAGGTCTCTCCTGATAACAGGTGAGTAACTCGGAATTCGTATTTCGGCTGATTTTAGAGGAATATTTTAAAGTTCCAAAACTCCACACTTAGAAACTTTTTCAGCAAAAGCAGTCAATGATATCCTATGGAAGGAAATTCAAGTTACTGGTAAGTACGGTTAAAATTACTTTTGAGGATCAGTACTGGGCTGAAAGATGCAGCACTGAGGTCTCTCCTGATAACAGGTGAGTAAATCGGAATTCGTATTTCGGCTGATTTTAGAGGAATATTTTAAAGTACCAAAACTCCACACTTAGAAGAATTTCCAAGTGAAACCAGTCAATGTTAGCCTATGGAAGGAAATTCAAGTTACCGGTAAGTACGGTTAAAATTACTTTTCAGGACCAGTACTGGGCTGAAAGATGCAGCACTGAGGTCTCTCCTGATAGCAGGTGAGTAAATCAGAATTCGTATTTCGGCTGATTTTAGAGGAATATTTTAAAGTTCCAAAACTCCACACTTAGAAGAATTTCCAAGTGAAACCAGTCAATGTTAGCCTATGAAGGAAATTCAAGTTACCGGTAAGTACGGTTAAAATTACTTTTGAGGATCAGTACTGGGCTGAAAGATGCAGCACTGAGGTCTCTCCTGATAACAGGTGAGTAAATCGGAATTCGGATTTCGACTGATTTTAGAGGAATATTTGCACAATGGTGAAGGGAGGGGCGGGGCCTGAGGTGACATCTGTGCAAACGCGCCCCGTGGTGCGTTTTAAGTTGGGGGATTAAGTCCCCTTGAATCATGAGGGTCCCTACGGGCCAACTAGCCCACCAGGAACCTCCAGTATGCGCCAGGGGCTGCGTTGCAGAGACATGTACAGAGGCCACACCCCTTTTACACCTCTCTGCAACGCAGCTCTGTGGCGCTTTCTGGACGTACCTGTTGGGCTAGTTGGCCCCAGGGACCCTCAGGATTGAAGAGGATTTAATTCCCCATCTTAAAACGCGCCACGGGGCCTGTTTGCACACATGTCACCTGAAGCCCCGCCCCTCCCTTCACCACTGTGCAAACGCGCCCCGTGGCGCGTTTTAAGTCGGGGGATTAACTCCCCTTGAATCCTGAGGGTCCCTGGGGTGCAACTAGCCCACCATATACCTCCAAAAGCGCCATAGAGCTGCGTTGCAGAGAGGTGTAAAAGGGGCGTGGCCTCTGTACACTTCTCTGCAAGGCAGCCCCTGGCGCATACTGGAGGTTCCTGGTGGGCTAGTTGGCCCCCAGGGACCCCCAGTATTCAAGGGGAATTGTTCTCCCTCTGCAAACGCACCAGGGGCGCGTTTGCAGAGTGGTGAAGGAAGGGGCGGGGCCTGCGGGCCCAATCGTTTTTTTAATTTATTTTTTGGGGGAGGGGGCCGCGTGGCCCCCTCCCGGGCCACTACTTGCCCCGGGGACCCCATCCCCCGGGGCTGGCCCTCTCGTTGGGGACTGTGGGGGGTCCCCAATCCCCCACAGTCCCGCCGGCTCCCCGTGTCCTACGGGAGCCGGCATTGCTTTACACATGGGGAGCAGCTAACATGCTGCTCCCCATGTGGAAAGCAATCGGCTTTGGATATTGGAAGAGAGAGCAGGTTTCCTGCTCTCTCTTCCAATATCCAAAGCAGTTTGCAATGACAGGACGGGAGCCGCGAGGCTCCAGTTCTGTCATTGCAAACAGCAGTGTCCCGGGGTAGGCACCCCGGGACACTGCAGGAGCCGGCCCTGGGGGTGGTGGTCCCCAGGGCCATCTAGGGCTCCAGGAGGGGGCCGCGCGGCCCCCTCCCATTCAGTGCACAGCCCCGGGGAGGTGGTGGTCCCGGGGCTCTGGGGGTCCAAAACGGACCCCCATTGTAATTTTTCTTAGTGCCCCGGGGAGGTGGTGGTCCTCGGGCGTGTGGGGGCTGGAGCCCCCCACACAGGTTTTTAATTAAAAAAAAGAAGCCCCAGGGAGGTGGTGGTCCCCGGGGCTGCGGGAGGGCTCAGAGCCCTCCCGCACCATTCTACATAAAGCCCCGGGGGTGGTGGTCCCCGGGGCTTGGGGGCCCTTAGAGGCCCCCCACACATAAAATTAACCCCCCCAGCATGCCCCCGGGACTTGGCCCACCCGGGGCCAATTAACATCGAAGCGCGGGAGACCGCGCTTCGATTTTTTTTTTCCGGCAGGTTTCGCGCTCCCTGAGCGCATCCTGCCGATTTAAAAAAAAATATATATATTTTTTTGCCCAGGGGTCCTTGTGGGACCCCCTGAGCAGACCTAGGGGGTCAGGGTGTTTCTACCCTGCTCCCTTTGTGCGCTTTGCGCACTTGTTTCTGTCCCTCGGTTCTACCGAGGGACAAAATGGCTGCCAACACTTCCTGATTTGGAGTGTTGACAGCCAATTAACATAAAGCTCGTGCTCGGGAGGATCCGCGGCCCTAGATATATCTATCTTTTTTACTTTTCATTTTCTCAGCAACTACTGAACGGATTTACACCATTTAACAAAAAGGGTTCTTTCTGAACCAAGAACTACCTCTTTGCCAAATTTGGTGTAATTACGTTCAGCAGTTCGGGCTGTAGCCGTGTCTAAAGTTTCCTATGGAAAATTGCATGGGGAAAACGCGTTTTGGGACCCCCTTTTTTCTCGGCCCCCGCTTGACGAATCCCCCGAGACTTTCAGGGTAGGAGCGGACCGGAGCGGGCCACAAAGTTTTAAAATTTTGCGAAGATACGTCAACCGGCAAGAGAGTTATTTCAAATAGAATGTCGCGGATTTCCTATGGATAATAGGTTGTAACTATAACTATCTACTGGCGACCGCCAGTAGATAATATATATATATATATATATATATATGTATATATATATATATATATATATATATTCACTGAAAAAACCATAGGTTTCAGGCACGTTATAGTTAGAAATTAGCATTTAAAAAACCTTAGAAATTCACTGAAAAACCATAGGTTTCAGGGGCGTTATAGTTAGTTGGACATTTCACTCGTACAAAACCATAGAAATTCCCCCGTTATAGTTAGTTCAGCTAACTATAACTTGCGCGCCCGCAATACACTGCTGATGACGTCACATATTACACCACTCATGACATGGTCAGTGACATCACTCATGACATCACTGATGACATCTCAAATGACATCACTGATGATATCACTGATGACATCATCCTTGTGATAGAGTGGCAGACCTCCTCTCACCCTAATATAACCTTTGATACACACACTCAAAAATACAAACTAACATTTTCAAAACAATGGACATACCAATACCAGTAACAACACACCTATTCAGTAATTCCAAGATCTACACACACATCCACTCATTCACAAACAGTCCCTATACAGTCACTCATACATGTACTCACTCATCATATGTACTCATACACCTATACATCCTGTTACACACCGCCACTCATCCATAGAGTTACTCACACACATAGTCACACATGCAAACAAAGTATCAAACATCCATTTACTTGCATATACAGTTATACACACACTACCACACTTACTTCTACAGAAACTTACACATACTTACTCTCTTAAACAATCACTTATAGAAACACCTACTTATTTGTACAGGAACTCTTCCAATCTCTCACTCTCACATATACTCACTTATATGCACCAATACTCACATATACTAGTTTAAAACATATGTAGTTACTCATAAAGACACTATTGAGACAGTCATTCACTCACTAACACACCCATACACATACTCATCCACCTATACAGTCCTGCACACATGATGTCTTCAACACATACAAACAGTGAGTCACTCATTCATGCATCTATGCACTAAGTAATACCCCCACCGAACCATACAGACACTCAGACACTCATATTGATACTCAAAAAACCAACTAATAACCCATATAGACACTCATGTAGCTACTCACCAACCCATGCAGCCACTTATACACAAAGTGAGAGACTGATACAGATATTTTCATACTTAAACATTACTCACTAACCCATGTATTCACTAAGATACACTTAGTCATTTATACAATCAATTTTACAAAAAAAATCATCCATTTAGACACTTATATACCCATTTATTCTTCCATCGACCTTGAGATATACATATATAAAACATATTTAATTTTCAGAAAAACACACATTCACTGGATGATGTCATCAGTGATGTCATTTGAGATGTCATCAGTGATGTCATGAGTGATGTCACTGACCATGTCATGAGTGATGTAATATGTGACGTCATCAGCAGTGCATTGCGGGCACGCGAGTTATAGTTAGCTGAACTAACTATAACGGGGGAATTTCTATGGTTTTGTACGAGTGAAATGTCCAACTAACTATAACGCCCCTGAAACCTATGGTTTTTTCAGTGAATTTCTAAGGTTTTTTAAATGCTAATTTCTAACTATAACGTGCCTGAAACCTATGGTTTTTTCAGTGAATTTCTAAGGTTTTTTAAATGCTAATTTCTAACTATAACGTGCCTGAAACCTATGGTTTTTTCAGTGAATATATATATATTTATTATACTATGTATACATGTGAAAATGTCTTGGTCCCCTGTTTGCCTCGGTGGCACGGAAAAAATGGGTGGAACTGACGTCAGCACGCCGACGAGGTCCTCTTATGGCTCCGATGACGTCATACGGTGTCGCAAGCGGAGCCGTGCTCGTTGATGTGGGAGAGCTAGGAAAGAATTTCCGTGGAATGCTGGTGCAGGGGATATTCACCTAAGTGTTCAGGCTAGTCCTTTGGGAGCAACTGTTTATGTTGCCACTCCAGAAACCAAAACCAGTGGTCCAAGGGCAGAGGCCCTGCAGATGGCACACGAGGTGGGGTACCCAGTCGTGTGCACGGCGGGGCAGCGAAGTGACAAGCACCACAACCCACAAAAAAGGTAACGAGGGCACTGAATAACACAGGATCTTCTCTTTGTATCTGGCAGGAACAACGAAGTTAAAATGCCCTAGTACCAAAATGTAGAATTAGTGCTACAACGGTCTTCAAGAGGACCTGCGATGCCGCTTCTGCCTCCCGTACCCTGGAGGCGGCACATGGGTCACGCGGTATGGTCATACTGCGGTGGGACGCACACTCGTTGACCTCTCATGGCACTGCTCCACACTTCAGGGAGGACGCTTTCCATTAGCTATGTTTTCTGATGACATGTCGCGCCGGCCCTGTCCAACAACAGAACTCCTTTAGATCCAAACAGACTCTTCCACTCTCTCACTGGAAGTGAAACCAGGCCACGCGGACACTTTCACAATACAACAGCCGGGAATGCACTTTTCGGTAAAAAAACCACATTCCTTCCTCCTAATTAATCAAATAAACGTCTTACTGAAGAACAGGGGCCAGCTTCGATCGATAAACAGCCGTTACAACGACTTTTTACTTTGCGATACCATTACAACGCATGCATTACCACGCATGCGTTGTACATCACGAAGTCATTACTACGCATCTTTTTAGAACGCATGGTCATTTACCACGCATGCATTTACAACGAATTTTGTTGTAAAGGTATGTATGGTACATGACCATGCGTTCTAAAAAACATGTAGACGATCCATGTCGTTGTAAGGAAACAGAGGCTGTTCCGTTTCCTCACAACAACGTGCACCGCCCCTCAGAGATGACGTGAAGCAGGAACCACGAGGAGTGAGGAACCATGAGGAGTGAGAGGTAAGGGGGATTGGGCATGGGGTGGGGGTTTCTTTTCTAGGGTTTAGGGTAGTGCAGTGGTGTTTGGGTGGTGTAGGGGGTCATGCTGGGGGTAGTATTTTAGGGTTTAGGGTAGTGCAGTGGTGTTTGGGTAGTGTAGGGGGTCGTGCTGGGGGTAGTGTTTTAGGGTTTAGGGTAGTGCAGTAATGTAGGGGGTCGTGCTGGGGGTAGTGTTTTAGGGTTTAGGGTAGTGCAGTGGTGTATGGGTAGTGTAGGGGGTCGTGCTCGGGTAGTGTTTTAGGGTTTAGGGTAGTGCAGTGGTGTTTGAGTAGTGTAGGGGGTCATGCTGATGGTAGTGTTTTAGGGTTTAGGGTAGTGCAGTGGTGTTTGTGTAGTGTAGGGGGTCATGCTGGGGGTAGTGTTTTATGGTTTAGGGTAGTGCAGTGGTGTTTGGGTAGTGTGGGGGTCATGCTGGGGGTAGATTTAGGGTTTAGGGTAGTGCAGTGGTGTTTGGGTAGTGTAGGGAGTCGTGCTGTGGGTAGTGTTTTAGGGTTTAGGGTAGTGCAGTGGTGTTTGTGTAGTGTAGGGGGTTGTGCTGGGGGTAGTGTTTTAGGGTTTATGTTAGTGCAGTGGTGTTTGGGTAGTGTAGGGGGTAGTGCTGGGGTAGTGTTTTAGGGTTTAGGGCAGTGCAGTGGTGTTTGTGTAGTGAATGGGGTCATGCTGTGGGTAGTGTTTTAGGGTAGTGCAGTCGTGTTTGTGTAGTGTAGGGGGTCGTGTTTTAGGGTATAGGGTAGTGCAGTGGTGTTTGGGTAGTGTAGGGGGTCATGCTGGGGCTAGTGTTTTAGGGTTTAGGGTAGTGCAGTGGTGTTTGGGTAGTGTAGGGGGTCGTGCTGGGGGTAGTGTTTTAGGGTTTAGGGTAGTGCAGTGGTGTTTGTGTAGTATGGGAGGTCATGCTGGGGGTATATTTAGGGTTTAGTGTAGTGCAGTGGTGTTTGGGTAGTGTAGGGAGTCGTGCTGGGGGTAGTGTTTTAGGGTTTAGGGTAGTGCAGTGGTGTTTGGGTAGTGTAGGGAGTCGTGCTGGTGGTAGTGTTTTAGGGTTTAGGGTAGTGCAGTTATGTTTGGGTAGTGTAGGGTGCCGTGCTGGGGGTAGTGTTTTAGGGTTTAGGGTAGTGCAGTGGTGTTTGGGTAGTGGAGGGGGTAGTGTTTTAGGGTTTTGGGTAGTGCGCCCAACCAGCCACAATATCCGTGGACAAAGGGGATCCTGACTCTTTGGATCGCTCCGTCAATTGAATAATTTGGGTCAAGGGCCCTACCACGTCCAAGACCGTTCAATTCCTTTCTTGGGATCCCTCATATACTTGGAGAAAAAGGTACATAGTTTCTCATCAATTTCAGGCGTGTGTGCCACCTTCCCCTTCAGTGAGGGCCTGGGGCATTCTCCCCTCATCCTATTCCTGACCTCCCTTTCAAGGGGTTGATGGATTTTCCCCACCACATACTCTGCCACTTTGGCGTCAGGTGTCCACTCTGCCGACCTAGGATGGTAAATTTGGGTAGGCTCGAACATGTCCGAGTGGACCTTGTCCCCAACCGGGGACTGAGAGGAGTGGGACTCTGGACGCCAGGGACGCCCCGAGTCCTTATCCTCATCGGAGGAAAAATCGTCCTACGATACACCCTCTCCCTCTAAGGGAAACCCGCCGTCGGGGTCTACAATAGTGGTGACAGTGTCGCAATTTTCTCTGGGCCCCTCCTCCTCCTGGCAGGGTGCATGTTTTAGCGTTCGAGCACTCTTGAGGAAGTTCTCCGTAAGTTTATCAAATCCTTCCAAGTGCCCCGCGTTATGCTTAACGGCCCTTTTATTCCCCATCTGGGAGCTACTTGGACCCGCCACCACCAGATCTGGGTCACTGAACACCCCAGGGATGCTTTTCGCCAGCTTATCAACCTGATCCCTAAGAGGAGCCAGCGCCCTAGAAATAGCCAGAGAGAGGGCTTGGTCCACTGCTGGAGGGAGAAGTTGGGGGCCATTCCTCCTCCACTTCCTGGTAGGAGGAGTAAAAATGGTCTTCTGGAGAAGACATGATAGCAGAGGGTGTGAGCACAGAACAAATGCCCTTAAAATCCTTAAGACAGCCCCCTCGCCGGTGCTCCAACAGCTGGGCTTTCCCGAAGCTGTTATAAGAATAGACTGAGGCGCAATACCAATTACCACCACCAGGTTGGCGCTGGTCACTAACGTGGCCGTGTGGGGAAATCACCGCGTAGCGGTGTCAAAATTAGGCGAGGGTTGGTCGGGAATCAAGCGGACACTAAAGGAGTGACCGGATTCCCAAACGCGCGTAAAGACCAGCGGGAGCGCTCGACGGAGCTGCCTCTCTCGGACCAGACGCGCCTGACAGGATCTCACCGCGCGCAGAGCACACAGCAGGAGAAACTGCGAGGGGGAGAACGCGCTCGGGCAAGAGCCTGCTGCGCAGAGAATATGAAACAGTACCAAGGCAATAATGCTAATAACGTGCACAAGAAGCCGCTATACAAACAGCAACAACGTCAGATTAAGCCAAGAATGTAAGGAATGCACTTAACTGACGAGCAGTGAAGAAAGAGAAAGCGGAAGGGACGTCACAATATTATATACGATGGACTGTGATATGATTGGACTATAGTTGCCTTGGAGACTACCCCCTAATCGTTCATGGGTTGTGTAGTCTTTTGTTTAATGATTGTTGTGTTACGTTTTCTTTGAACTGCTATGCAAATAAAGTGAGGAAAGATATGCATAATCCTTGCCTCCGTCCTGCCATAGAATTCATTAAACTTTATTTGATCTGATTTAGAAACATAGATCATAAAAGTGTACATAAAAACAGTAAATCCTCTTTCCTAATACAATACAGTGAGAATTAATTAAAACCAGTAGGTAAAAACGGGTGTTACAAAGCCCGGTTCAGAGCAACTTCAGGTTAACAGAATCGTAAAGTTCAATGTTTCGCAAGATCAATCTCATGTACTTCGTGCAAAATACGCAATAAGGGGTCCAAGTAAGATGTAACGCTCCAATACCTGACCAGTTTGCACTATATAAAACTGCAGAAAAACTAAAAATAAAAAGTGTTTTGCACACTTCTGTCATTGGGCTATATGTGGGCTACATCTGGGTGATATTTGTGCTACATTTGGGCTCTTTTTTCTCTGGTGGCCATCTTGGGAGACTTATTTGTTATGAAGTTTCCTAATTTCGTCATTTACTGCAGTCTCCTCAGTAGGAAATGCTTTCAGTTTTTTACTTTGATTCCATCAAGAAGGCATTCAGATGTGTCACACATTTGCCATAAATTCAGAATGTTAGCACTCTAGTTGTTCATTAGATCACTGTAGTAAAGCTACTGCTCACCAGGGAGTTAACTGGAAGTCTACTTCTGGTATTGAAAGTGATTGTTTCAGTCCGCATGTCAGAATTTTCTAATGAAATAGAAGAGGATTTGAGATCTCACTTAAAACATGCCCTAAATTTTCTTTCTGCAGCACTAACCATAATTTCTATGGCAAAATGAACCCCCTCATTTTGTTCCTTTTTAAATTAAATGTTTTAAGTGTTACCAGTTTATTCCAATCAAGATGGCTTCAGGTGTGCCATACTTTTGTCATAAGTAAGACTGTTAGCGCTCTAGTTGTTCTTTAGAACACTCTGGGAAGCTGCAGTAGAACACAAAGGCATCAACTGACAGGCTGCTCCTGTTGAAATATAACAGGAAGATATTTGAGATCACACTTGAAACATGTCCTAATTTTTCTTTCTACAGCACTAACCATAATTTCTATGACAAAATGAACCCCATCATGTTGTTCCTTTTTAAATTAAATGTTTTAAGTGTTACCAGTTTATTCCAATCAAGATGGCTTCAGGTGTGCCATACTTTTGTCATAAGTAAGGCTGTTAGCACTCTAGTTGTTCTTTAGAACACTCTGGGAAGCTGCAGTAGAACACAAAGGCATCAACTGACAGGCTGCTCCTGTTGAAATATAACAGGAAGATATTTGAGATCTCACTTAAAACATGTCCTAATTTTTCTTTCTACAGCACTAACCATAATTTCTATGGCAAAATGAACCCCCTCATTTTGTTCCTTTTTAAATTAAATGTTTTAAGTGTTACCAGTTTATTTCAATCAAGATGGCTTCAGGTGTGCCATACTTTTGTCATAAGTAAGACTGTTAGCTCTCTAGTTGTTCTTTAGAACACTCTGGGAAGCTGCAGTAGAACACAAAGGCATCAACTGACAGGCTGCTCCTGTTGAAATATAACAGGAAGATATTTGAGATCTCACTTAAAACATGTCCTAATTTTTCTTTCTACAGCACTAACCATAATTTCTATGACAAAATGAACCCCCTCATTTTGTTCCTTTTTAAATTAAATGTTTTAAGAGTTACCAGTTTATTTCAATCAAGATGGCTTCAGGTGATGAGACACTTTGCCAACCCACTGGGGACTTTTATGGTTTGAACGGAGCAGCGCATGTACTACTCACAGAAGGAAAACAGCCAAGCACTACAGGGACCAGAGGTCAGTGCGACCGTCGACGCCCACTGGGGCGGGCCCCCTTAATGAAATACAGGTGCTGGAAGTGATGTGACTGTTCATCATTTTGCCCAAGACTAAGTGCGTGGTAGCACGAAACGCGTCGGGCGTTTAGAATTTAGGAGAGATGCCCTGTTCTCCAGTTTGCAGCTTTCAGCAATAAAAGCGTGAAGATTTACCCTTCTGTTTGCGGCTTCCTTGAGGGGACACCCTTTTTTTCTTGATGTTGATACGGCCAGTCCTGCCGTGAGGAGGCCCTGCCGCGTTGATGCGGACCCCAGCTGACGCCAGGTGGCGTGCAGCTATGCAGGGGACACGAGGAACGCAGCGAAAGTTCCACGGTGCAAACCGGAGTTAATGAGACACTTTGCCAACCCACTGGGGACTTTTATGGTTTGAACGGAGCAGCGCATGTACTACTCACAGAAGGAAAACAGCCAAGCACTACAGGGACCAGAGGTCAGTGCGACCGTCGACGGCCACTGGGGCGGGCCCCCTCAATGAAATACAGGTGCTGGAAGTGATGTGACTGTTCATCATTTTTTCCAAGACTAAGTGCGTGGTAGCACGAAACGCGTCAGGCGTTTAGAATTTAGGAGAGATGCCCTGTTCTCCAGTTTGCAGCTTTCAGCAATAAAAGCGTGAAGATTTACCATTCTGTTTGTGGCTTCCTTGAGGGGACACCCTTTGTTTCTTGATGTTGATACGGCCAGTCCTGCCGTGAGGAGGCCCTGCCGCGTTGATGCGGACCCCAGCTGACGCCAGGTGGCGTGCAGCTATGCAGGGGACACGAGGAACACAGCGAAAGTTCCACGGTGCAAACCGGAGTTAATGAGTCACTTTGCCAACCCACTGGGGACTTTTATGGTTTGAACGGAGCTGCGCATGTACTACTCACAGAAGGGTAACCGAGGCACAAGAAAAGAGAAAAAGAAACGAGAAAAACAAGAAAAGGGGGCAGGGTAGAAACACTCTGACCCCCTAGGCCTGCTCAAGGGGTCCCACAAGGACCCCCAGGGCCAAAAAAAGCATTTTTTTTTAAAACAAATCGGCGAGATTCGCGCACCCAGCGCGAATTTCGGCCGAAAATTTAAAGAAAAGCGAAGCGCGGGCTCCCGCTCTTCGTTATTATTTAGCCCCCGGGTGGGCCAAGTCCCGGGGGCCCAGGGAGGCCCCCGCAGCCCCGGGGACCGCCACCCCCCCGGGGCTTTCCATAAACATTTGCGGGGGCACTCGGCCCTCCCGCAGCCCCGGGGACCGCCACCCCCCGGGGCTTTAATTTTTTTAAAGATAGACCTGTGTGGGGGGCGCACGAGCCCCCCCACACACCCCCGGGACTGCCACCTCCCCAGGGCACTAATATTCGAATTCGGGGGTCCGTAATGGACCCCCGAGCCCCGGGGACCACCACCTCCCCGGGGCTGTGCAATAGGTGGGAGGGGGCTGCACGGCCCCCCTCCTGGAGCCCGTGATGGCCCTGGGGACCGCCACCCCCCACGGCCGGCTCCTGCAGTGTCCCGGGGTGCCCACCCCCGGGACACTGCTGTTTGCAATGACAGGGCGGGAGCCGCGCGGCTCCCACCCTGTCATTGCAAACTGCTTTGCTTCATTGAAGCGAGAGCAGGGAAACCTGCTCTCGCTTCAATGAAGCAAAGCAGATTGCTTTTCCATACGGGGAGCTGCATGTTAGCAGCTCCCCATGTGGAAAAGCAATGCCGGCTCCCGCAGGACGCGGGGAGCCGGCGGGACCGTGGGGGCATTGGGGCTCCCCCCACAGTCCCCAATGGATAGGGCCTGCCCTGGGGGATGGGGTCCCCGGGGCTATAAGTGGCCCGGGAGGGGGGCCACGTGGCCAACCCTCCCCAAAAATAAAAAACAAAAAAATAAAAAAAATAAAGGCCGGCCCCGGGGGATGGGGTCCCCGGGGCCAATAGAGGCCTCAGAAGGGGGGCCACGCAGCCCCCCCCATAAAAAAAAATATTTGGCCATGCCCCGGGGGATGGGGTCCCCGGGGCCGGAATTGGCCACAGGAGGGGGGCCCACGCGGCCCCCTTCCCATTCAGATTTTTAAATTTTATTTAAAAGGGGTCAGACCCTGGGGGACGGGGTCCCCAGGGCCCAAAAAAAGGAAAAAGAAGGGGGGCCACACAGCCCCCCTTCTAAAAAAAAAAAACGCGATTGTGCCGGAGGCCCCGCCCCCTCCCAGCAACACTCTGCAAATGCGCTCTGTGGCGCGTTTTAAGTTGGGGAATTAATTCCCCTTCAATACTGGGGGTCCCTGGGGGCCAACTAGCCCACCAGGTACCTCCAGTAAGTGCCACAGGGCTACGTTGCAGAGAGGTGGTCCAGGCCACGCCCCTTTTTACACCTCTCTGCAACGCAGCTCTGTGGCGCTTACTTACTTTTTGCAACAAGGCCACTTTCTGCTCCTCTATTGGTTCTTTCTGCACATGTCTTGCTTCTTCCTGCACTTTTCTTCGTCTTTGTGGACTTCTGTTGCTTCTTTCTGCATTTCTTTTGCTTCTTTCTGGGTGTTTTTTCTTCTTTATTCACATGTCCTACCACCTTAGGCATAGTTAGAAACTAGCATTTAAAAAACCTTTGAAATTCACTTAAAAAACCATAGGTTTCAGGCACGTTATAGTTAAAAATTAGCATTTAAAAACCTTTGAAATTCACTGAAAAAACCATAGGTTTCAGGCACGTTATAGTTAGAAATTAGCATTTAAAAACCTTTGAAATTCACTGAAAAAACCATAGGTTTCAGGCACGTTATAGTTAGAAATTAGCATTTAAAAACCTTAGAAATTCACTGAAAAAACCATAGGTTTCAGGGGCGTTATAGTTAGTTGGACATTTCACTCGTACAAAACCAAAGAAATTCCCCCGTTATAGTTAGTTCAGCTAACTATAACTCACGCCCCCGGAATGCACTGCTGATGACGTCACATATTACATCACTGATGACATGGTCAGTGACATCACTGATGACATCACTGATGACATCTCAAATGACATCACTGATGACATCATCCATGTGATAATTTGATGCATCTTCTCACACCCTAATATAACCTTTCATACACCCACTCTAAATTACAGACTGCCATTCTCAAAACCATAGACACTCCAACACCAATAACTACATACCCACTCACTGATTCTTAGGTTTACACACACATCCACTCACTCATCCGTACAGTCACTCATACTTATGGTCACTCAGTACAGGACTATCATATGCACTCATACACCTATATAGACACTCACACACGCCACTCATCCATAGAGGTACTCACACACCTAGTCAGTCTTGCAAATAATTAATCACACTGCCATTTACTCACCTATACAGTCATACACACACCAGCTCACTTACTCATACAAATACTAGCACATTCTTACGCTCTTATACAATCACTGATACAAGCACACACTCATCCATACAGCCACTGTCACAATCACACTCTCACTTATAGCCATTTATATACTCCAACACACATATATACTGCCTTTCACATATGTAGTTACTCACACATGTACCACTGAGATATACATTCACTCACTAACACACCCATACACACACTCACCCACCCATACAGTCCATCACAGATGCACTCTTGAAACCATGCACCGAGTGAATCACCCACTACACATCTATGCACAGAGTCACACACACCTCACCCACACAAACACTCAGGTACCCATACAGATACTCAGACAACCAATCAATAACCCATATAGACACTCATGTAGCTATTCACAAACCCATGCAGCCGCTTATTACACCAACAGACAGACAGATACAGACATTCTCACAGTTTAGTCACTAACCCATGCATTCAGTAAGATACGTTTAATCACTCACTTATAGAGTCAGTCACGCACCTACTAAATCATCCATTCAGACACTTATACACCCACTCATTCTTCAATACGCCTTTCCCTATATATATTAAACATATTTAAACTTTACAGAAACACACAGTCACTGTATGATGCCATCAGTGATGTCATCAGTGATGTCATTTGAGATGTCATCAGTGAAGTCATCAGTGATGTCACTGACCATGTCATGAGTGATGTAATATGTGACGTCATCAGCAGTGCATTGTGGGGGCGCAAGTTATAGTTAGCTGAACTAACTATAACGGGGAATTTCTCTGGTTTTGTACGAGTGAAATGTCCAACTAACTAACAACGCCCCTGAAACCTATGGTTTTTTCAGTGAATTTCTAAGGTTTTTAAATGCTAATTTCTAACTATAACGTGCCTGAAACCTATGGTTTTTCAGTGAAAATATATATATATATATATTCACTGAAAAACCATAGGTTTCAGGGACGTTATAGTTACAAATTAGCATTTAAAAACCTTTGAAATTCACTGAAAAAACCATAGGTTTTAGGGACAGTTATAGTTAGTTGGACATTGCACTCGTACAAAACCCGTGAAATTCCCCGTTATAGTTAGTCCAGCTAACTATAACTCGCGCCCCGCAATGCACTGCTGATGACGTCACATATTACATCACTCATGACATGGTCAGTGACATCACTGATGACATCACTGATGACATCTCAAATGACATCACTGTTGACATCATCCAGTGACTGTGTGTTTCTGTAAAGTTTAAATATTTTTAATATATATAGGAAAAGACATATTGAAGAATGAGTGGGTGTGTAAGTGTCTGTATGGATGATTTAGTAGGTGCGTGACTGACTGTATAAGTGAGTGATTTAACGTATCTTACTGAATGCATGGGTTAGTGACTAAACTGGGTGAATGTCTGTATCCGTCTGTCTGTTGCTGTGTAAGTGGCTGCATGTGTTTGTGAATAGCTACATGAGTGTCTATATGAGTTAATGAATGCTTGTGTGAGTATCTGTATGGGTGCCTGAGTGTTTGTGTGGGAGGGGTGTGTGCGACTCTGTGCATAAATGTGTGAGTGGGTGATTCACTGGGTGGATGGTTTCAAGAGTGCATCTGTGATAGACTGTATGGGTGGGTAAGTGTGTGTAAGAGTGTGTTAGTGAGTGAATGTATGTCCCAGTGGTACATGTGTGAGTAACTACATATGTGAAAGGCAGTATATATGTGTGTTGGAGTATATAAATAGCTATAAGCGAGAGTGAGTGATTGTGATAGTGGCTGTATGGATGAGTGTGTGCTTGTATCAGTGATTGTATAAGAGCGTAAGAATGTGCTAGTATTTGTATGAGTAAGTGAGCTGGTATGTGTATAACTGTATAGGTGAGTAAATGGTAGTGTGTTTAATTATTTGCATGACTGACTAGGTGTGTGAGTACCTCTATGGATGAGTGGCGGTGTTTGAGTGTCTATATAGGAGTATGAGTGCATATGATAGTCCTGTACTGAGTGACCGTAAGTATGAGTGACTGTACGGGTGAGTGAGTTGATGTGTGCGTAGACCTAAGAATCAGTGAGTGGGTATGTAGTTATTGGTGTTGGAGTGTCTATGGTTTTGCGAATGGCAGTCTGTAATTTAGAGTGGGTGTATCAAAGGTTATATTAGGGTGTGAGAAGATGCATGAAATTATCACATGGATGATGTCACCAGTGATGTCATCAGTGATGTCATTTGAGATGTCATCAGTGATGTCACTGACCATGTCATGAGTGATGTAATATGTGACGTCATCAGCAGTGCATTATGGGGCGCGAGTTATAGTTAGCTGGACTAACTATAACGGGGAATTTCACGGGTTTTGTACGAGTGCAATGTCCAACTAACTATAACTGTCCCTAAAACCTATGGTTTTTTCAGTGAATTTCAAAGGTTTTTTAAATGCTAATTTGTAACTATAACGTCCCTGAAACCTATGGTTTTTTCAGTGAATTTCAAAGGTTTTTAAATGCTAATTTGTAACTATAACATGTCTGAAACCTACGGTTTTTTCAGTGAATTTCAAAGGTTTTGTAAATGACAATTTTTAAATGTATTAATTGTTATATAAATTTTTTTAATACTAATTTACTCCATTTTTAGAAACAATTTTTTTACATATTTTATTTTTTAAATTACATTGTAATTACATTATACATTACATTACAAAAAATACTTTCTCAGAATGAATTACATTAGTTTAAATACTTTGCACATAGGCAATAGACTTTTAAGTACAGTAGTTACAGTTGTTGCAATGGGCAACACATTTTCAAACACAATGCAACATTCAGCTCAATGTGAATTTCTAGTTAAATGCAATTAGTTACTTTATGGATTACTTTTCTAACCACAGGACTGGATCCTAGATTCAGTCCTGGCACATCTCCTGTAAACAGTTGAGTAAAAGCGTTTTGGTTACAGTCGTGATTTTTAAGGAATATTATTGTACTTTAAAAGTTGACACTTAGAAACTTTTTCTCATAGAATCACCAATGTTATCCTATGGAAGGAAATTCACTTAGAAGGTAAAAACTGTTATCGTTACTTTTTCTTACTCAGTGTTGGATCCTGGATCCAGCACTGGTGCATCTCCTGTAAACAGTTGAAAGAATGCGTTTAAGTCATACAGGCGATTTTTTAGGAATATTTGTAGTTTGTGAAAACCGACACTTTGAAACTTTTCTGCTGAAAAGCAGACAATGGATTCCTATGGAAGAAAATATAAGTTACTGGTAAGTACGGTTAAAATTACTTTTCAGGGTCAGTGCTGGGCTAAAAGATGCAGCACTGGGTTCTCTCCTGATAACAGGTGAGTAAATTGGAATTCGTACTTTGGTTGATTTTAGAGGAATATTATAAAGTTCCAAAACTCCACACTTAGAAGAATTTCCAAGTGAAACCAGTCAATGTTAGCCTATGAAGGAAATTCAAGTTACCGGTAAGTACGGTTAAAATTACTTTTCAGGACCAGTACTGGGCTGAAAGATGCAGCACTGAGGTCTCTCCTGATAACAGGTGAGTAAATCGGAATTCGTATTTTGGCTGATTTTAGAGGAATATTTTAAAGTTCCAAAACTCCACACTTAGAAGAATTTCCAAGTGAAACCAGTCAATGTTAGCCTATGGAAGGAAATTCAAGTTACTGGTAAGTACGGTTAAAATTACTTTTCAGGGTCAGTGCTGGGCTAAAAGTTGCAGCACTGGGTTCTCTCCTGATAACAGGTGAGTAAATTGGAATTCGTACTTTGGTTGATTTTAGAGGAATATTATAAAGTTCCAAAACTCCACACTTAGAAGAATTTCCAAGTGAAACCAGCCAATGTTAGCCTATGAAGGAAATTCAAGTTACCGGTAAGTACGGTTAAAATTACTTTTCAGGACCAGTACTGGGCTGAAAGATGCAGCACTGAGGTCTCTCCTGATAACAGGTGAGTAAATCAGAATTCGGATTTCGGCTGATTTTAGAGGAATATTTGTATGTTTCAAAAATCAACACTTAGAAACTTTTTCAGCAAAAAGCAGGCAATGATATCCTATGGAAGGAAATTCAAGTTACTGGTAAGTACGGTTAAAATTACTTTTGAGGATCAGTACTGGGCTGAAAGATGCAGCACTGAGGTCTCTCCTGATAACAGGTGAGTAAATCGGAATTCGTATTTCGGCTGATTTTAGAGGAATATTTTAAAGTTCCAAAACTCCACACTTAGAAGAATTTCCAAGTGAAACCAGTCAATGTTAGCCTATCGAAGGAAATTCAAGTTACTGGTAAGTACGGTTAAAATTACTTTTCAGGACCAGTACTGGGCTGAAAGATACAGCACTGAGGTCTCTCCTTATAACAGGTGAGTAAATCGGAATTCGTATTTCGGCTGATTTTAGAGGAATATTTGTATGTTTCAAAAATCAACACTTAGAAACTTTTTCAGCAAAAAGCAGGCAATGATATCCTATGGAAGGAAATTCAAGTTACTGGTAAGTACGGTTAAAATTACTTTTCAGGACCAGTACTGGGCTGAAAGATGCAGCACTGAGGTCTCTCCTTATAACAGGTGAGTAAATCGGAATTCGTATTTCGGATGATTTTAGAAGAATATTTGCACAATGGTGAAGGGAGGGGGCGGGGCCTGAGGTGACATCTGTGCAAACGCGCCCCGTGGCGCGTTTTAAGTTGGGGGATTAAGTCCCCTTGAATCCTGAGGGTCCCTAGGGGCCAACTAGCCCACCAGGAACCTCCAATATGCGCCAGGGGGCTGCGTTGCAGAGACGTGTAGAGAGGCCACACCCCTTTACACCTCTTTGCAACGCAGCTCTGTGGCGCTTTCTGGATGTACCTGTTGGGCTAGTTGGCCCTCAGGGACCCTCAGGATTGAAGGGGATTTAATTCCCCATCTTAAAACGCGCCACGGGGCCTGTTTGCACACATGTCACCTGAAGCCCCGCCCCTCCCTTCACCACTGTGCAAACGCGCCCCGTGGCGCGTTTTAAGTTGGGGGATTAAGTCCCCTTGAATCCTGAGGGTCCCCGGAGTCCAACTAGCCCACCATATACCTCCAAAAGCGCCACAGAGCTGCGTTGCAGAGAGGTGTAAAAGGGGCGTGGCCTCTGTACACCTTTCTGCAAGGCAGCCCCCTGGCGCATACTGGAGGTTCCTGGTGGGCTAGTTGGCCCCCAGGGACCCCCAGTATTCAAGGGGAATTCGTTCTCCTCTGCAAACGCGCCAGGGGGCGCGTTTGCAGAGTGGTGAAGGAAGGGGCGGGGCCTGCGGGCCCGATTGTTTTAAAAAAAAAAAAAAAATTGTCTCCTGAAGGGGGGCTGTGTGGCCCCCTTCCTTTTTTTCTGTTTTTGGGCCCTGGGGACCCCATCCCCCAGGGCCTTACCCCTTTTTAAAATTACAAAATAAAAAAAACGGGAAGGGGGCCGCGTGGCCCCCTTCCCTGGGCCTGTATTGGCCCCGGGGACCCCATCCCCGGGGCATGGCCTCTATATTTATTTTTATTATTTTGAGGGGGCTGCGTGGCCCCCTCCTCTGGCCATTTTAAGGCCCCGGGGACCCCATCCCCGGGGCCGGCCATACCCTTTTTTTTGTGAAAACTTTGGGGAGGGGGCCGCGTGGCCCCCTCCCGGGCCACTACTTGCCCCGGGGACCCCATCCCCCGGGGCCTGGCCTCTCGTTGGGGACTGTGGGGGGATCCCCAATCCCCCCACAGTCCCGCCGGCTGCCCGCGTCCCTTGGGAGCCGGCATTGCTGTTCCACATGGGGAGCAGCTGACATGCTGCTCCCCATGTGGAAAAGCAATGTGCTTTGGATATTGGAAGAGAGAGCAGGTTTCCTGCTCTCTCTTCCAATATCCAAAGCAGTTTGCAATGACAGGACGGGAGCCGCGAGGCTCCCGTCCTGTCATTGCAAACAGCAGTGTCCCGGGGGTAGGCACCCCGGGACACTGCAGGAGCCGGCCCTGGGGGTGGTGGTCCCCAGGGCCATCAAGGGCTCCAGGAGGGGGCCGCGCGGCCCCCTCCCTACATCAGCACAGCCCCGGGAGGTGGTGGTCCCCGGGCTTCGGGGGTCCAAAACGGACCCCCATTTTAATTTGTTAGTGCCCCGGGGAGGTGGCGGTCCCGGGCGTGTGGGGGCTGGAGCCCCCACACAGGTTGTTCAATTTAAAAAAAAGCCCCGGGAGGTGGTGGTCCCCGGGGCTGCGGGAGGGCTCAGAGCCCTCCCGCAACATTTTCAAAAAAGCCCCGGGGGTGGCGGTCCCCGGGGCTTGGGGGCCCTTGAGGCCCCCACACATAAAATTAACCCCCCACCATGCCCCCGGGACTTGGGCCACCCGGGGCAAATACAGTCGAAGCGCGGAGACCGCGCTTCGATTGTTTTATTTTCGGCAGGATTCGCGCACCCTGAGCGCATCCTGCCGATTTAAAAAAATTTTTTTCTTTTTTTGCCCAGGGGTCCTTGTGGGACCCCCTGAGCAAACCTAGGGGTCAGGGTGTTTCTACCCTGCCCCCTTTGTGCGCTTTGCGCACTTGTTTCTGTCCCTCGGTTCTACCGAGGACAAAATGGCTGCCAACATTTCCTGAATCGGAATGTTGACAGCCAGCTGACAGCCAATTAACATGCAGCTCGTGATCGGGAGGGTACGCGGACCCTACTCGGCCATAGATATCACTATCTTTTTACTTTTGATTTTCTCAGCAACTACTGAACGGATTTACACCATTTAACAAAAGGGTTCTTTCTGAACCAAGAACTACCTCTTTGCCAAATTTGGTGTAATTCCGTTCAGCAGTTCAGGCTGTAGCCGTGTCTAAAGTTTCCTATGGAAAATTGCATGGGGAAAACGCGTTTTGGGACCCCCTTTTTCTCGGCCCCCGCTTGACGAATCCCCCGAGACTTTCAGGGTAGGAGCGGACCGGAGCGGGCCACAAAGTTTTAAAATTTTGCGAAGATACGTCAACCGGCAAGAGAGTTATTTCAAATAGAATGTCGCGGATTTCCTATGGATAATAGGTTGTAACTATAACTATCTACTGGCGACCGCCAGTAGATAATTATATATATATATATATATTTACTGAAACCTATGGTTTTTTCAGTGAATATATATATATATATATATTCACTGAATATATATATTCACTGAAAAAACCATAGGTTTCAGGCACGTTATAGTTAGAAATTAGCATTTAAAAACCTTAGAAATTCACTGAAAAAAACATAGGTTTCAGGGGCGTTATAGTTAGTTGGACATTTCACTCGTACAAAACCAGAGAAATTCCCCCTTTATAGTTAGATCAGCTAACTATAACTCGCGCCCCCGCAATGCACTGCTGAATATATATATATATATATATATATATGTAACCAAAAACGCCCAGAAGCTTGAGGCCGCACACAGCTGCAGGTGAGTTACAAACTCCATTTGAACCAAGCAGGCAGCTTAGCATCCCTTTGAAGTCCATGGCCTGTCGTTTCGATGCCGCTGTTTGCATCTCCTCAGAGGCCGTGTCAGCGGAGGTGATTTATGGCTGTCGCATTTCCCCTGCGTGTTTGGGGTTAGTGAGCTATCAGTGCTCCTCCCTTGGTGGAAGCCATGGACTTCAAAGGGATGTTAAGCTGCCTGCTTGGTTCAAATGGAGTTTGTAACTCACCTGCAGCTGTGTGCGGCCTCAAGCTTCTGGGCGTTTTTGGTTATATATATATATATATATATATATATATTACCTACTGTCATTCGCGACCAAGCTTCCATATCTTCAAAAAATATTCAAACTAGTTTGCCACTCACTTCAGCTGCTGTATGGAAAGTTTTGGAGTGATCCATCAAGCAGGGGCCTAGAAAAAGGGGGGGTCCCAAAGCGCTTTTTCCCCATGCAAAATCCCATAGTGATTTTAGACATGACTGCAGCCCAAATCGCTGAACGGAATTACACTTAATTTGGCAGAATGCTAGATCTTGATCTTGAAAGAATGCTTTGTGTAATTTAGTGTTAATTTGGAGTTATTAAAAAAAAAGATTTTTATATATCTAGAGAATCTAATCCAACAAGGATCCTCGCACCAACAGCAATGCCGTGGTTGGCTGGCCTCAACCTGAGAAAAATGCTGCAGCCATCATTTTGTGAATCGGTCCACGGTCCACGGTGGGTGAGAATTAAAGTATAAATAGGAGTTAAGGGGTTAGGATAGTGGTATCCTGACCCCATGTGACTGATGGAGGGTCTGTGAGGGACCCTTTAGGGACAAGAAATTGCCCTAAAATGTTTTTGGGGTATGCGAGGATCAGCATATCCACCACAGTGCTCAGTGTGGCACTGTGTGAATCAGCGGTGAAGCCGCAGATCAAGACCCCAATTAAAATAACATGCACTCACTCCAAGTCCCACTCACACACTCTCTTACACACCCACACAGTCACTCACACACCCACTCACACATCCATACAGTCACTAATACATCCACTCACAGACCCAGAGAACCACTCACACATACACATCACAGACCCACACAGGCACTCACACAGCTACTTACACACCCATACAGTCTCTTACATACCCACTCACAGACCCACACAGCCAATCACACAGCCATTCACACACCCATACAGCAAAACCACTTACACAGCCATTAACACACCCATACAGCAAAACCACTGACACAGCCATTCACTTACCCATACAGCCGCTCACACACCACTCAGAGACCCACGCAGCCACTAACACACCTACTCATACACCCACCCATCACACACTCACATGCCCACTTACACACCCACACACCCATAAAGTTGTTTACACACCCATTCAGAGACCCAGAAAATTACTCACACCCATACAGACACTCACACACCAAGCCATACAGCCATACAGCCACTCATACACCCTCTCACATACCCATACACTCTGAAACTCAGAGACCCACTCACACACCCACTACAGACTCACACACTGACTTACACACCCACACACCCACTTAAACACCCCTTCAACCACTCACACATCAACTAAGGCTAACCACACAACCAGTAGCTCATAAGGTTCGCCCGAGCCCTTTGAGTGTCAGAGTTGAAGGTATCATTAAATCCCCAGATTCGACTCAATGGGTGACACCCATTGTCGTAGTGCGTAGGACTAACGAAATTAGGTTGTTTGCTGACTTGCACACCCTGAATAAGAATATAGTTGTGGATTGCCACCCCCCTCCCAAAATTCGAGAGTTAATAGCTAGTCTTGGAGGAGCATAATGGTTCTCCACAATTGACCTCAGGTTATCATATCACCAAATTGCCTTGTCTCTCGAATCACAAGAACTTACCACTTTTGTGACAACCATGGAGCGTACAAATATTTGAGGTTACCCTTTGGTCTGGCATCTGCTGCCAGTGTGTTCCAAAAGGTTATGGATAGCTTATTTGGGGACATCGCTGGCATGCAGACGTATCAGGATGACATTCTTGTTTACGCCTAGGATTTAGCTGAACATAACAACATTTTGAGGAAGGTTTTCACTATTTTACTGGAGAGAGGCATGACTGTTAGAATGGATAAATGCAAATTTGTGGTGAATGAATTTGAGTCACTTGATAAAGCTATTAGTGAAGCTAAAGCTTTAGCAGATAAAGATTCATTGCGATGATTCTTGGGGCTGGCGGAATATTATCCTCGTTTTGTGTCTGAATATGCCCAGTTTGTTGAACCTCTCAGACTGTTGCTCAGAAAAGGACACACCTTTGTGTGGGCCGATGAACAGAATAAGGCTTTTGAGAAAGTTAAGGAGGTAATTGTTAATGCTCCGGCCCTTAGTGCCTTTTGTGAGAGTCACACCTCTGTCATAACCGTGGATGCTAGCGCACAGGGTTTGGGTGTGATCCTCAGTGAAAAAGCCACTGATGGTGTCAAAACCATTGGATTTGCTTCCAGGGCTTTGAGACATTACGAGATCATCGAGAGGGAAGCATTAGCTTGTGTTTGGTCTGTTCACAATTTTAAAACATATATATGGGGAACAAAATTTGAATTAGTCATTGATCATAAACCCTTGGTGCATGTCTTCTCTAATTGCTTACGCTCTAATATGTCCTCCAGGCTTACCAGACTTGTCTTGAAACTTCAAGAATATAACTTTGTTATCAGTTACATTCCTGGTGGCAAGAATTTTCATGCAGACTGTCTATCTCAGTCGGTTGCATGTGAACGTGAGTGGTCCAAAGCCTTGTCGAATGATCTTATATTAAGTAAAGTGGTTGAGTACATTGTGCAAGGGTGTTCTGATGTAAGAAGTTGGCTGGGGATGTAAGAATCTTTGCACAAATGTCTGATGAATTATCAGTTGAGAATGGCATTGTTCTGAGGGGTAACAAATTTGTGTCACCTGCAGGTGTGCACAAAGTTATTATCTCTCAAGCTCATGATGGGTATTTGGGTAGCACTAAAACTTGTATGAAAATCAAGCAGCACTACTGGTGGCCTGCCCTTGATAACCAAGTGAAGACCATGATTGATAAATGCCCTGAATGCCTTTTATCTGTTAAGCATTGGAAATGTTTACATGTTCCTCTCCATCTTACTCCTTTTCCTGAGAAAGCTTGGTAGAATGTAGGTTTTGATATTTCTGGCCTGTACTCTAACCTTCCATGCAACATGTAGTATTCCATCTTGCTCATTGACTACTACTCGAAGTGGGTGTATCATGCATTTGTAGGTTCACCTGATACTGAATCTGTTATTACATTTTTGGAGTGGATTTTTGCATTGGAAGGCGCTCCCAGGCTCATAGGTACTAACAATAGTGCTCATTTCGTGTCAGAACACATGTGTAAGTTCTTGGCCAGTATGGATGTGAAGCAGCTCAAGGTTGCTTTATACTCCCCATTTTTAAATGGCCTTGATGAGCATGCCAACAGAATCAATAAAGAAGGGGTGCAGACTGCTGAATCATCAGGATTGGATGTTGAATCTTTTGTGAATTAAAAGGTGTGGATCTATAACACATCCCCACATTGTACAACTGAGGTCTCCCCTTTTTTCTTTGCTCAAAGGTAGATTAGTTCACACATTGTTGTGTCCTTCTTGGTGATGTGAGAAAACGCATATTGATGATGTACGTAGAGGTGAGAGGGCGACCAAGTGAGTGCGGCCGATCGGCATTCCTCCGGGATTCTCACTGCTATCGGCCTTGGATTAGTCACGCAGCATGTCTGGAAGCTGCCTGCTGTTCTCTCTCCCGCTGTTTTCCCACGGCTTGGCAATTGACAAGCAGCAAGCGGTGAGGTGTGTAACGCTGATCGAACGTGGTGCTTGGATACTCGCTCGTGGAGCAGCGCGCTGGGCTACATTAAGGACGAGACAGCTGGCTAAACTCAGGAGGGCAGAGATGCTTCAGAAGTCTGGGAAAAATGTAGGGGGCCGTGCCGCACGAGTGGAGACAGGAGTTCGGGTGGGCGGAATTTGCGTAGTCGTGCTACGCAAAGCTCCGCGAAACGGTAAAAAATCTCTGCGAGCACGCAAAAGTTCCGCGAACACGCGGAATTGCTTGTTCCGCCCGTTTGCGATGCTTTTTTCCTGTTCGTGAACGCTGTTTGCGTGCTCGGGGAGAAATATCTCGCGAACACGCATTTTGAAAGCGCGAATAAGCAAAAAATTCCGCGAAGCCGCGGATCGCGGAATTTTTGGTAATTCCGCGTTCTCCGCGGAACGCGAAATTACCTAAATTCCGCAAATTCCGCGAACGGAACGGAATTTACTGCCCAGGCCTAGACAGGAGCACAAAGCCAAAGCAATACAAGGAAAACAAGTGATGACTCGGGGGAGTCTCCCGGAAATCCGACTGCAGGAAAAAAAAATTCTGTCAATCCCAAGCCCACAGGAGCAATGGCAATATACCTAAAGAAGAGAGCGACGACTGTGGGAGAACCAGCTAATCTGCAATCCAGGACCTCTGAAGAACTTCTGGAAAACAGCGCACAAGTGAGTACTAAGCCTGCAACATTGACTGAGGGTGTAGTAGAGTGCTATACATGGGATGCATCAGACAGAAGGGCGGATGCAGGGACCAATATAGTTGGCACTAGTCAGAACCCTCACGTATCCATGAAGAATGGGAACCCCCCAAGGCCAGATATCTCTAAGGCTAGTCAGTGGATTAAGGGAAATGGTGACCTTGGTGAGAAAGCGCAGGACCCGACAGTGATGGAGCAACCTGAGGCAGACTCGAGCAACAGATTTTTTTCATTGTCTGATCATTCAGGCTCATCCAGAGAAGAGGAATTGGACTCAATCAGACACTCATTGGATAGTTTATTAAGTGATAGGAGCAGTTGGGATGAGAATCAAACTCCATAATCAGATGAAACAAGTATAGGAGTTGAAAGCACAGTCAGGAAAGTAAAACAGAATAAAATACCCCAAGGCGAGGACGGAGCTAAATCAAAAGGGCTCCTGTGGGGTTACAGCGGTATGCTCAGCTTGGAGGAGCCTATGTCAGAAGCAGGGGCTGTAATGAGAGGGCCCACTGAGCCGGTCTCATTGGACTTAATCTACCAGAACATAATGTTGCACCGCGATGAGACTCGAGAAGAGAGCAAGAAGACTCAAGCTTCATGCAGGAAAGTGCAGAACACTATTCGCAGAAATACCAAGTCATGTACTGAAATTGTAGAGAGAGTCAGGGAAGCCAAAAATAGAATTGGATTAATGGGAAACGATCTGCAGGCTCAAAAGGAAATAATCACAATGATGAAATCTCAATCTACGGATGTACATTGGAAACTCGAGGAGTTCAAAAATAGACAGGGCAGAAATATTCTAAGAGTCCTAAGTATCCCGGAAGGAGCAGAAGGGGATGATCCTCTGAAATTTATCATGGAACTTATGAAAGAAACCTTCCCTGAACTTTCTAGCTGGAACTGGGGGATGGAAATTCAATGGGTGCACCGATTCCCCTTTAAGAAACCTCAGGAGGGTCAAGGAGCCTCAAAGCCAAGAGTGATACTGATCTATCTGGGAAAGTTTTTGCCACGTGAGGCCCTTTATGACCTGGCTCGACCAGACAGGAAGCAGGGTGCTAAGTGACATGAATAATTTGTTAGACCTGACTTCTGCCATGTCACGGTTGAGAGGAGGTGGCGTTTATATCAAATGATTTCACTGTTTCACTGTTTCAGTCCAAAGGCGCACAGGTGTACCTATTGAACCCAGTCAAGCTAAAAGTGATTGTAAAAGACAAAGTTCACTTCTTTTTGTCAGAAATCAAGGCAAGGGAATTTCTTGAAACCTTGGGTACAATATAAAGAGGAGGTTGGGCAGAGAGAAGAGCAAATACGTATGAATATGAAGGAGGGTGAGGAGATGGGGACCCGGCCTGTGAGGAGCGCACACCATCAAGAATGGACCTTACTGGTCCTGCAACCTCAGGAAATAGGAGGGGAAGGGGTGGGAGCATAGGGGGGACAGGGGAGGTGTACTGGGGAGGGTCGGTTGGGTGCAAGATGGGACACAGGAGGAGGGTGATGGTAAAAACAAGAGATGCAGGAGAGACTGCAAAGAAGTTGACAGCAATTCTGATGGCAAGCTAAATAGGGAGCAATCAGGAAAGAGAAATGAATATGTATTGTACAATTTTGTGGATCAATGGAAGAGAATAGCAGAGGGGTACTGGATAAAAACAGAAGTATGGTGTGTTTAGCTAGGAAAACTCAGAGTATACACAAGAATGGAGTATAAACTGCAAATTTGTACAATTAATATTTGCGGCCCTACTGACAGTGGTAAACGAATCAGAATGACTTTAAGCTTAAAAGTAATGCGGGCAGACATAGCCTTTGTTCAGGAAACACATATACCGTGGGGGAAGCGTGGGAACAGGGAACTACATCACCAGGGGTTGCAGTGTTAGGTAACAACCTTTGCACTACTGAACGTAGATTAGCTGATAAGCTAGGGCGATGAATAATTTTGCAATGTAAAGTAGGACCAGCCCAATTTACTTCATGCACAAGTTATGGGTCCAATATCGACGAAGCAGACACCTTTAATCTACTAAACATAGAAGTATCCCTGTGGCCCCATCCCCTATTACTATGTGGTGATTTAAATATTCACTTGGAGTGGGGGTCAAATCTGGGAATTGGAGTATGGGGGGAGAAAACCTAAGGTGTTTAAAGTTCTCCAGCAGTTGGTGATTGACCATGGATTAATAGATATTTGGAATAAAAAAGAGCCCCTGACCCCGAGTTTACCTATCACTCTATCCCACATAATAAACCAGTGCGTTTGGACTACTTTTTTTTATCTCAAAAGATGTTGCTATAGTTGCTAAGATAAGTAAACTTCCCAAGGTACTATCGGACCATAACCCGTTGATTCTTGAGAATGGTGGGGCTATTCAGACCCTGTTTTTTTTACATATGATAGGAAATTACTGCTTAATACCTTATACTTAGAGCACACGAAGAAATGGATAAAAGAATTCATGGAAACTACTCGTGGGACTGCAGGAACAGGGATGTGTGGGATGCGATGAAGTCTGCAGAAAGTAAAACAAAGGGAGATTCAGGAGCTCCATAATCAAATGTCACTGGCTGTAGAAAGAATGACTAAATTCATGATTAAAAACCAAGAAGTGAAAAAGGAGCAAGCAGATGTATCTATGTGGAAAACTAAAATCAATCAGTATTTTAGCAATAAAGTTGCCGTTAAATATACCACCTATAGGTCAAAATGTTATGAGTATGGGGAAACCGAAGGCAGACTACTGGCTAATAAGAATAGACAGAAAGAAGCAGGGAGAGGAGTAACCGCTATAAAGGATATGAGAGGAAGGACTATGGAAACCCCGGGGGAAATATTTGAGGTGTTTAGACAATTCTATGAATCGCTATATAGAGAAGATTTAGAGGATTCTGAAAGGGGATATGGCACCATTTTACAAGGTTTGTAAGGGAGAGTCTTAAGCAAGGAGGAGCAAGAGGCTCTAGACTTGCCGATCTCTCAGGAGGAAATAATACAAGCTATAAAATCATTAGCCACAGAGAAAGTGGCGGGTCCAGATGCCCTACCACAAGAATTCTTTAAAACCTTCAGCCATGAACTACAGCAAGATATGATGAAGACCTTTCAAAAAGCACAGCGAGGATATGCTCCCCCCTTGTGGGCAGAGGCAAATATAGCATTTAAAAAAAAAGATAAACCAACCTTGCTACCTGGGTCGTTTAGGCCAATCTCACTTTTGAACTGTGACGGGAAAATTTATGTTGGAGTACTGGCACAAAGATTAAGTAGAGTTATCACACCACTAGTCTCTAGCAGGCAGCACAGTTTTATTCTGGGAAGGGGGACAGAAGATCACATCAGAAGGGTGATTACATTATTCGACCTCACAGAAGCACATAGGACACCCCTGGGACTGATTTTATTCGATGCTGAAAAAGCATTCGATCGAGTGGCTTGGGGTTTCCTATGGGTAATGCTGGAATGGAAGGGGTTTGGGAAAGTATATATAAGAGCAATTAAAACTTTATATAAATCCCCTAAGGCCAGGGTTCGAGTGATGAGGATGGTTCACTGACAGAATATCGATGTAAAAAATATAGGGGCATATTAGCAAGACCGGCGATAAAATTATCGCCGCTTTAGCGGCAGGAAACTGCCGCTAAAACGGCGATAATGGGCTTGCTAATATGCGTTATAGAATTCCAATAGAAGCCCAGGTTAGATGTCCTGCACATCTAACCTGGGCTTCTATTGAATTCTATAACGCATATTAGCAAGCCCATTATCGCCGTTTTAGCGGCAGTTTCCTGCCGCTAAAACGGCGATAATTTTATCGCCGGTCTTGCTAATATGCCCCTTAGAAGTAAAAAATATAGTTGAAAAAAAATAGAATGCAAAAATATCGACTCCCTATACTTAAACAGGTAAGTACAAAAATATTGAAAAAAAATATCGATGTAAAAAATATAGTTGTACAAAATATCGATTTTTATATACATATAAAAGAAAATAATACATTTTAAATATGTTAAATAATAAAATGAATATAAAAAATAAAGTAGATTTAATATACACTTTAACAAATATAACAAATAAACTTAATTAACAAAATTAAACACACACATAACAATTAATATATATATTTACTTTGAAACAATTAATAAACTATTCATTTTACTATATTTTATAATTTTAAAATTATATAAAAATGTACAAATATATATATATGTACAATAACATAATATCTAATAAAGAACACCGTCTATTATAAATTAAAATATTAAATTATTTAAAAATCTTCAAACTTAAATTTCCCACTCCCGTCAGTGCAACAGTAGGGAAAGTGTTGGATAGCGGAGGGATAAAAATTACTATTCCCACTCCAGTGAGTGTAACAGTAGGGAAAGTGTTGGGTAGCAGAGGGGTAAAAATTGCTATTTCCACTACGGTCAGTGCAACAGTAGGGAAAGTGTTGGATATCGAAGGGGTAAAATTTACTATTCCACTCCAGTGAGAGCAACAGTAGGAAAAATGTTGGATTGCGGAGGGGTAACAATTAATATTCTCACTCCAGTCAGTTCAAAATATTAGCAACAACAAAAATATTTAAAAAACAAAAGAAATTACAAAAATATATAAATATGTTAAAAATACAAATATATTTAATATTACATTTTTAGGAAAAAACATATTATAATGTTAAATACATATGACAAATACCTACAAATATATTAAATAAAATAAAAAATAATGTTCAAACAAATAAATATTTTTAATTAGAAATGATTTAGAAACAAAAACATTAATTATTACATACATTTACTTGTTGTATTTCCTACCCTATAACACCACACAATTCACAAACCACATCTAATTTTTTTTCATTTACTTCATTAATTAACGTAATTAATTACCAATTAAAGAAATATTATTAATTAAAAAACAAATTAAAACTTCCTACAGTTTACCCCTATAATCTCTACAACCAACAGCTAAAATTAAACCGTAAAAGAATTATTCACACAATTAAAACGTATTTTCATTTAAAAAACTAAGCGTATTTAACAACTAATTATAAAGTAAGTAAAATTAATTTAGTCCACACGCTGTAGCCCTATAAAAGTAAAACCCACACCCAAAAAAATATAAACAAATACCCTAATTAAATATTAATTGGCTGGAATATCTATGTGTGATGTTTTTTAACACAATTTAAAATAAAGAAATTATATTTTTGCATTACAATTGACTACTGGACTTTGTGAGTTGCGCACCCCCATTGGACATTAAAACGTTTCTTTGATCTGGAGCACAGTGGCGTCACGCAGCGGCTGACGTTGGGGTAGTTCTGCGCGACTAAACTTATTAAGTGGAACTGGCGTGAGGTGCGGAGCTAGGGGTCCGCCGTTGCTCCACTTTCCATTTATTTCCAACTCAATAATTCTGTCTGAATACCGATGGGGTTGGAATCAGAGATTATATATATCTCAAGGGGAACTAGACAAGGTTGTCCTTGCTCCCCCATACATTGACCCCTTCCTGACAAAACTGGAAGAGAGCACATTTACAAGGTCTGTATTTCAGAATAAGGTTGAATGTAGAGTGTTTGCTTATGCAGACGATGTGACTATAGTAACTACGGACCCGGCAACTGCACTGGTAGAGATTGAAAGACTTGCAGGGCAATTCAGGAGTGTATCGGGATACAAGATGAACGAGACCAAAATGCTGATAGTATGTGTAGAAGGAACAGACTTTAAGGATAGATGCAGGACTACAGAGGCAACTTATTTGGGGGTTAGGATAACCTCAATTCTGGATAACTTAGTCAAAAATAATCTGGCCCCAGTAGTAGAAAAGATTAAAAGAGATTTAGGCAGGATGGACCATCTGCATCTCTCATTGGTTCCGAGATGTAACGTAATAAAAATGACCATCCTGCCAAAGGTACTGTACATTTTTTGGGCAATACCGGTGGAGATTAGTAAATACTGGTTGCAAAAGCTAGATTCAATGTGTGTCAGCTTCCTCTGGGTATATAAAAAGCCCAGAAGGGCAGCTAAATACATGAGTATCCCGAAGCTATGTGGTGGGTGGTCTCTTCCGAACTTTTCCTTTTATTACAGGGCCTGTGTAATACAATATATGGGGATCTTAATGACAGGGGGAATGAGTGAGGGAGAAAGGGGGAATGACGCCACTAAATCTCCAACCATAGATGAAATGGAGTTTAGAGCGGAAGCCAAAGGATGCTTCATGAGAGCACTGGAGCTAAGTTACTACAAGAAAACAAGATTCAAGGTATTAAAAGCCGTCCATTAAATATGGTCTCAGCTCAAACGGAGATGGATGATTCCCAAAATAAATTTTTATACACCGATGTCCGCTAGCTCCCTACCGCCTATTATATTTCAAGACTCAGTGATGGAAAGGTAGAAACAGAAGGGTATCGATGTCTGTACAGAGATGCTCAGCTCAGGCCCTTTGCAGAACTACAGGAGGAGTATGAACTACCAAAGAGAGATTTTTTAAGTTTCCACAGGTTAGGGACTTCCTATCCAAAAAGAAAAATGAAGTTAAAGCAATGGAGAAGATTTCGATTATTAAGGCGGCCAGGCAAAGATACAGGATAGGGGCTATAAATGAAATACTGATTCAGACACAAAGTGACGACTTGAAAGCACAAGAACTTACGTGGAGTGAAATTCTTGGCAGACCAATACTAAGGGGCCGATTACGATGGCGGAAGGACTGCTAACGCAAGCCGTGTGGTGGTGGGCCCTCCGCCATCTGACGACGATTTTCCCCCCGCCATATTACGATGGCGGGGGAATCCGCAGTGGAGCGTGGCAGTCGCAAAGACCACCCGCCACTGTTCCGCAAGGCGGTCCTTTTCTGCCCACCTTGTGGAACCAAAACATAGGGATTCATTGCAAGGCACCGCCGTAGGGATTACGATATCCCTTTTCATCAGTCATTTCGCGGCAGTCAGCCTGCCACAAAAAGACAAAAAGACAAGCGGAAACGGATTCGGGGGCCCATTGCAGGCCCCCCTTGTGTTGGGGGGATGTGGTGGTGCACTGGGGGGTACCCATGGTACCCCCCGGCATTTCCCTGCACTGAGTCCTGCACCCCTAATTATGATGCGACCACCACCATGGCGGTCGCATCTGGCAATTTAACATTGCGGCGGGTGCTGCTAGCTGCAGCACCCGCCGCAATGTCAAATGGCCATGTTGTGCATTTTCATGCACAACGTGGCAGGCACCGCACAGTGCCTGCCACTTGGTGCATTGAACTGCAGGGGGGTACCCATGGTACCTCCCCAGTGCACCCCCCCCCACAGAGGGGGCCCGCAACGGGCCCCCAAAGCCAGTCTCCGCCTGTCTTTTTGCGGCGTGATATCCGCCACAAAAAGACAGGCTGAGGGGCATATCATAATCACTACGTCGGTGCCTGCATGGCACCGCCGCAATGTTGCCCTGGTTCTGGGTTCCGCAAGACAGGCAGAAAAGGACCGCCTTGCGGTACCATGGCGAACCTTTGTGATTCCCACCGCCATCCTAATTTGGCGGTGGGTAAATCTCATTATGATGGCGGGAGGATCGCCACCTTCGGGCAGGCGGTGGCGGTCCTCCCGCCATCATAATGAGCCCCATGGTCCCCAATTACAACCTGGCTAACCGAACCTAGTGCTGACACAGGACCTGCATTAAACAAATAGGGCAAAACAGCTAAAAATATCAAGCTTACACACATGTTTTTCAATGACATAACTTGTTAGAGGACAGCATACTCTTAGCTATAAGCTCAGCCTGTAGTTTGACATTAGCTTGAAGCTATGATTATATTGCACCTTTGGTCCTATTGTGTATTAATGTCAGTTTTTATATTCTGTATTGATGAATGTAGATGAACTTTAGCGATAAGATAATCTGTGATTATCTACTATCATGTAGTATTTTATTCTTTATGTACAATTTTGTACTGCCTGTATTTAAGAAAAACTATACCTCACTGTTTATTTATTTATAACAATACTTTTGCTATCATGAAGATCTCTGCTGCTCCAGCTGTCATTGGGCATATAGTATGGTATTACTTTTTCACTTGGGTGTAAATATCAATACATTTAAAAAATATATATATTGATGATGTATGTGTGCCATATAGGGATGAAGTAGCTTCCGGAGTTTTGTTGCATGAAGATGAGGTGTGATGGAAATCATTCTGGAACTATGTTGGATGTGTCACCTGGCGACTGGATTATGATCAAAAGTCCCATAAAGACTAAGAAAGGTGATTTGAAGAGTTTGGTGCCTGTGCAGGTGCACAGAGTCTCCAAGGGGGCTGTTCATATAGTTGGGAAATGTTGGTGGAACAAGAGAAAATTGATCAAGTTAACTCCTGAACAGGTTGACATTATGTCTAAGATGAGAGATTGCATCATGAGTTCTGATCGGGCGCAATGATTCCAGGTGAAAGAAATGCTTCTGTGGACCTTGACCATGTAAAATCACCTATGAGTGAGAGTTCTTTCTGTGTACACACAGGCATGAGCTCGGTGGGTTCCCAGACCAGGAGAGTGCCAAAGATTTTGTGCTTTCCTAAGCACTAACATATGCTTATACATGTTTATTTCTTTTGTTTCAGGTCAAAACGGTGAAGATGGTGTGATATTGGGCATGGTTTGGGTGTGATTTCTTTAAGGGTTATTATGCATGTGATGTGCATGCAGACCGGGCTGTCTTTGTATGCACTTTCTACATTGTGAAGAGCGCAATGTTTATATTTGAATTGGGACCAGTGTCGTGTTGGAATGGGGCAGTGTGTTTACTTTGTAATTTTCCCACGAGCGCTTTATGTACAGTTATCTTGTTTCCCATTACTGTGACCAGTAACCTGTTAGGACCTGAGCTGGTTGCACATGGAACATTGTGGGTCTGTGGATATATAATAAAGGTCTTTCATAATCAACTTTGCTCTCTCAAGAGTTCATCACAATGATGTAAAAGAGTGTGGTGGGAAGGGAACAAAAGAGACTGCAGTGTGAAACTGAAAAGCAGACGGGTGTACATAAATCTCAGTAGGGAGTGTATGTCTTGTAATAGACAATATTTTACAAAATGAAATATAAATGTAAAGCATTAATAGCAGATCCACCGCGGATTTACACGGGGGAGGTGCTGCGGTGGGTCTGCAAAAAGCCTAACAAATTGGGCTTCTTTACCAGAAACATGGAAAGGGTTAAAAAATAATTACCATTTAGGAGTGGTATAACAAAAATAAAAGATCAAAGGAAGTCTGTGATTTGCTAAGTACAGGTGTGTGAGTAAGAGCACATGGGGAAGGGTAGCTATTTGAGGTACTTTTCTACTGAGAGTGGAGGAGTATTGCCATAGTTCTGATTAGAGATTTGCAGTGGAAAACAAATGTTAATAGATATTATAATAAAAGGTGGAAAAAGCAAAGAGTGTTTACTGGTAGGTTAATTAGGTTTTCTATATAAAAAAGTATGTTTAAATAAACTGAGTGTATATAAGCTAAAAGGAAATGTGTAGCTTCTAGACACTACAGTAAAAGGCAAAATAGAAGGGAGCTCAGATAAGAACATTAACTAAAAATATAGTGAGCAGCAAAGGAGGAAGAGGAATTGCTATACTAAAAATATAGTTATTTTATTTACCCAGTATGAATAAATGTGTTAGAAATTAGATGTGGGTGCTTGCTTATAGTATGTAATTTAATGGTATGTAATATGCACCCACTCACACAGTCAGTCAGGCACTTACATATCCAGTTTCACTCCCACAAAAGCACTTATGTACCTACCACTCATATAGCCAGAAAGGGACTGACACACTCAGTTGCACACCCATAAAACCATTCACAAACCCATTTACTCACCTATACATGCACTTACTAAGTTATTCACATACCCATAGAGGCACTGTCACACCCACTCACACACCTATACAGCCATTCATGTACCCAGCACTCAGACAGTCAGTTAAACATGCACTTACATACCCATACACCCAGTTATACATTAAGTCATCCCGTACAGCCTCTAACATACCAATTTATAACACCATACAGCCACTCACACACCCAGTCAGACAGTGACAGAGGCACTTGAATATGCATTCTCACACCAACACAGCACTTATGTTTCCACCACTAATAGAGCCAGTTGCACACACAGTTGAACGCCCAAACACCACTCGGGAAACAGCCAGTTACCAATCCATACAGCCATTTACATACTCATTTAGGCACCCATACAGTCACTAATACACTCAGTCACACACCAACACAGCTACTTACACATCCAGTGAAACACCCCCAGAGGCATTGATACACTCACTCACATATTCACTCAACCACTCACATACCCAATCACCCACCCGTACAGCCACTCATCTACCTATTTATACACCCATACTCAAACACTTACACAGCCTCTCATTCACTGACATTAGCAATTATGCTTATAGTATGTAATTTAACAGTATGTAATCTCAAGTTAAATGTACTGTATATTTGCTTTTTAGATATCTACCTGTGTTTAAAGAGTAACGAAAGATGGAATGATGAAGTGAAAAAAATACTAAGAATTATGATTCTTGACAGCATCCATAAACTGGGCAACAGATGACATATTTAGTTCAACTGGCATATGGCATTTGGCACAATGAGTGGCCCTGTCTTGCAGTTTTGATGGAACAGCAAGAATGGTAAGTATCTGGTCAGGTGGTAAGGGTTCCACAGATGGTCCAACTGCTGATGATAATGCACCACCTTCCCTCGCTCTTATCATCCTCTGATATGTCCTAGTATGTATGGTTTTCAGATGTTTGGAAACAGCGGATGAACCATGTGAACATTCGGTCACAGTACTTCTTGACAGTTGTTTGCTGCATAGATTGCATTGAGCAAATTTTACACAAACTTTAATTTCTTCTGAAAGGATAGAGAAATATTTCCAAACATTGGAGGAATTCTTTGGAGGTGGTAAGTCTTCTTCGTCATTGTCCTATTCTTTCTGTTCTCGTCTATCTTCAGCAGAAGAGATCTTAACTTTGAAACTCTCTTATTTTGAAGGAAAGGAGCTGTGCTTTCAGAACTGTCTCCAGAGATATGTGAATCTGAAATAACTGATTTAGGGTATGGTTTTCAATGTGGATGGGAATACAAATTTGTGGTGACATCGCAGCGGATTCATAAAATGAATAGAAAACAGACAAAGACTATGGGGTCGATTCCGATGTCGGCCGGAAGCGCACCTAAAAGTATTCGTCCGGAAAAAATACCAGCCGAATGCGTGTTTTCCGACCGACTCAAACACTCTACCGAACAAACAAGTACGATGAGCATAACAGCCCAGATTCCGAGCGAGCCGTACTTACCCATTCCAGCTCCTGTTCCCCGCCCGAGCCGGATCCGTAAACGCTGAATCGAGTCGCACGGAACCAAATACACAGCACCTTCCGGCCGGACTAGTACGATGCGTCTTCCATACGTGCCAAACTCGTTGCTATGTCCGGCACGTTTGAGCATCCGGGCGAGCCGTACATAAGCTCCGTTTCGCGCCACAAGACGATCCACAGCTACGAGACGAACAAGCCTGCTACGAGTACGACTCGAAGACACGAGAAACCCGAACGAGACGATCCAAGCATGAATCCCATTGTGCAGGTCCTACCTATACTCTACATCTATTACCGGGACCGGCACGGACGTGTACGGCGCAGACGGTAAGTCAAACACCAACAATACAAACAAACCACACATACACGAAATATGTCACACACACATATGGATGCACAAATAACGTACACTAGCAACAGCAGAACCATAGGGGTGGGATGGCCAACACCAATGCCATACACACCCATAGGGGGATGGATGCCTGCCACGACTACCACCCCTACCCAGGGGGCCCTGGATGCCTGCCACTACTACCACCCCTACCCAGGGGGCCCTGGATGCCTGTCACTACCACCACCCCTACTCAGGGGGCTGGATGCCTGCCACTACCACCACCCCTACCCAGGGGGGCTGGATGCATGCCACTACTACCACCCCTACCCAGGGGGCCTGGATGCCTGTCACTACTACCATCCCCACTCATGGGGGGCTGGATGCCTCCCACTACTACCATCCCCACTCATGGGGGCTGGATGCCTACCACTACTACCATCCCCGCTCATGGGGGCTGGATGCCTGCCACTACCACCACCCCTATCCAGGGGGGCTGGATGCATGCCACTACTACCACCCCTACCCAGGGGGGTCTGGATGCCTGTCACTACCACCACCCCTACTCAGGGGGGGCTGGATGCCTGCCACTACCACCACACCTATCCAGGGGGGTTGGATGCCTGTCACTACTACCATCCCCACCCTTAGGGGGATGGATGCCTGCCACTACTACCATACCCACCCTAAGGGGGATGGATGCCTGCCACTACTACCACCCCTACCCAGGGGGGCCTGGATGCCTGTCACTACCACCACCCCTACTCAGGGGGGCTGGATGCCTGCCACTACCACCACCCCTATCCAGGGGGGGCTGGATGCATGCCACTACTACCACCCCTACCCAGGGGGGCCTGGATGCCTGCCAATACTACCATACCCACCCTTAGGGGGATGGATGCCTGTCACTACCACCACCCCTACTCAGGGGGGGCTGGATGCCTGCCACTACCACCACTCCTATCCAGGGGGGGCTGGATGCATGCCACCACTACCACCCCTACCCAGGGGGCCTGGATGCCTGCCACTACTACCATACCTACCCTTAGGGGATGGATGCCTGCCACTACTACCACCCCTACCCAGGGGGCCTGGATGCCTGTCACTACTACCACCATCCCCACTCATGGGGGCTGGATGCCTACCACTACTACCATCCCCACTCATGGGGGGCTGGATGCCTACCACTACTACCATCCCCACTCATGGGGGCTGGATGCCTACCACTACTACCATCCCCGCTCATGGGGGCTGGATGCCTACCACTACTACCATCCCCGCTCATGGGGGGCTGGATGCCTGCCACTACCACCACCCCTATCCAGGGGGGCTGGATGCATGCCACTACTACCACCCCTACCCAGGGGGCCTGGATGCCTGCCACTACTACCACCCCTACCCAGGGGGCCTGGATGCCTGTCACTACCACCACCCCTACTCAGGGGGCTGGATGCCTGCCACTACCACCACCCCTATCCAGGGGGGCTGGATGCCTGTCACTACTACCATCCCCACCCTTAGGGGGATGGATGCCTGCCACTACTACCATACCCACCCTAAGGGGGATGGATGCCTGCCACTACCACCACCCCTACCCAGCGGGGCCTGGATGCCTGTCACTTCCACCATCCCTACTCAGGGGGGGCTGGATGCCTGCCACGACCACCACCCCTATCCAGGGGGGGCTGGATGCATGCCACTACTACCACCCCTACCCAGGGGGGCCTGGATGCCTGCCACTACTACCATACCCACCCTTAGGGGGATGGATGCCTGCCACTACTACCACCCCTACCCAGGGGGGCCTGGATGCCTGTCACTACTACCATCCCCACTCATGGGGGGCTGGATGCCTACCACTACTACCATCCCCACTCATGGGGGGCTGGATGCCTACCACTACTACCATCCCCACTCATGGGGGGCTGGATGCCTACCACTACTACCATCCCCACTCATGGGGGGCTGGATGCCTACCACTACTACCATCCCCGCTCATGGGGGGCTGGATGCCTGCCACTACCACCACCCCTATCCAGGGGGGGCTGGATGCATGCCACTACTACCACCCCTACCCAGGGGGGCCTGGATGCCTGCCACTACTACCACCCCTACCCAGGGGGGCCTGGATGCCTGCCACTACCACCACCCCTATCCAGGGGGGGCTGGATGCCTGTCACTACTACCATCCCCACCCTTAGGGGGATGGATGCCTGCCACTACTACCATACCCACCCTAAGGGGGATGGATGCCTGGCACTACTGCCATCCCCACTCATGGGGGGCTGGATGCCTACCACTACTACCATCCCCGCTCATGGGGGGCTGGATGCCTGCCACTACCACCACCCCTATCCAGGGGGGGCTGGATGCATGCCACTACTACCACCCCTACCCAGGGGGGCCTAGATGCCTGCCACTACTACCACCCCTACCCAGGGGGGCCTGGATGCCTGTCACTACCACCACCCCTACTCAGGGGGGGCTGGATGCCTGCCACTACCACCACCCCTATCCAGGGGGGGCTGGATGCCTGACACTACTACCATCCCCACCCTTAGGGGGATGGATGCCTGCCACTACTACCATACCCACCCTAAGGGGGATGGATGCCTGCCACTACTGCCATCCCCACTCATGGGGGCTGGATGCCTACCACTACTACCATCCCCACTCATGGGGGGCTGGATGCCTACCACTACTGCCATCCCCACCCATAGGGGGCTGGATGGCTGCTACTACTACCATCCCCACCCTTAGGGGGATGGATGGCTGTCACTACTACCATCCCCACTAATGGGGGGCTGGATGCCTACCACTACTACCATCACCACTCATGGGGGGCTGGATGCCTGTCACTAAAACCACCCCTACTCATAGGACGGGTAATGCATGACACAACTAGCATACTCCCACATAAGGACTGTGTGTAAATTACATCCCAGCCCCCAACACCATGACAAGCGTGTGTGGTCTGTGTCAAATGCATACAACACTGAACATGACATTGAACATACAATGTGACCCCCTAACACATGTGTCACACATAATTGTGTGTGTGGCCTACACAATGCAAGCAGACCATGACCACTGTGGCAATGTGGCCCAAAGCCCCATCACCACAGTGCACAAAAGGTAAGTGTGTGCTCCATAGCTGAAGCACATTTTGAACAATGTGGCAATGGGGCCCAAAGCCCCATCACCACAGTGCCCAAAAGGGAAGTGTGTGCTCCATAGCTGAAGCACATTTTGAACAGTGTGGCAATGGGGCCCAAAGCCCCATCACCACAGTGCCCAAAAGGGAAGTGTGTGCTCCATAGCTGAAGCACATTTTGAACAGTGTGGCAATGGGGCCCAAAGCCCCATCACCACAGTGCCCAAAAGGGAAGTGTAGTCCTGGTAAAAGCTGCAAAAACATAACTGCAGGGATTATTCCTGGCCACACAACACCAAACACTACAGTGGCAGTGTAGTGCTTGTGTCCCATAGCAACATAGATTGTGTGAGGCAAGCAGTGCAGTGCCAATGACACATCGTTCTGGCCATGTGCACACAAACATCAGCCATGGGGGCCCACATTGTCTATATTCACAAATAACACAATGACAGAAGTGAGCATCATAATGCAGACCCACATATCTGCACCAATGGACACACAAATGTAGATATCCTGTGGAGACTGTAGATGTCAGGTGAACAAATACCATACCATGGCAGCAATGGGACATACTAACCATGATCAATGTGCTGACTGATGACCTAGCAGTCCCAGGGCCAGCAGGGGAAAGCCAACAAACAACATACAGCCAATGGCAAACTAAAGATATGCCAATGCAGTGGTGCAAAAGCACAAACACAAACAGGCAGACTCACACTGCATATCATACACAACAGGTGAGGGGGTTGTGTGCCAGTGTCCCCAGGCAAACACACAACACATGAGGAGGCCAGATTCACTGATACACAGATGTCAACACAGTCACATACAAAAGTAACTCATGGATTGGATTCCCTATTTGGGCAAACAGGCATTGTGAGATGAGAGGGAGCCCAAATTACACATGTCACACAAGCTTGTAGGAACAGCAACACACACAGCAAGAGACAGAACCACCACAGCACTCCCCCAGGGACCCCACATTGTGGTGACACTAGCCTGCATGACAATCACACTGTGATGACAAAGGTAGATGTCATCCACACTGTGAACCACAGCCATGTGTCCTGAGCAACAAACTACCATCACACCTATACAAGCACAAAGCACTCAGCACGGCCTGCCAGCCAAGGAACATATGGAGGTAGTGCCCCAGCCGTGCAACAACTCACATTTGCACACACTCAATGCCACACACCTTGAACTCCACCAATGTGCAGCGTTGAAGCTCACATGGACTGCTGACATTGCACATGCACCCATGACAATCCCAGGGGTGGTGGGGGAAATAAGGTGCAGAAACCCATCACACATGGCCAGTCAACAATACTTGTGAATGTCTGACTCACTGCACAGTATGCCGTACATGGGCATGACGTGAAATCCACCCCAAACAATGGGATCCTGGCCATAGTCACACACCAATGAAGAAGCCAAGCTGACCCACAAAGGACACACATAGACAACTTCCAACATTGCAGCTCTGACCCTGAGGAGTGGCAGCAGTCACACGCACAACGTGTCACAATCACTGAAAGCATACACAAACAGAAAATCACATTACTCGTGTAACCAACAAGTGCCAAGAGGAATCCTGACTGTGTCCCATCTGCGTTTGCCCACATCCCCAGCCCTGACAACAAAGACAACTAGGGATGACAACCTCATAAACATTAGTTTGCCATGCACCTACATCCCGGAGTAACCAGGTCCAAGATGCTGGATGAACACAGAACAACTCAGCAAGCATCACAAACAGGAACATCCGTAGGGACACAGCCTGTGTAGGAAAAGGAGAAGGGAACACGCACAGACATGCCTACACAACACACAACATGGGCACAGCCTATATCGCGCTAACCTCCCTGTGGTGGTTTGCCCTGGCGCGGTAATTTTGTGTTACATATGAAGTGCTTTTAACTTCCTTTAAAAAATAGCTGCTTTTATTCATTGTTTACTGTTACCATGTTTTTTAAATTCACGCTGATATTAGCTTTTAACATTTGGGTCTAATTGCTTTTACCTCCTTGTTTGAAGTGCCCGACCTGCGTAGGTCGGTCTCCTCGCATCCTCACTTCCTTCGTGGCACTTCCGCTGCAGTAGGCGGTCTAGTGGGTAGAGGGACGATCAGCTGCTGCACAGCAGGGCTGATCGGTGGGGGGAGGAGTTAACCCCATATCAGGCAGGCTGGAGCAAGCGCGCAGCGCGCGCGCAGCACGGGCGCGCCGCTGGCACGCCGAAGGCGCGCCTAAGGCAAGCCCGTCTGCGCCCGTCCGAGCCCGGCCAGGACCAGGGGCCAGAACCCCTGGCCCGCACATTATATATACGGCAGACCAAATCTTGGCCTTAGCCCCCAGGTCCGCCTTCCTAAACAACAATGTAGCAGACATTTTAAGAGCGGAAGGCTTATTGTCCAGTCCATATGTAGTGGGGAAAGCAGGTGTTATACACCACCCCCAGGGAAAGTCTGTTAGCCCACATGAATTACGGGTAGCAGTTTTAAATACCCGCTCTCTGCAAAAACACAACTTGGAGGTTTTTTCTCTCCTCCAAGACAACTCTATAGACATCTTGGGGATCACGGAAACATGGCTTAAAGATTCCTCAATATCAGACATGACAGCAGCCCTGCCTCCAGACTACACAGCCCTATGGCATAACAGAATGGGAGACACAAGAGGTGGGGGGGTTGCTTTGTTATATAACAAACAACTTACGCTAAACACAATAGTCACCGATAACATTGAGGGCGCAGACATTTTGGGAGCTAAGATTCTCTTCAAGACATCCTGCCTAGTCCTAGTGGTGGTCTATCGCCCCTCAAACCTCTACTAAATTCCTTGAGCGCTTTATAGAGTTAGTGAGTGACCTTCGTTCCCGGTACCAAAATGTTATGGTAATAGGAGACTTTAACCTACATTGGAACCTTGTACCTAGAGATACCCATGCCATACAATTGGAAGAGGCTCTGACTACCTTGGAACTTAGACAACTTATTAAGGCCCCCACCCATGAAAAAGGTCACACCCTTGATCTAGTTTGGACCACTGACCCCTCTACCAGTTTAGTAGATATCAGTCCCTGCGTTTGGTCCGACCACTTCTTGATCAGGTGCGTAATTCCCCTTGCCGGTAGGACCCCCTCAACCCCCCAGAATGGAAAGTCTTACGTGGGTGGAAGAAAATAAAAAAGATGTCCTAGTTACAATCCTGCGTAACTCAGCTTCAGAAAACTTAGTGCAGGGTACCCTTGACCAGGAAAGCGAGTCCCTCGCATTTAGGATGAGGAATGCTATTGACATAGTTGCTCCTGCTCGTAGAGAGAGAGTGAGGCACAAGGGCAAAGGGGCGCCCTGGTTTAATGCGGCACTCAGGGAGGAAAAACAAATGCTACGTCGGTTTGAGAGAGCCTGGCGTAAAACATACGATCCAGGCGCACTCGCCGAATACAAAGCTAAGTTTGCCACCTATAAAAAAGCCATCATAGCCAGGAAGGCGAAATTCTATGAATCCAGGATCTTGGCCGCCGAGAATAAACAGAAGGAGACCTTTCGGATTATAACAGAGCTAAGACAGTCACCTGAACAGAGTCCTTTAGGCTGCCTTACAGACTGCAATAAATTTCAGACTTATTTTTTGCACAAAGTTAACGACCTCTTGGCAGTCATCCATCAAACCCCTGCTGTCCAGATCCCTTCTGTGGAGACTCCTACGCTTCCTGCCTATGTTACACCTCTTTTAACCTTCCCTGAATTAGATCACGACTCTCTGTGCCACCTCATGGCACGGACCAAATCAGGTTCACCTGCGGACCCTTGTCCACCTATGGTGTTTCGCTTGGCACTTCCTGCTGTGGAAAAGGAGGTCCTCAATTTATTAAACCGATCCCTTAAAACCGGCCTTGTCCCAACCAGTTTTAAAGAGGCTAGAGTTAGACCTCTATTGAAAAAACCTGGGGCTGATGCAGCAAATCTTAAAAACTTTAGGCCTATCTCTCAGCTCCCTTTCTTGGCAAAGGTGCTGGAGCAACATGTGCTGAAAACCCTCACGCACAACCTAGAGAGCAATCAGCTACTTCACACAAAACAGGCTGGTTTTAGGGCTCACCACAGTACAGAGCTAGTGATGTTGGCAGTCCTGGATGAACTTAGGCTGATGGCAGATACAAAAAAACCATGTGCCTTGGTTCTGCTGGACCTGTCCGCGGCATTTGATACGGTCAATCATGGCCTACTCTTGTCGCGGATGGGGGAACTAGGAGTTCAGGGGTAGCACTCCAATGGCTCACTTCTTATTTATCAGACCGATCGCAAAGGATCCAACTTGCTGATCAGGTTTCTGATTCTGGTGGGCTGACGTGCGGCGTCCCTCAGGGATCGGCACTGTCTCCCCTTCTCTTTAATGCCTACCTCTACCCCCTAGTGGCAGCTCTATCTGGTATGGAGTGCCAAGTCTTTAACTATGCAGATGATACCCAAATTATCATCCAGATTGCTAACTCCCCTCGGCCCATGTTCGAATACAGAACATTTTGAAGTTTACAATAAACTGGATGACAGCCAATTCCCTCAAAATAAACCCCGATAAAACTGAGGTTTTGGCTGTCACCACAGATACTAACCCCTGGAGTGACCAATTCTGGCCTCAAGAGCTGGGCCCTACTCCAAAGCCAGCCTCAGTTGTAAAGAGCCTAGGGATAAAATTGGATGCCAAACTTTCCATGTCCCACCAAGTTTCTGCTGTGGTGGGAACATGTGTGGGGCTGCTAAGACTGTTACGCAAACTTGCCCCCCTTCTGTCATTATCGCATTTCGCATGGCAGTGACTGCACTGATTATTTCTCGTTTAGACTACGGGAATTCACTGTATGTTGGCCTTCCAGAGAAGGAGCTAACAAAACTCCAGGTAGTCATGAACGATGCTGCCAGACTGATTTTCAGGCTTCCTAGGAGGGCCCACGCTACCGTGCTACTACAGCAGCTACACTGGCTCCCAGTGAAGCAGAGACCTAGATTCAAGGGGCTATGTATAGCCCATAAAGCAATCTATGTACAGGCCCCAGCATATATTAAAGAACGCTTGGCAACTTATGTACCAGGGCGCTCCCTGCGGTCTTCAGATGCTGGGTTATTATCCTGTGCTCGCTTCCTGAGCTCCTCCAAGGGGGGCAGAGCTTTCTCTACATTGATCCCCCAGCTCTGGAATAAGTTGCCAGAAGGCCTCCGCAAAGAACCAGCACTTCTCCCTTTTAGGAAAAAATTAAAAACCATCCTCTTCATAGAAGCCTGGGGCACAATTTTGGCCTAAGCTAGGGCGCACTACTCAGTAGAGCCGCTATGGTGCCTTCTCTCACAGCGCTTAGAGACCAGTTGGTGATATGTGCTTTAGAAGCTCCAATTAACATTAACATTAACATTAACATATCACGGAATCACGCACTGCCATGAGGGCACTCCACTCCTGTGGAAGGTCAGCTGTGCCAAACCTTGTCTGTGCACGACTCAAACATGTCAGCAGAACACTCGGTCAGTGAGTCAACAACTACAACACACTGAAGGCTCTGCTCATATCAGCCTGGGCACGGGAGTGTCACGTCAGTCATCTGCATACACCCAAGACACGTGTCAAGCAACTTGCACTGTGTACACAGATGAGTCCTCCAAATTTGATGTGCTAAACTGCATGTCCATTGGAGACGGGCACACAGTCAGGGTACTAGGAACATTGGACAGTGGTAAGCCCACCAGATGTGCATCAGTGTAGGACAAAGATGGTAATCTACAAATGCTAAACGTACATCCCTGTGTCAAATGCTGAACATTACACCCTCAGACTGCAGCAAAGGATGCTATAGATCCAGACTAGATTAGGACACATATCCCATGGACCACATGGAGCCCATCACAGCAAAACTTCATTTACCTGATCTGAACACTATTACAACAGCAAATGCATGATTCTACACATCTACATCATGTACCTCCAAAGATTAACCACAAGTAAACAAAAAGAGGCTTTATTCAGCAAGTGTGCAACTCAAATCAAAAGTCCAAAATAAACTAAGGCCAATGGCCAGTCCAAATATACAGTCCCAACAGGGTGATGTGTGACAACTTGTCAACAATTGCTTGCCTGCACAGGTACGGACAGGGGACATCCCCCTTGGAGGGGCATACGAGGGGCAGGCCAGGCACCGCAGGGACAGGATCAGGGGATGCCAGAAGGAGGCAGTGAAGGGGAGGTGGGTGCAGGAGTGTCACCGGCAACTGCAGTGGAGGTGTCTGACTCAGGGGGGGCTGGCACCACCGCAGGGCTCAAGTCAGATGGAGTTGGTGCTGCAACCACTGCAGTGGGCTGGTCAGATGAAGTGGACTGGGTCCCCAATGCAGTGCCCGAGTCAGACGGGGTGGTTGTGGACTCCACCGCAGTGCATGACTCCAAGGTAGTGGAAGGGGGGGGCAGAAGAGCTGGGCAGGACAGAGGGGGGACACAGTCTCCACACCAGTGGCACAAACAGGTAGAGCATCTGGTTTGGGGGTGGAAGAGCAAGTGGCAGGGGGAGGGCCTAAGCAGTTTGGGGATGCGGTATCGGTGTGTGGGGGAACCTGGGGCAGGGTGTGGTGGTGGAACCTGTGGAGTGGTGGCCTGGGGGATGGAGGTGAGAGACTGGGTGGTTGACTTGCAGGGCGGTGGCGGGGTCTTGCTCTTCCGGGACCGGGGGACTTGCGGGTGGGGGGCTCACTCTGCCTGTGCCTGGGGGAGGGTGTCCGGGGGCGAGGGGCACTCCCTCTGTGTGGGTGGACTTCCTCTTCCCCGGTATGCTGGATCAGCAGGATTGGAGGGGAAGAGGCCGAGGTCACACAGGAAGATCTGCTGTGTAGGTGTGTTAGCAGGCGAGGCAAGGGAAGGGGTCTTGGAGGGAGAGGATTTGGAGGACTGCGGAGTTAATGTGGATGCCTGTGTGTGTTCCCCGTCCCCTGTGTCTGTGGTATCAGTCCCCTGAGGATGCGTGAGTGCACGTCTTGCCTTTCTTTTGGGTGTGTCTGTGCTGCTCGTGTCTGTGTGTTTGGGTGACTGTGCAGGTGTGCATGTGCTTTGGACAGGTAGGGGGCAGGAAGTGTGGATGGGGCAGAGGTGGGAGGGGTGAGGGACTGTTGGAGGAGGGACACTGCTGCCGTCAGGGAGGAGTCCATGGACCTATTGCTCCTCTGTAGGGCAGACATACCCGTCGAGATGCCCTCCATGAACGACACCAGCTGTGTCAACAGAGTGGTGTGTACATGGAGGACACTCAGCATTGCTGTCTTCCCTACATGGAGCTGCCGAAGGAGGTACACAGACTCCTCACTCAGGGCAGCAGTGGACACAGGGGCAGGGGCTGCGGTGCCTGGCACGAAGGAGACACGCTCCTGAGTACGGGAGCCTCCACGGACCTCAGGAATGGGAGCCATTGGGAGGGCGGTGGTGGTGGTGGCGGGGCCAGACAGACTAGTTGGCTTTTGGTGACTGCTGAGACCCGCCTCCACAAGGGAGTCATCCTCCGAGCTGCTGTGGTCCTCAGCTGAGGTGGATGGTGCTGAGGACTCCTCGGTGTGGCTCCCCTCGCCCTCCATGCCACTGGGTCCCTCTGACCACTCGTCCGATGCTAACCCAGTCTGGCTCCGCTGCTCCTCCTGGTCCGTGGAGATGTCCCCCCCTGTGGCCGTGGATGTATCTGCAAACAATTAGGGAAACAGACAAACATCAGTCACCTGCACTGACCGCACACACCACAGTAAGTACAGCACATTACAGAGCAAGCCCTGGCATCCTTAGTTGAACATTGCCTAAAGTCCTCACACAGATTCGGGAAGCCAATTGTCAGTCTGATGGTCAACCATGGGACTCACACCCCTCCTGCCCTTGCACCCATCTGTCTGGTGCCTGTCTGATGGTAAGACCCCAGTGTGGACACATGCACCACCTACACAGTTGTTGGACATTGCAGGGAACACGGTGAAGTATGTGAACATGCACACATCACATCTCTTGCCACTGAGTCAGTGCAGGGGTCCGGATAAAGGGATGGCCAGAGTCTAAATAGAAATGCATGTGATGCATACCAGCACCAGACACCATGATGCACCCATGTCCGGATAGTCAATGCCACAATGGGGTGCATGTTGCACATGTCACTCCCCTGCAGGATCAGTCTCAGGAAGTTGAATGCCATGACACAGGAATGCGTGCAAAGTCATACATTACTGTCTCAAGTCACATGGCCATGGCAGCCAGCCAACAACAGTCTGCACTGTGTCACAATCCGAGGGCATGGGGAATGCAAGTTATGTGACTGACAAGTGCACATGTCCATCCCCCAAATACCACATCATCTGTACTACTATTTGTCCACGTCATACCAACTGGACATATGGGGGACATGAAACACAACTCTCTGAACATGAGCACCTCACAGTGTGCTGTGAATGACAATACAGCTGCCTGAAAGTCACAGTCGCAAACACCTGTGTGCACAGTCAAGTGATCAGACACCTATAAGTCACAGAAGTATCGTCTATCATGGTCACATCTCAGATGGCATGCTGAGCCCTAACCGATAAACATACCAGTAGTCCTGACAACGAAGACACAGCACAATGAGACAGAGGCAGACACCTGAGGGTACATTACACTGATCACAACATGCCAGATGATACACGGGAGTGGGAGTACAGAGTGCATTGCATGCCCTGGAGTAGGCATTACTGTCCAGCTCCACCTGTAAGAGGGATGAGTCCTGGACAGTAGGCAGGTGGCTAAGCAAGTGTGACACACTGGATACACATACTCCTGAGGCCCAAACATTGTTCCCACCAGCAGCATGGGTGTGTGCCAAATTCCCCAGGGACATGTGGTGAGTCAGAGCAGCAAGCGGACCACATATCAAAGTTACACCCAGATTACATGTCAGAACTTAGGCATTGTGTAAGCAATTGACCCACCCATGATTCGCACAACATAGTCATGGGAACAAATGCTGTCTCCCAGCTTGAGCAAAGCTAAATGCAATGACACAGTCCCCAAATGACACAATTTCCTGACTATAAGGGCCACACATATGCGTATCAGAGGAGAAGTGGGCATGTCACAAATGAGGGACATGGGTCCTGGACCACATGACTGATGTACTGTGGAAGTTTAACCAGGCCAGAGGAGGGCACATAGCATGTCAGACAAAGTGCACAGTGCAGTCATGGACTCACCCCCTCCTTGCTGCTGTCTGTCCTTCAGCTGCTCATCCAGGTCAGGGAAGACCACCGCCAGGATCTGGAGCATGTGGGGGGTCAGGGTCCGGTGTCCGCCCCTCCTGTGAGGAGGCGACAGCTTCAGCTGGACCCTTGCGATCCTCCGGGTCCAGCCACGAAGGTCCTGCCACCTCTTCTGGCAGTTGCGGATCCTGCGCCTGTAGACCCCCACGGATCTTAATTTCCGGGCGATGGTCAGCAAGATTTCCTGCTTCTGGTGGGCATCAACCTGTGAGGATGACAAAGTAAAAAAGGCCATTACTACACATGCAACATATACGTGCATCACACAGTTGGATATACATGTCTCAATCACAGGGGCATATGATGTACACAGGCAGTGCAACAATGGCTATGAACAGTTTGCCAGCAGTCACTACATGGTATCATTGCATGGGAAGTAAACCTAGTTGGAATGCACTGTTACTGCACTGTACCAGTTCAGTGCATGTAACTACACACTTTGGGGTGTGACAACTACTCAGTGGGCATGCTAGCCAGTGGTGTGCACACTGAAAGCCCTGCTAGTCAGACAACATGCACAATTAGTGAGGCAGTGGACAGCACACTCACCTGCTCCCCTGGTTTCCCATACAGCTTGCTGTACTGTGGAAGGAGGCTGTCCAGCAGGACCTGGTTCTCCTCAGTGCTAAAGGCTGGGGCTCTCTCCACAGTACGTGCCATTGCAGGAGCCAGAGGATGCATAAACAGCAGCAGTGTTGGTGGCAGATGTCGTCCTGGAGCATGTAGTGCAGGCAAGTGAGCTCTCAGGGGAACAGCCAGCATTATATGTGTGCTGCAGAGGCAGATACTGTCCCATGAGTCCAAAGTGATAGGTCCAAGTCGTTTGCATCTTCTGAATCTGACCAATCCATGGAATAGCAGCACTAATACACGCCCACAGCATCCTTCAAATCTTCAACTTCATGACACCCATGATTTTGCAACATTGTTGTGGCTGGCCAACTGAATTCACTGCATCAGACTCGTTGGAGCTTAGAAAACGCGTCCGTTGCCATGCCAGGCCCCAGCCAATGTGTGCGCACCGTTCTGTCCACTGCTGTACAACGCGTATTTCGGGATACAACGCGTACCCGCTCACATACAATGCAATGGGCCGGCCGGGCACACCGATCGGTCCATTGCTGTTCAAAGCGTACCCGGGATACAACGCGTACCTGCTCCCACACAATGCAATGGGCCGGCCGGGCACACCGATCGGTCCATTGCTGTTCAACGCGTACCCGGGATACAACACGTACCCGCTCACATACAATGCAATGGGCCGGCCGGGCACACCGATCGGTCCATTGCTGTTCAACGCGTACCCGGGATACAATGCGTACCCGCTCACATACAATGCAATGGGCCGGCCGGGCACACCGATCGGTCCATTGCTGTACAACGCGTACCCGGGATACAACACGTACCTGCTCACATACAATGCAATGGGCCGGCTGGGCACACTGATCGGTCCATTGCTGTTCAACGCGTACCCGGGATACAACGCGTACCAGCTCACATACAATGCAATGGGCCGGCCGGGCACACCGATCGGTCCATTGCTGTTCAATGCGTACCCGGGATACAACGCGTACCCGCTCACATACAATGCAATGGGCCGGCTGGGCACACCGATCGGTCCATTGCTGTTCAACGCGTACCCGGGATACAACGCGCACCCACTCACATACAATGCAATGGGCCGGCCGGGCACACCGATCGGTCCATTGCTGTTCAACGCTGCACTCCGCTCACATACAATGCAATGGGCCGGCCGGGCACACCGATCGGTCCATTGCTGTTCAACGCGTACCCGGGATACAACACGTACCCGCTCACATATAATGCAATGGGCCGGCCGGGCACACCGATCGGTCCATTGCTGTTCAACGTGTACCCGGGATACAATGCGTACCCGCTCACATACAATGCAATGGGCCGGCCGGGCACACCGATTGGTCCATTGCTGTACAACTTGTACCCGGGATACAACGCGTACCCGCTCACATACAATGCAATGGGCCGGCCGGGCACACCGATCGGTCCATTGCTGTTCAACGCGTACCCGGGATACAACGCGTACCCGCTCACATACAATGCAAGGGGCTGGCCGGGCACACCGATCGGTCCATTGCTGTTCAACGCGTCCCTGGACAAGTCACACGCATATGTCACCATGCTGGTCACTGGTGAACCTATGCCAGCCACATATACTTTCCAGGGACTCAGGGGCACACCTACAACACCACACCCAGTCCACACTGTATCTAAGGCATGTGTGGCAGCATAACCTTATCTGTGTATGGGGGTGAACATGTGGTTTTTGGGGTGGCATTTGGGGGCAGACACACCCAGGCTGTGCACGTGTTCATGGGGACAGGGTCCTTTGTGTGTTGTGCACCTGACCACTGTGGTGTGCAACTTTTCATTTATGAGCATGTGTCATGGTCACATTTCCAGGTTGTGTATGTGTATGACATGTCACATACCCCCAGGCTCACATGTGGGAAGGCATGTACGTCACAGGGTGGCCCATTGCCACAATAGTGATGTCCCTCCGCAGTCTGTGTGCATGTTGTGTTTCGCATGTCTCTGACTCCATGTGCACAATGGGAGACAGTCTCCACATCCACGTGGTTTGTGCATGAACTTTGATGTTGTGTGTGTGTGTCACAGACGTCCATGTCTGTCCTGCAGAGGCTACAGGGGCCACTACCTGTGGGTGTCATGTTAGTTTATCTGACGTGTACATGATATGCAATGTCATGCCAGTGTCCATGTGGCAAGACAGGGTCCCTGGGAATCTACCTGTCAATGAGCTGTGATGCCTGTGGGGCATCTGTCCAGACATGTCACTGTGGTATGTGTGTGGAACGTGAGAGCAGTAAATGGGTACTGTGACACAGCCTAATGGTTTCCCATAGCACACCCTGGAACCTGTTGTCAACACTTGTTGAACAGAGATGTTAGATGATGTCCATGTAGGTGCCATATATGTCCAAACAGAACGACACACACATCAAGTACTTGTGTTTGTTAATGATGTATCATGTGAAATTGAGTATGGTGAACGGCACATAGTTGGGGTGACTGACAATCTTGCTTTCTTCACCTATGCACTGCAGGGCTCCTGCTGTCCATCGACCATTCCCAGACCTGGCAACGATGGTGGAACGTGACAGCATCCGATGGTACCGCTTCACCAGGAAGCTGATTGAGGATTTGGCAGTGCGGTTGGACCCACATTTGCAGCCTGGCCGTCCATATCCTACAGCGCTGACCCCCAAGGTGAAGGTGATGGCAGCCCTACACTTCTTTGCCACTGGTACCTTTCAACACACTGTGGCGACTGCCGGTGGGATGTCACAGACTATGTTCAGCCGTGTTCTACGCAATGTTTTGGGGGCAATGTTGATATACCTGAACCAGTACATCTATTTCCCAACACGTCAACGACTCACTGACGTCAAGAGTGACTTCTATGCCCTGGGGAGGATGCCACATGTAATTGGCTCCATTGATGGGACTCATGTGGCTTTGATACCACCACAGGCACATGAGCAGGCATACCGGAACCGTAAACATTACCATTCGATCAATGCTCTGGTGGTATGTCTTGCAGATATGACCATCACACATGTGTGTGCCCGTTTCCCCGGTTCGGCACACGATGCCTACGTGATGAGGAGTAGTCGCATCCCGAGGATGATGTCACAGATGCCGAACCAGCGTGCCTGGCTTGTTGGTGTGTACTGACTTTGTACCATTGTGTGTGTTCTGCTATGTTGTTTTCCGCACACATTTTCAAATCGGCTAATGTGCAATTGTCTGTCTGTAGGTGACTCGGGATACCCCAACATGCCGTGGTTGCTGACACCCCTCAGGAACCCTGTGACACCAGCCCAGATGCGCTACAATGAGGCACATGGTCGGACGAGGAGGGTGATTGAGCGGACCTTTGGTCTCCTGAAGAGCCGCTTCTGCTGCCTGGACAAGACAGGAGGGGCCCTCCCATATGCCCCAGCAAAGGTGTGCAAGATTGTCATCGTCTGCTGAATGCTGCACAACCTGGCAGTGCGGAAGGAGTTGCCTCTCATCCTGGATGACGATGACCAACGTCCGCCACCTGTGGAAGATCCTGGCCTGGGTCACGATGCCAGTGAAGATGATGATGATGATGATGGTGATGTCCGCACACAGCTCATCACCAACTTCTTCAGCTGAATGTGAGTCTCCAGAGGGTTGTAATGTCAATGATTTGAGTTTGCATGATATGTGTGTGGTGCTCTGTTGCTGTTTGAGTGTGGCCATGTGCTACTTGACTGGATGCGTGCAGCGATGTGTCCTTGCAGGTGGTCTGTACTGCCCAACAGTGTTGACATGCTAACTTGGTTTTGTGTAGTTATCTCGTGACATGTATTAGACATGAGTATTGCCGTTCTGTGCTGTTCTTCAGTGGTTTTGACTGTGTGTCATGTCTGTCCTTCACAGGGTGCTGCCGGAGTTGTTTGATCAACTTGGATCCCACGAATCCATGAATCAGCTTGCAAGGTGGAAGCAGTCGTTTCCCTACAGGTGATGTGCCACACACCCCTGGACTTTCTATCTTCTGCACTTTTTGACTTTGTGGCCACAGCCAGGTTGGATTAGCTAGCATTTGTAGTGAAAACAACATGTTGCAAATGTGTAATAAACCTGTGCTTCACTTTGGGATGTGCGTTGTCTGTGGTCACACATCTGACTGACATTTGCTTACTGCACCTGTAGTCTAGTTGACAGACTGTGAATAGGTGGCGTGTCTGTGCATTCCACTGTATTTAGTTGCAACATCAGTATAGGTGATGAGTCTGATGGCCCTGGTGTGTATGTGTTGTGTGGCCCTAGTGGTGTGTCTCCCTCATATGTGTCACGTCGCCATGACTGACATGACGGTGTTGGACTTGCTGTAGCAGTTAGCATGCACAGTGTCATTTTTCTGATCACCATCTCCATGACAGAGAGCACGTTGGAATCACAACAGAGGCAGATATGGTGTATTGGTGAGTTTATTTACATACAGGTGTGAGAATGGTGCACAGGATGGTGGGTGCTGTACATAGAAATTGGAATCCAAAGTTCCCATGTGATTTGGAAGTCTTGGTAGCTGAAATGTCCAGAGTAAAGTCCACAGTCATCTGATGAATTTGGCCAACTAGAGCTCCCCATGTCATGTGGGAGAGTTGGGTTGGCTTCGACAGGGCGTGCAGTTTGCACACAGAGGAAAAGTTCCAGAACAGGTGTTGGCTTCCTGGGGGATGTAGATGGCCATCGGCCTCTCAGTTTGGCCTCCTCGGACGGCCCCTCTTCTTGGGGGGGACCCTCAGGTGCAGGCTGCGGCGGTGCAGGGGACTCTCTGCCAGAGTCCTCCTCCCTCCCTGTGGCATTTGCAGTTATTTCAGCAGCAGATGTTGTGGGCACACAGGGAGGTGTGGCCATGTTGGTGCTGATCTGGCGGAGGCATGTCAGTATGTCCCTATGCACCGCTGTCAGTTGTTCCAATGTGTCCCACTTGGACTCCATGCCAGACATGTGTGTCTCGAAACATGACATGTGTGTCTCGACATGTGACATGTGTGTCTCGACACGGGACATGTGGGAGTCCAAGCGGGCATGATGGGCAGCCTGCTGCTGTTGTGTGTCCTTGAGGATCCCCACTACCTGGCTGACCTCTCCGGTGCTAGTCTGGTACGCATCCGCGATGCGTGCCAGTTGTGGGTCATCATGCAGTCCAGACCCCTCTGCAAAGAGTGACCTATGTCTACCACCCCTCCCACCACCCCTGGCGACACGTGCAGGACCTGCGGTGGCACGCACAGGTGACCGTGGGCCCACTTGGGTGTTGTTCCTGGGCTCGTTGTCACCAGCTCCAGTTTGGGTCTGGGTCCCTGCGCTGTTGTCATCTGTGGTCCTTGGTCTGTCCATGTTGGCAGGGGTGGCCTGTGTGTTGGCAGTTGTTGGAGGGTGGGTGCAGGGGGTGCAGATGTTGGTCCTGCTGGTGCTGCATGATGACTCACACCGGAGGGTCCAGCTGGTTCTTCGCCATCCGAGGAGTGCAGAGGCTGATCCACACCAGTGAGCTCAGTGTTCCCTGGAGCCTGGGACAGGGACTCCTCCTCGTCTGCTGCTGTGTCCCCATCATCACCTGTTTTGGGAGAGACACAGATTGTATGTTATGTTTCTACTGGCATCAATTGTTCAAACACCTGACAGTTGTGACTGTACCTCTGGATGTGGGCCTGGACATTGCATTCTCCTAAATTGTGACAGTCAGAGAGTGATATTGGTGTAGCACATTGTCCTGCCAACCTGTGGCATGTCAATGTGAATGTTGAGGTGTGTGCATGACCAGCATTGGTGGTATTTGCTTGCCATCCGGGCCTCCTTCTCCCCCCCAGCCCCAGCCCAGTTATCCCACCATGAAGCGTGCTTCCATTGCAGGGAGTGCAAGTTGTCTTTCAGGATGTCAGTCAGTGGTGTTCTGCTGTTGGTTGTTGCACAGTTCCCAGCAGGGCCTTGTGCTCCCCCCAGCAGTACCCAGTGTCAGCCATCTTGTGAGTCCCTTTCCACTCCCTGTGATGTGAGCATGGTTCAGGGTGGTGTTGATGGGCCAATTGTGAGGCTGACCAACATCTGTGACTACCATTCCCATCATGCTATTGCCTACACCCCCTTCCCAGCATGCCCATACTTCCTTCCTTTTGAGTGGACTTCACTGTGTGTGAGTGTGACAGCAATGGCAAGATGGCTGGCAGTGTGGTCCTGTTGTTTGTTGGTGCCCAGTTCCCAGCAGGGCCTTGTGCTCCCCACAGCTGTGGCCCGTGTCAGACATCTTTGAAGTGGCTTTTGACTCCCTGTGAGGTGTGCATGCTTCAGTGCTAACTTGCTGGGCCATGTGGGTGTGAGATGTTGATCTGTGACTACCACTCCCATCATGCTATTGCCTCCACCCCCTTCCCAGCATGCCCACCCTTCCTTCCTTTTGACTCTGCTTCCCTGTGGGGTGCCTGTGCTGACAGGATGGCTGGGAGTGTTGTCCTGGCAGTTGTTTGGCTACAAGTCCCAAGAGTGTCCCTGTGCTTCACACAGCATAACCAAGGGTGGTGGTTCTTTGTGGGATCTTCAGTTAGGATGTGAGGCATTGCATTCTCCCAGGTGGGTTATGTGGAGTTAGTGTTGAGGGGGTGTGTGAGTGGAGGTGCTTGTAACTATGGTCAGTGCTGTGAGTCCTCCTTCCCACCCAGCCAGATATCCCACCATGGAACGTGCTTCCATTGCAGGGAGTGCAAGTTGTCTTTCAGGATGTCAGTCAGTGGTGTCCTGCTGTTGGTTGTTGCACAGTTCCCATAAGGGCCTTGTGCTCCCCCCAGCAGTACCCAGTGTCAGCCATCTTGTGAGTCCTTTTCCACTCCCTGTGATGTGAGCATGGTTCAGGGTGGTGTTGATGGGCCAATTGTGAGGCTGACCAATATCTGTGACTACCACTCCCATCATGCTATTGCCTCCACCCCCCTTCCCAGCATGCCCATACTTCCTTCCTTTTGAGTGGACTTCTCTGAAAACCAGGTGTAAATGTAAATCCGTACTTGTAAAGCGCGAACTACTCACCCTTACGGGTTCAAGGCGCTGGGGGCCGTCGTGGAAATTAAGTGAGCTATTGCCCAGAGTCACAAGGTGCTGAGCTGAGCTGCCGCCGGAGCCGGGGATCGAACCGTGAGCCCTGTGCTCCGAAGTCAGCTGCCCTGGTCGCTGCACCACACTTCACTGTGTGTGAGTGTGACAGCAATGGCAAGATGGCTGACAGTGTGGTCCTGTTGTTTGTTGGTGCCCAGTTCCCATCAGGGCCTTGTGCTCCCCACAGCAGTACCCAGTGTCAGCCATCTTGTCAGTTGTTTTCCACTCCCTGTGATGTGAGCATGGTTCAGAGTGGTGTTGATGGGCCAATTGTGGGTGTGACCAATATCTGTGACTACCACTCCCATCATGCTATTGGCTACACTGACTTGACCAGCATACACAGAATTCCTTCCTTTCAGTGAGCTTCCCTGTGAGGTGGTGTTCTAGTGGTGTTTAAATATCTGGGAGTGTTTGTTGGTTCTATTTGTGCCACTGCCTTGCTGTATTTGTTGTTAGGTTTGTACATGTCATGACACAATTACATATCACTATGAGATGGGAGGTATTGTGTTTGTCTGACTAGCATTCACATCTTGGGATGAATATCTTTTGGTTGCTGGGTATTTGCTAAGGGTGCATGGTTTGCCTATCCCCTTGACTGTGATGTGTGTGTGTTGTCACACCATATTGTGTATATTAGTTGTGTACTCACCAGGCTCTGGGATGTCTCTTAGTCCGTATACGCTCACTGGTGGTAGGATGGCCCGTACCTTCTCGTCCCAGGGCCTGAGGTATACTGGTTTTGCAGGAGGGCCACTGCTGGTGTGCTGGCTGAGGAGGTAGTCCTTTTTGAGTAGGTCCCGGACCCTCCTGCGCACATCATACCACCTGTTCTGGATGTCTTCCTTTGTGCGCAAACATGGTGATTGTGCATTCACCCTGTCGACAATCCTCGCCCACATCTTGGTTTTCTGCGACATGGGGGTCTGTTGTACCAATGTACCAAGCAACTGTGGCTCTACCCTCAGGATCTCGTCTACCAGGACTTCCAATTCACTATCTAGGAACTTATGGTTCTTCTTTGGGGGCATGGTGATGGGTGGTGGTGGTGATTGATGTGTGTGTGTGCAAGTGGGGGGGTGTGAGTGTAGGTTTAGCTGGGTGTGTGTGAGGGTGCTATTTGTAGGTGTGGTAATGGTGTGTGGCTTGGGTGATGTATGAGCTGTGAGTGTTTCTGTGGTTGCTGTGTGATGGTGTTGTGTGCTGGCAGGTCAGTGGAATTTGCAAAGGATCATGGTAGGGATTTGTGGCCTTTATGTAGGTGGAGTTGGAGGTGTGTCCTTGTTCCATTTTTTTTTTCCTCCCTGTATTTATTGGCTTTGTGGTTGCTTGTTAGGCCCTTTTTTCTAATTTTTCCTTGGTGTTTTTGGTGCATGTAGGAGTCGTTCTTGTGTCCGAGTAGGACGCTGCAGTTGTCTGGTGCTATCTTGTCCGACTCGTTCCCGCTGTGTGTCAGCTAGGTTTCATATGCGGCGTACGAGTCGGTCGCGTAGGATTGGGTTGCTTCGGCTGGGTTTTGTATGCGTGTCGGTCGTACGGCTTGTGCTCCGGGCGAGTCGGTTGTGTTTTGCACGCACAGCATCGTACTACGCGGGTTGGAGTTCGCGGGTACGTTTCGTTCGGGTTCAATCCGGGTGCGTGTCGGTCGGTTCGTTTCGCGTGATTTCCCGGACGGATGGCTTGTTTCCGTCCGGCTCGGTCGGTCGTTTTGTATTCCGTTCGAGTCGGTCTGATTTCACATGCATTTCATCGTACTACCAGGGTCGTACGGCGCCGGTACGTGTCGGTCGGACTTTATTCCCGGACCGAGTCGGTCGGTACGTTTTCCGGCCCGAATCGGAATCGGCTCCTTTGTGTTTTGTATTTGTAAAAAGTTTAATAAGTTATGTTATGTTCATTTGTTAATTGTTAATATTAAAAGGAATAATAATAAATGTAAAAATAAAATGTAGTTATACACTTCAAAAAATGTATATTACTAAATTGAACTTATAGGTGAAATTATAGTACAATTTATATTAAAATATAACAATACAAAACCATAGAAATTCACTAAAAAAAACAAAGCTTACTGGAACATTATAGTCAGGAAATAGCATTAAAAAACCATAGAAATTCACTGACAAAAACAAAGGTTACAGGGACATTATAGTTAGGTTCAGATTTTACACACACAAAACCATAGAAATTCAGCAGTTATAGTTACCTAAGCTAACTATAACTTACGCTCCCACAATGCACTGCTTATGACCTCACATAATACATAGCTAATGACATGCTAGTGGCATCACTGATGACATCACTAATGGCATCGCAAATGACATTACTAATGACATCACTATTGACATTATCCAGCAAAGTAAACTTCAATATACTTCATAAAATACCATTTAAATTTTGTAAAAGTAAGAAAAAGACACTGGTGAGAGACGTACAGCACAGAGCTCACTGTAACTTTATCAACTACTACACTCACTTATCACATAATAGACAGTTCTTAGTGGATAGTCTGTGTTTTCTAAACCACTACTGTAAACACTCATGACCAAAGTAAAACGTTTGTGAACCTGAAAAGAGGTTTTAGTGCAAATGTCATATTTACACAAACCATGCAACATACAACCAGTAGGGAGGTGTTAGCAGACAGGCCACTGTGTCACAAACCACTATTAAAATGATTCTTTATCCTGGAGAAAGGTATGAGCAGAGAGGTGAGTCTGTGGTAATTGTCTACTACACTGAGCCATCACCCTAGAGAGAGGTCTTAGTGAACCTATGAATTTATTGTGATCTACCACCACAGTCATTCATCACAAAGGAGACAGGTGTACGGACACGGGTCAGTATGTTATAAAACAGAACTATACTCAGTCAGCACTGTGGAGTGAAGTCTCAATGAACAGCTTAGACTGTCGCAAAGCACAACCATACACGTACGTCAGCAGTTGACATGTGTCAGTGCAGAGGCTAGTTTACTGATAAATAGTACTCCTGTTTTAAAAATGGGATTATAGATCAGATGACGTATGTTAAAAATAGTATCACTCATTAGAAGTTTAGAAAGAGTAGTAATTTAACTTATGCAGTAGCTTAGTATAGATCGTTAAGTCTGAGAAATTTTTACAAAACACTTACACTCACTAGATGATGTTTTCATTAGTGATGTCATTTGAGATGTCATTGGTGATGTCACTGACAATGTCATCAGTTATGTAATATGTGAGGTCATAAGCAGTGCATTGTGGGGGCGTAAGTTATAATTAGCTTAAGTAACTATAACTGCTGAACTTCTATGGTTTTGTGTGTGTAAAATCTGAACCTAACTATAATGTCCCTGTAACCTTTGTTTTTTTTAGTGAATTTTGAAGTTTATTCTAATTCTATCTCCTAACTATAATGTTCCTGCAACCTTTGTTTTTTGGGTGAATATAAATATATATATGCAGTTATAGTTAGGACCTAGTTTCCATAGGAAAAGCGTTTTTTTGATTTGCCAATCTCTTTGGCGTTGTTTATTGAATCTTCATGAAATTTTCAAAACTAATGAGGTGGTCAGGTCAGCTGCTGTGTTGAAAGTTTTGGGGTGATTCATCAAGCGGGGGCCGAGAAAAAGGGGGGTCCCAAAACACGTTTTCTCCATGTTAATTTCCATAGGAAACGTTAGTCACGGCTACAGCCCCAACTGCTGAACAAAATTACACCAAATTTGGCAAAAAGATAGCTCTTGGTTCAGAAAGCACTCTTTTTGTTAAATGGTGTAAATCTGTTCATTAGTTCCTGAGAAATTTAAACATTTCTCAGCTATACAACTGGGGACTGATTGGCAACTGGGGCAATCTGATTGGCTGCCAACACTTCCAGCCAGGAAGTGTTGGCAGCCATCTTGTGACTTGGGTGAACCGAGTCACAAGAAAGAAGGTTAAAAAACCTTAAAAAACAAGAAAAGGGGTCAGGGTAGAAACACCCTGACCCCCTAGGCCTGCTCAGGGAGTCCCACAAAGATCCCGAGGGCCCAAAAAAGCATTTTGAAAAAAAAATTCAGAGGGATTCTTGGTGGATTCGAGCCTCATTTCCTTTAAGACCCCGGGTGGGCCAGGTCCTGGGGGCAATAATGAAAAGAGATGCGGGGCCTGTGGGGCCCCCGCAGCCCCAGGGGACCGCTACCTCCCTGGGGCTTATACATTGAATGTGGGGGGCTACGAGGCCTCCCTGCAGCCCCAGGGACCACCACCTCCCTGGGGCTATATTAACAAATACCAATGCTTTGGGGGGCTTCAGCCCCCCACACAGCACCGGGGACCACTACCTCCCCGGGTCTATGTTTGTGAAATGCAGTGGGGCCACCCGGACCTCCCGAAGCGCGGGGATCACCAACTCCCCGGGGCTATATTAAAAAATAATGTGTGGGGGGGCTCCTGACCCCACCACAGCCCCAGGGACCACCACCTCCCAGGGGCTACTTTCCAAATTGGAGGGGGCCCGCGAGGCCCCCCTCCTGGAGCCGTAAATGACCCTGGAGACTGCCACCCCCAGTGCCGTCTCCAGGAATGTCCTGGGGTGCCCACCCCGGGACATTGCAGTTTGCTATGGGATGGCGGGAGCACTGCTCCCGCCATCCCATAGCAAACAGTGTGCTCGCATTGAACAAGCCTAAAAAGCCATGCCGGCTTCCACAGGAGGCAGGAGGCGGCCGGGACCATGGGGGCCTTCAGGCTCCCCCTGCGGTCTCTAATTGGCTGGCCATGCCCCGGGGATGGGGGTTAAAAAAAAATAGATGTGCCCCGGGGGATGGGGCCCGGGCCAAAATCGGCCTGGGGAGGGGGGCCACATGACCCCCCTCCACTTTTGTAACTGAAAAAAAAGAAAGGCCTAGCCCCGGGGGATGGGGTCCCTGGGGCCAAAATTAGCCTCAGGAGGGGGGCCACGCGGCCCCTTTTCTTTTTTATTTCAAAATAAAAAGAAATGGGTCAGGCCTCGTGGGATGGTGTCCTGGGCCCAAAAGAATCATGGGAAGGGGGGCCACACATCCTCCCTTTCTATAATACAAAAAAAAATCAGAAGCCGGCAACTCGCCAGAGGCCCCACCACCTTTCTCCACTACTCTGCAAATGTGCCTCCTGGCATGCTCTTGGTTGGGAGATGAAGTCCCCTTCGCTCTTGAGGATCCTTAGGGGCCAACTAGCCCACCTGCTACATCCAGTAACCCCCACATATTGGGATTGCTGAGAGGTGGTCGGGGGCCATGCCCCTTTTTCCACCACTCTGTAAATGCACCTGTCAGCGCACTGCTGGTGGGGCTATGAGGTCCCTTTATGTCCTGAGGGCCTCAGGACTAAAGTGGACTTCATTCCCCAAGCAGCAGTGCACCAGTAGATGTGTTTGCAGAGTGGTGGAGAAAGGGGGCGTGGCCTTTGACTGCCTCTCCACAATCCAACTGTGTGGGGCTTACTGGAGGTAACAGTAGGGCTAGTTGGCCATCAGGGATCCTCAAGAGGCAAGGGGACTTCATCCCCCAACCAATAGCGAGCCAGGAGGCATGTTTGCAGAGTGGTGGAGAAAGAGGGCGTGGCCTGCGACCAACTCCCAGGAATCCCACTGTGTGGGGCTTACTGGAGGTAACAGGTAGGCTAGTTGGCCCCTAACGACCCCCAGAAACGAAGGGGACTTCATCCCCCAACCAAGAGCACGCCAGGAGGCGGGTTGGCAGACTGGTGGAGAGAAGGGGCGTGGCCTGCTATCAGAACTCAGCAATCCTGCTGTATAGGTCTTTCTGGAGGTAACAGGAGGGGTAGTTGGCCCACAAGGATATCCTTTGGGTGAACTACCCCTCTTGTTACCTCCAGTAAGTCCCACACAGTGGGATTGCTAAGAGGTCTTCGGAGGCCATGCCCCCCTTTCTCCACCACTCTGCAAACGCGCCTCCTGGCATACTACTGGTTGGGGGATGAAGTCCATTTTACTCCAGAGGGACCTTGGGGGCCAAGAAGCCATCCTGGTAGCTCCTGTAAGTCCTTCGCAGCGGAATTCCTGACAGCTCGTTGGAGGCACATCCCCTTTTCTCCACCACTCTGCAAACATGACTGCTAGTTAAAAAACCTTAGAAATTCACTGAAAAAACTAAAGGAAACAGGGACATTATAGTTAGGAATTAGCATTTAAAAAACATTAGAAATTCACAGAAAAAATACAGGTTTCAGGGACATTATAGTTAGGAATTAGCATTTACAAAACCTTAGAAACTAATGGAAAAAACCACAGGTTACAGGTACGTTATAGTGTTGCGGGGATTCTGCACCTACACAGAACTATGCGTTAGAAAACGGGACCTTGGTGTATAGGGGTATACCAACCTACCACCTTAGTGCCAAAAATCCCAAAACCGACTAGCAATAGTGTCTCATTTGTTCTCCTCCAAAAATCACAGAGCTACAAATGATTAGACAACCCAGAACACAACACTCCCGACTCTCTCAGGAATCGCGGTAGCAAGACATACTCTTTCGCTCGCTCACTCGTATTTGTCCACAACAAGATTTGGCAGAGTCACTGTAATAGTTCAAAATGTTTCTTTTAACCATTGTGCTCTACAATACAGTATACGAGCCACTACCAGCAGCAAAATGCATAAACTCAAAACAATTAGCACTGTTACAATTCCATATAGTACAAAGGGGGAAGTCATTTTATAAAGACAGTGGAAAAAGGGCTATAAGACCTAACACACCCTCCTCCCCTTGAATGGAAAATGTTTATTAGAAAAAGGAAGATCTCTGGGCTTTGTCAGCAGACCCCATACCTTAAAGCCTAGATGCAAGGTTTACATCATAGGAACAGCATAGCTCTTCTCCATGGAAAAGGCTCTCCAAGTGTGTGTTAAAACAACATGCCTCCCCGTAATATTAAAGCACGAGTCTCCAGCATTGCAGCTGTGTTTAGCATGTTATGTCTAGGTGCTAGGGACTGACCAGAACAGAATAACAAGGGGCATTGTTTATCGACCTTGCACATCGTGTTCAGACTAAACTCCAGGAACTTCAGCAAAGAATGCGAAAAGCAGACAGTTCTCATGTGAAAGGCACAAACAGCGCCTAGCAAAAATAAAGTCATGTAGTAATGTGCGCAAAAGCAGCAAAGCTTATGCTAACTTAGCAATGTCGACAATGACCCTAATGGCCATATAACACCCTCCCCCTGGTAAGGACATAGGACATAGACAAAGGACCAAAACTGAGTTCAAAAAGCCAAGCAGGCCAAAAACGTGTGAAAAAAAACAAATTGGAAAAAATTAAAAAAAAATTGTCATCTCTTTTTCATGGCTTAAGACCAAATGTGGCGTCTCTGGGAAAATGTTATGATGAAGAAGGTGGTAAGTCCATCAACATACGTGAACTTAAGAATGCAATCCCCTCCAGAAGAGCATCTCTATCATTAGTACAAGAAAGGGATGCCATCCACTCAAGTAGATCGAAGGAACAAACGTGCTCCTTGTAATTCGATGCTTCCAAAAGCATCATCGGACAACTAGTGTGATATTCGATGAAACTCTGATGTAAGAGGTTCTGCGCAGCCGCACAGATATCCCATTAAGCCAACACTCCAAGTGCTGCTGCACGCACCATACAGCCATCCCCAGAACAAGCCTGGTCATGAGCCTCTGAGGGGCCCATCAACTGGACAAAATCCGGGACTGGACATGACATATTGGAGAGACATAAATCCATAGCCCAATAGAAGGGGCATCGTCGGCAGTAGAAGACTGGTTGCACGCAAGTAAAGTAGGCAAAGCGAAAAGTTAATCCATAACTCACGCCAAGCGTCGCTAACGGCAGGCATCCAAAAACTTGTTGCATCTGATCACGGTACAGTTGCAATTGGCCTGGTCTGTGCAGGACCACAAGAGGAGCAGCCATTGCACAGTAGGAGCAGAAGAAGCAGGATTCCACCAGCTAACGCTAGTAATAAAGGGAATCCACCAAAGACGCTGGAAAAAATAGAATGAATAAAAGCCGGTATTACTCCAAATATCGTCTGAAAAGAAGTCACAAGGCCTGCTCCCACTTGTTTAAAAAAATGTGCAAGGCATTTAGTGTCAGACGCATTAAATATTTGATGTATATGCTCCCCAAAGTGGAGTGGGAGGTTAGTATTCAGAAGTGACTGAATCTCACTAAACGTTCTAGCCACCTGTAATTCGAAGGTCTCTCGGGCTGAAGTGAGAGCCACTTCTTGTTGGAACAAAAGGGCCTTTAGGCTGCTTAATTTGTTGAAATCTGTTTTCAAAGTAGGAATGGAAGGCCAAATGGAACTATCTACACTCCCATGCGGGGGCGGAAAAAGCACATTGCTATAACAAGTAATGCATTGTGAAACAGTTACCAAATACGGGACTCCTGCCCGTAAACCACAGCAGTCTTGGTTGTTCAAAATAAGATAGCTACCATTAGTAAGCAGGGTAAAAGTGGGAATTATTGATGGCACTGGAGTCCCTTTCAAAAAACAAACAAGATTAGGCGCTGATACATTACACGCGCCATGCAATTTAACGTGTTTACAAACTAGATAATGTCCTACTGTCAAATCGCAGTCCTCCCCTTTTAGGAAGACCTCCTTATCTTCCCGTTGACATCTATAAGTAAAAGGCAGGGACCATAATTCATGCAAAAAGGCACTAACCAGGGGTTTGAAGTGGCCAATTGGAAAATGTTGCATGCAAGATTTAAATTGAAACAGTGAGAATGGGAGGGAGATAACTCCATGAATTAACCAAACAGCAGAATCCGTCTCTGCCACAGAAAATGGCAAGGGTTCCAATTGTTCAATGTGTAATAACGTGTATGTTGCATCTTTCATTGACATAAAACACTGTTTATCAGTCAGATTAAATGGTAGAAACAGAGCAGAAGCATTCAAATAATCCAAAGGGACCTTTCCCATTTTAAGGGTCTGCAACGTCCATGCAAACTGCATAACTGATCGTAATTGATTTTGACCATGATACAATACAGATACATCATTCTGAACAATATCAATAACAGAAGAAACAATGTTATCCAATGTATAAATGCGTGATGGAAGCGTATTGATGCTATTGTCGACCACGGCTAGAACCTTTTCTAAATTAGCTTGATCAATTTGACGTAAACGAAAGGCTGCTTCCATCTGCGAAAGTTTCCAAATTTCATTGTAAGCTGCATATATAAATCTTTTAGCTCTGGGAACCCTGGGTCCAAAGAGAAAATCAGCCAAATTAATGTCACTCGACAAGAACGACAGGTGTCGCTTTACTGACAATAGGGTTGAATGTTCCAACCATTGTTGGCATAGTTTACCCACCGAGTAGGTGGTAACCGAATGTGAATGTGGATAACGTGGGTCCGGTCTAGTCTGGGAGAAACCAGGTGTTACATTATAAAAACACAGTTGACATGCATTTGAATTGGTTTGCCACACCAGCCAATCGGCTGAATCACGTCCTCAGACATTAAAGGTGTCATTTTGGAACAAAGCCCGCAACGCATCGATGGTATAATTCGTGCGAGCCCGCCAATTGTCATATTCCGCTAAAGACGGAATGGAAGGGATATTTACATTTTTTACCGTAGCCATACCAAAGCACGTGGGATGAGAAACAGTATCATTTAAAAATAATATTTGAACCGGGATTAGACAGGCACGATGCAGTGCCTCAGTTCCATGAACCTGCCAGTGTTTTGTACCCCAGATTCATTTTAAATCAATGGTCTCTTTCCAGTGATCATAACCCTGTATGGCTAATTTAGTCCTGAATGAGTTGGAATAAATCAATTTAGTGTGAGTTAGTATAAATTTGGATTGAGAAGACAATTGGAATTTAAAGAAGTATGATTCCGGATTGGACGTGTTATAATCTGTAAAATATGTAAATTTATTTCTAAGAATTTTTGAACTCCCTCTTATGGGAGTAGGACAATGTTCCCATTGAGTTAGTTATAAACCGGCCTCATAGTATTTGTTTTATGTAAAAAATGATGCCCATAGTGTTGATAACAAAAGAGATCAGCATAATTGGCAGAATTTAAGTACAAATCTTCAGCATCAAAAGCAGCATAATACTTCAAATCAGAAAATAATGAATTTACTGCTTGCACATCCCAATCATCAGAATGTATGTCCCGTGTTACTACATCTCCTAATGAGATGCGAAACATGTATGGCACCCTGAGCACCTCCGTCGGGCCGTGGACTTCGAAGGCAACTTTATCCCAAACGATGCCATCTGCAACCGGGAATGCTGAAATGTTCACATGAGTCTGATCACGTTTCATGATGTGGGACAATGTGTGTGGGGCCAGAGTTCCATCAACAAAGTTCACAGCAGAGCGTTCTGGCAAATAATGACCATTGATGAGTAAGAAGAACACTGTTACAAATCAAATTGACATGAAGAGGAAAATTAGGATAAGCACCAACCAGATGTAGGTCCATGGAGAGATCAAGTACGTCTTCTTGAACCAAGAGATGAATACACTCAATTTAGATGGTGGTACTGCCAAAGTAGAAGACGAGGAGGATGAGTCATAAGAGAAGCTGGCATGGTCCCCAAAATACCCGTTGTCACCTCTCGGTATCAAAGGCGGGTGAGAGGTATCAGCATGATATTTTCGATGATCGCTCGGCACTTCCCTGTTAGACTCATCAGTGGGATACGTATACTCGACATCTGTGTTGGAAGAGGTAGGAGGTAAAACAGGAGACAAGTCAACAGCAGTTTCCATCTCAGCCTCACTGACACTGTTTTTATTTGTGGAGGTTGAGGGGACCCGATTCAAAGAAATAGCGTTGCACGAAATTGCAGGTGTGACACTATTCAAAATCGGCCAGACGGTGTAACTTGACATTGTCTACTGAGATGTATCTGTTGTCTTTGCAACCAGGTAAAGGTGGTAAAATGACTGTACGAGTACTCTTCAATCCAAGTACCGGAACCGGTGCACGATAAGAGGGACCAAATTCTTTCTTGTTCTCCAACTTTTCTTGTACCAGATCTCCAATCTTAGGAAGCCAGCTGGCAACCGGAATCAGCAGTGCTGGATCGTCGGATGAGGGTAAATGTTCAGTTGCATATCTATCACGGGTCTTTTGTAGATCCTGTAACACTCTAGAATGATTATCTACATCAAAGGTTGCGGCAGCCGCCACAACGTCTAGACCATCAAGGTCTGGCACAAACATTTTAATGCCAAAGAGCATTTCGTATGGGGTCCGCCCACCCAGAGATCTTCTAGGGAGATTATTGAGTGCATGCATGTTGAACACCATACAAGTGGGCCAGCCAGTCCCTGCCAGTACCTAAGACTCTAGCTGTCAAGGATTGCTTTAAGTCACGGTTCATCCGTTCCACAATTGAATTGCCCTCAGGCCTGTATGGAGACAAAAACTGCACCAGCACCCCCATTTACTTCATCGTGTCCTTTTACTCCTTAGAGGCGAATGCTGGACCTTGGTAAGAGTGGAAGGTGCCACAGGCAAACATCCTGACAAAGACACGCAAATCCCTGATGACATTTCGAGTGTCAGCACTGCGTTGTGGCCAAACCCAAAGGAATCTAGTGCACGAATCAACTGCAACTAAAATGTATTTATATGCCGTATCAGAAGAGAATGGACCGCAGTGATCAAGATATACACAGCCAAAAGGTTAATTAGAAATACATAGCTGTGTTTGTGGTGGACGTGACACCATAGATGGTTTGATTTTTTGACAAATGTCACAAGAAAGCACATAAGCATGGGTTTGTTTATATAAACCATGCCACCAATAACGTTGTTGTAAAATCGAGACCGTCGCAGATACCCCGGCATGTGCAGAAGCCATGTCCTCGTGTGTGGCCCTGAACAAAGCAAGTCTGCGGTCCATGTTGGGAATCATCTGATCCCCAACAGATGGAATAGAAGTGTAAGCCACTTGTTCGGGAGAAATATGATAAGAGTATTTTGAAGGGAAACCCTGTGGATAAGCTGTTCCCTCCTTCGTAGCAGCAACCGCTGCCAGAATTTCATTATCTATTTTAGTCATGGACCTTGTAACTGCTGCTACGGAGCACTTGGCTACTGCAGATTTGGCCGCTTCGTCAGCCAAAGAATTACCAAGAGCATGTCCTCCCACACGCTGACGGCCAAGAGTATGTATAACATGTGTGAGGGGCAGACATTGTTTAAGGTCTGCCACACAAACCCAAAGCGTCTTATGCTGAATTGCGCTGCCTTTAGAGTCTTGATAGTCATTTTGAGTCCAAAAGAATACGTTGTCATTAAAAGACTGAACGCAGTAGTAAGAGTCGCACACAATAAGAGTATTCACATTAGGATCTGCAAACTCGAGAGCAAGAGCACGCAGCTCCGCCAACTGCGTTGTACAGTCCCCAAGCGCTTGAATATGCACTATGGAAGACTTAAACTCTCCATTGGCAATGGAACCAGCAACAATTGAGCAAGCCGCAGAATAAGCGTGTTTGGAGCCGGTGGCCAGTTGAGCCGAGCCATCGGTGTAAATGATACATTTGTACTCATGTAAAGGAAGCAATGACAACGGAGGAGGATGAACATGTTCATACTGTAGAAACTCCTGTGTCTGAAGTGCAGGGTCAAAGATAAACGTGACATCAGACGATGTCAAAGACGTAGCCCATTGTATCCAACGGGGATGTAATGCCTTAGAGTTTGGAATAGTTGCCTTAGTCACGGCCTCCAAAGCAGGGAAGGGCTTGACCATAAGAATGCGTTTTCCTTACGCCAGTGAGCGTTCTTTCAGAATCGCCATTTGGACCACAGTTAAAAAAATTAAACATTGGAAAAACGCATTTCAGCTGCAGTGTACAAACGCGATTTGTATGCAATAGGTACTGTCTCCCCCTCATTGAACGTCAAGTAAGTGAAACCCACCTTTCCTGGCACTATACGTATCACCAGATTCGTGGTGTTATCATGCGTCAACAAGTAGTTTGTTGCAAGCATGTCAGATTGCAAAGATTGTAGGATAGAGGTATGTTCCGGAAGCCAGCTGGCAGAAGAATAGGTTGGTTGTATCAACGCATAGAGTGGTTTGATACGCTGGGCATAATCGGGAATGTATGTCCTCCTGAATTTCAAAAATCCCAGCAAGGACTGAAGTTTTTTCAGCGTAGAAGGGGGTCACAATTGTCCACATTTCTCCAGGAAGTGGGGGGCTAACCCCTTTCCTTCATTATTGAGCTCATAGCCCAAAAAGAGCATCACCAAATGGGCGATGTGTGACTTTGCAAAATTGAATTTATATCCATAGTCGGCAAACGACAAAATAATGCGGTCAACTCGGACAAGATGCAGTATTAGTTCGTCGTCCGTTAGATAAATATCATCAACGTACGAGAACGCATCTGGATCTATGTCGTGCAACAAGGACACAACACGTGCAGCGAATGCCCCGGGGCTGTTCTTATACCCCATAGGCAATCGTGTACATTTTTTCTGATTTCCGACGGTGGTGAATGCCGTCAAGTCTCGACTTTCAGGAGCCAGATTGTGACTATAGAAACCATTAGATATATCCAAAGTAGTTTTGTATTTTTTACGAACAAGATTGTTCACCAGCGCAGAACTGTGTGTGTTTTGCACTGCAAATGTGCGACAATGACTATTCAAATTTCTGTAATCCAACACGATGCAATATGAACCGTCAGGTTTTGATACGTAAAGAGAGGATTATTCATCAGTGATGTACAGGATTCAATCACTCCCTGATATTCCAAATAGGTTAGAATGTCACAAACGTGCACCTTAGCTTCGCGTTTGATTGGATATTGGTGGTTGTGGCCGTGGCGCGGACCGTAAAGGTATCTCATGTGCCGGTGAATCTATATCCCAGCCGACCTGATTACGGTACACCGCCGGGGCAAGGGCCAAAGCCCACTCAGCTGCGTAAGCCTTTGCATGTTCCTGAGGGACGTAATGCAAAAAACTTGGAAGTATCAAGTCTTCCCCTCTAGAAGCGGCTAGCACAAAGGGTGGAGGCCAATCTGCCTTCGCCAACAAAATGTCGTATGAGGAGGTGAGATTTTCCCAGAAAACCACCTTGATTGGACGCTGTATATCACTTTCAAGTTGGACGACAATCTCATAGAGTCTATCCAGTGGGGCAACCCGGGTATCTGCTGTTTCTACTGTAATGAAAGTATCAGTTGCTGTCGCCTCCAGACAGGGACGCAGTGCCTCCTGCACTATGGTAACCTCCGCTGTCGAGCAGAGTCACTGCCCATGTCCTGTCCAGGAGTCGCATTCTCACCGTCTGAGGCATACCGCACTGAAAATGCGGCAACTTTTTTCTTCTGATACGGGGTCGAAAACAAGGCAGGTCCTTTTGTTTGGCTTTAACGTCAAACTGTCGAGGTTGATCTCATCCCTGTTGTTTCGTCGGACCTTTGCCACGATCTTGGCGCTCTCCTCCACCGATCTGAGATTCCGATGAGCCCTGTAAAGAACGAGGAGAGCGCTGATCAAGGACTTGAAATCGATCAGGAGACTTAAGTTTCGCGTGGTTGCGCAAATCATAAGACTCAGGTGTCGGTGAACCAGTACGCGAACCTTGCTTCTGCTGTTGCTGCCCCTGTTTTTTATTTTTCCAGTTCTTTTTAGGAAAGAATGGGTGCCCGTCTTTATCACGTTTGGCCTTTTGTGTCTGAGATTGCATCTGTGTTTGAGTAAAAGGCTTAGCTCCCAGACTATTGCGGCCAATGGTTTTATAAGCCTTTGCAATAATCTTCGGTAATTCCCGTGGCTTGTCAGCATCTGCGTCAGCCTCCAAGCGGTTAGCCACTTGGAAGCTCACAGCATCACCCTTAACATTAGCAAGGATCATATCAGCAACCACGTCGAACACCCCCACCAGTCTCATCCCTAATTCCACAGCTGCTTTGGCTCCATGTTCATCTTGAACACGTTTAATCACGGAAGGGAGTACGGTCATGGAGGGAGTGCCGAAACACTTCGAATATACCTCTACAAACACCTTGCCCCAGGTGTTACAATCAGCCAATTTGGGAATCAAGTCTTTAGGCAAACTTATGGTTAAGATCCTGTGTTTCTCCACAGGAGTGGTATTCGGAAAAACTGCTTCGAGTTGGCCACATTTATCAGCAAGCCAATAAGGTAACTCATCCTTATTTAGTGGACACTTGCCCATCACTTAATTAACCATAAGAGGTCTGATGGTTACACCACCAGCTCCAGCTGGTTGCGCAGCAACACCAGGTGGACCCACCTGAAAGTTGTGCGACATGAAATGAATAACAGCTCTATGTATATGTATTAATGAAGTATGCAATACACGGAGTTCTGCGATTGCAGCAGTTAGATAACGTGGGTGTGGGGTATACCCAGCCAACACGGGCCACGTGGCCCCATCTATCGATAAAGGGCCTAAACGGACCGGCGTTATTGGGTGTGGAAGGGCGCCATTAAACCATATTTGGTGTTGCCAAGCCGTTAGTGGAACTTTAAGAGCCCTATCAGGCTGATAAATCTAAGGAAGGGCTGTGGCAGTATATTCGTGAAACAAATTATCAGTTCCATCCACCGCCAGAAAGGTGACCCAAGAATAAAACACCTTGAAGCGGTAAGCTGCATCCGCTTCTACAACAAAAATAAGCGCAACACCAGCATTAGGGACCCCATTTTGGGTCAAATAAGCCGTGATTGCAACCCGATCAGGCGGCGCAATGGCAACCGGAATAACAAACTAGAAAGACAAACAACCTAAAGTGCGTCAGCGCAACAACGGGTTAATGAGAGATAGAAGGAACCTTTTAACATTCAAGCTTGAAAAACCTATAAACCATCAATATAGGAGGGTATACCGTCACAACCGTCTCCAGAAACAGATGTGAAGGGATTGTGGACAAGCACAAGCACTACTAAAGAGTCTCGCAGATAAGAACCAGACCAAACGTTGGCAGCGCCATGTTGCGGGGATTCTCCACCCACACAGAACTATGCGCAAGAAAACGGGACCTTGGTGTATAGGGGTGTACCAACCTACCACCTTAGTGCCCAAAATCCCAAAACCGACTAGCTATAGAGTCTCATTCGTTCTCCTCCAAAAATCACAGAGCTACAAATGAGTAGACAACCCAGAACACAACACTCCCGACTCTCTCAGGAATCGCGGTAGCAAAACATACTCTTTCGCTCGCTCACTCGTACTTGTCCACAATAAGATTTGGCAGAGTCACTGTAATAGTTCAAAATGTTTATTTTAACTATTGTGCTCTACAATACAGTATACGAGCCACTACCAGCAGCAAAATGCATAAACTCAAAACAATTAGCATTGTTACAATTCCATATAGTACCAAGGGGGAAGTCATTTTATAAAGACAGTGGAAAAAGGGCTATAAGACCTATCCACCCTCCCCTTGACTGGAAGATGTTTATTAGAAAAAGGAAGATCTCTGGGCTTTGTCAGCAGACCCCATACCTTAAAGCCTAGATGCAAGGTTTACATCATAGGAACAGCATAGCTCTTCTCCATGGAAAAGGCTCTCTCCAAGTGTGTGTTAAAACAACATGCCTCCCCGTAATATCAAAGCACGAGTCTCCAGCATTGCAGCTGTGTTTAGCATGTTATGTCTAGGTGCTAGGGACTGACCAGAACAGAGTAACAAGGGGCATCGTTTATCGACCTTGCACATCGTGTTCAGACTAAACTCCAGGAACTTCAGCAAAGAACGCAAAAAGCAGACAGTTCGCATATGAAAGGCACAAACAGCGTCTTGCAAAAATAAAGTCATGTAGTAACGCGCGCAAAAGAAGCATCATGGCAGCAAAGCTCATGCTAACTTAGCAATGTCGACAATGACCCTAATGGCCATATAACAATAGTTAGGCTGACATTTCACTCATACAAAACCTGTGCTAGCCATTATAGTTAGCTGAGCAATGCACTGCTGATGATGTCACATATTACATCACTTCTGACATGGTCAGTGACATCACTGATGACAACTCAAATGACATCACTGATGACATCATCCACATAATCTCTGATGCACCTACTCACACCCCAACATAACCTTTCATACACCCACTCCAAATTTCAGACTACCATTCTTGAAACCATAGAAACACCAATACCAGTTAGTACATACCCACTCACTGATTCATAGGTCTACACACACATCCATTCACTCACCCATACAGCCAATCATACACCCAGTCACTCACCAAGGCCAAAGGAATAGAGGAAAAATTATATGATTTTCCCTGCCATTGGAATTGAAGAAATTTCCTTTGATCATGATGAATGGGAACCGTGACATAGGCATTATGTAGGTCAAACGTACCATCCAATCATTTTGAAGTAATGCTTCCCTGAGGTGGAGGATAGTCTCAATCTTGAAATGATGATAAACAACAAATTGGTTGAAGGTTCTGAGATTGATGACTGGTATAATCTTTTTGTTTTTCTTTTGTACTAAGATCGGGGAAGAAAAGCTGGATTGCTTTTTTGTGTAAGAGGGAATTTATTTCTTGTGATATTAGGGCAGACATCTCGGACAAGACTTTTTGGGGGTGGAAATACAGTTTGAGATGGAATTTCATAGAGTTCTATAGAATAACCGTGTATGGGTTTAGGACTCAAGGGTCTGAGGTTATTGATTGCCACTTTGTCAGAAAAAACTTTAAACGGCCCTCTACAGAAAGATGGTCAGAAGGTAGACTTACCTGCTGAGGTTGAAGCTCTGTAGCTCTTTTGGCCTCAGGCGCAAAAACCTCTGCCTCTTTGTGGGTAGAATTGCAGTTTGAAATCTTGGTAGATTGGTAAATCCTGAGGCCCTCATTTACAATATTTTGGCATAGGACAGCACCGCAAGCCTTACTGGTAAGCTGCCCTACATCAAAAGAAAAGGGTAGGAATACATACAGCACATTCCTTTCCTCTTTTACTGCGCTGGTGCTCAAATGGCTGCCTTGCTCCAAAGCAGGCACCCTTGCACCATGGTGCAAGGGTGTCTGTGTTGTAGGAATGATTGTTTTTGTTCAAGAAGGGACATTTTGGAGGCAATTTCCTCTTTCTATGTGTGCTGCTGAATGCAGCACACATAGAAAGAAGAAACAATGAGGCAAACATTTGTATTTCTCCTTGTTGTGCCTCCCCTATGCCTTCCCTGGGGAGGTGTAGGCTTTTTATGCATTCGCAGGTTTACAGCTTGTTGTAAATCTGGGACTGTGTCAAATGCCATGGGTGTTACATGAGAACACCTACCGTAACGCCCATGGCACACCTCCCCATCACAGTGAGAGGCAACGCAGCCAATTGTGCTGCCTTGCCTCACACCATTTCTAGGAGGCCATGAAAAGCCACACAGGGTGGATTTATGTGGCCTTGTAGATATGGCTAAGCCCTGTGCACCACCGGATGTGATGTTCTGCCAGCGCACAGAGTTTGTACATAAGCCCCTTGGTTCCTGAAGTTCTGGCTGGTAAAGTGGCATCAAACTCTACTGGTCCTGGCAAAAACAAGTTGAAAAAATGCTGTTGAGTAACCAGTAGTCAAAAATGCGTTTCCGGTCAAACAATGAATACGAAGTACTGCAACTTCTTTTCAGCCGGAACGCTACAGTGCATCACTCCCTGTCGCCCATGTCCGACCGGAAACGCGCTTTTGACTACTGTCGATCGAAGAAGTTTACATCGTTGAAATTGTGAGGTCATGTGATGACCGGAGTTCCCCTGATGAAGGGATTTCCCGAAATGCATTGGGAACACGGCATTGGATACACCACGATGATTATTTGATTGTAATGCAATGCAATATGAAGATTGTAACACAGTCATTACATGAGACATATCAGAAATGTTAATGATCAATTGTTTTCGTAGATGTCATCATCTAGGATGATTTTTGTGAACCCAAACAATTAAATAAATTGCAACAAATCAGAATGAAGAATTGGTAATAAAATGTTTACTTTAATTGTTGAACCTTATGGGCATGAGTTGTGCACCTTGAAGTGTGTGACAAGGTTTGTACACACCATTTTTGAGTTTATTATCCTGATAGGAGCAGGTCAGGTTTCAAGGTAGCACACAATAGACATATATTGTTCACTCACAGATTAACGTGATTTAAAAGAATACGTAGGTGTGCAGGCTATATCCATTGTTAGAAAATATACCTCTGCCACACCTAAAACCGCCTTTTCAATACATATAGGTCACACTTAGGGACAGCGCTAAAAGCCCAGAGGGCAGGGTGCATTGTGTTTGATAAGTTGGACATGTACCTTTAAGTTTTACTTGTCCTGGTAGTGAAAAACTCACAAAGACTGTTTTCAATACTGCAATGCCTACCTCTCTCATAAGATAACATTGGATTACCTTGTTATATTCAATAAATGAAAACTTTTAAGTGGGAACAGGTAGGAACATAATGTTTGTTGTGAGAGGAATTGTAATTCAAAACGGTCTGTAATGGTAAGGTCAGATTTTAAGTCATAAATCTGTAAATGCTATTTGTAGAAAGAATTTTCGTGTCCTAACTGTTCGGTGTTCGCAGATTATAATTGAGTCACATGACTAGGTATAGTTGGCAGTAGGTCTTTGTTTATTCCTCCCAGACAGCCACACATTAGAGGGTCTGGACGCTTGCAGAATGAGCCATCCTGACTTGATGAGCGGGGCGGAGTTGTCACATGTCTCACTTGCACCTCAAAAACAGTGACTCAGCTCATATGCAAAGAACTTCACACTAGCCATTTGTGACTGCAGGACGACTGGGACAGAGCAGGGAGGCTGGAAATTCCAGACACTTCTGTTGGGAGGAAACTCCAGAAGCTTCTCCCATTTCAAAGCTAGCACCCGGTAAAAATAGGACCCTCAGACCTACTCTTCAGTACACTCCTGGACCTGTGAATATTACAGAAGGACTCTCGGCTGCCAGAGGACTGCTCTGCTGTCTGAAAAGGAAGACTGGACCTGCACATTTATCCCAGGCTACCTTAGTGACTCCAAGGGCTAGTTAGCTGCCTGTTGTTCTGAGTTACAGAATAACAGGCACTGCTGCACTGGACCTGCAACTGGACCTGCCTGAGCCCTGCTGGCCTGGGCTGGAGTAAGTTCCTGATCCAAAAGAGGTGTCTACCACGTCCTGGACACTTGGTGGGGCATCAGGTTAGCTTCTCTTAGAAGAGAAGAAGAAATAGTGAAGTTTTGGGATCTTTGCGACCGCAAAAGGGCCAGTTCCCCACAAGCTCTCACCGTCTGTGCTGACCACCAACGTAAAGCTCCTGTGAACTCAACTGTTCTCATTACAGCACAACCAGCAACGTGATATCTGCACTTCGCGCTACATCATCGACAGCCTTGGTGATCACCAATGAGAAGCTCGAGCAATGGCCATCCTCAGCGCCCAACAGGATCTTTGCATTACAGCAACGAGTGTCTGTGACACCTGGCCAGCTCTTCGCGTCTCAGAGAAGATCATTTCAGGCGCTCTCCCTGCTCCTCACGGCCCCCTACACTACAAACGGTATTCTATGTGCTGGCCTTCAGAAGGAAACTTTTTAGCAGGAAAAATTGGTCCCTGTATCTGGCCTGTGTTCCATCACGGTCAGCCAGAACTCATGATTTTCACCCGATCTCGTAGGACCAGATAACTGCGAGTGGCGCTTTGTGCTTTTAAGCACTATACTTACCTTAAATCTTTGAAATTGCATATCTCCAGTTCTTCTCATTGGATTATAGTCAATTTGGTGTCAAATAATTTATCACATTTTACTCTATTGTTCTAAATTCATGAGGAGGGTTTCTTGTATTGTGTTTTACTTTATTACTGTTTGAGTGCTGCAGACATACTTTACACATAGGCTCCATGTTAATAACTAATGCTTTTTGTGCCAAGCTACCAGAGGGTTCAGCACAGGTTAATTTAGTGACTTCATGTGGTTCATACTGACAAGGAATGCAGCTGTTGCACGAGTAGGGTTTCACCCCCTCAACCAACAACCCAAATTCTCATAGGCACTTTTCTTGAACGGGGAAGGATAGGAAGAGATAAAAATTAACTAATAAATAGCTCACTAAGAGCATATCTTCTTTTAAAAGAATGAAAACGATGTAAACAGAATTGACCTTTATTTGCCTTGGGTGCACATAATTTGAGAGCTTTAGTTTTGCCATTTTTCATTTTGTTGTCACCTACCAACCCAGATAGTACTAGGAATCTTGATGTGCTTGCTCGTGCAAAAATCTATTCAAATAGTCGTACACCTCTATTTATTTTTCTGTGTATTTTATTCAGTTTCACAAAAAACCTAAATAATTAATAAATAAATACCAAACTATATATATATATATTTTCATGCCCTGAAGCATTGAAGGGGCACTCGACGGCGCTCCCAACCATCCGGTCTCTTTGCCTCGCTGCAGCTCGCCTTTCTCTTGACATTCTTTATTTCATGCCGACGCGTTTCGAGGCTGGCACGCCTCTTCTTCATGGGCTGCAAGTAACCCTGGGCGAAGTGCTACGCTACGCTCGCGTAGTTTGCGAAGTTTGCGCTACTTCGCACAACGCGAATTGCACGTAGCACAGTGCGAACACGCGTAGCGTAGTGCCGCGGTCATTTTTTGCTTGCTCGCGGTCCTCAACGTCAAGTTGGCGACCGCGAGCAAGCAAAATGACATCCCGGCGAGACTTTTTCCTCGTTCGCGATCAGCAACATCAAGTTGCCGATCGCGAGCGTGGAAAATAAACCTCCCGGCGAGATTCTCAACGCGGGGAGGTCAGGTTTCTCATTGCGAGTGGTCGCGTATGCTCGCGACCGCTCGCGATGAGAAACTACCAGTCCGCGTTGAGAAAGCTGCCGCTCGAGTAAAAATCTACTCGAGCGGCAGTAAAAGACAGCTCGCACTGTGCAAGTTGCCGTTTTCAATGATTGCACAGTGCGGACAAGCATCCGGCACTGTGCAATCATTGCGAACAGTGCGCTACGCAGTTCGCGTAGTGCTACGCGAAGCTTGCGTAGCGCGAACTGCACTTTGCGTAGCTTCGCGAAGCATTACTTCGCGAACTACGCCCACCCTTAGCTGCAAGACAAACAGGCATTGAAGGCTCACTTCTGATCATTTCTGATCATTTCTGGCATGCTTTTATTAACAATTTCCCCAATGGGCTTTGCTTAATGCAATATGCAGCATGGCAGAGGAGGTTAATTGAACTTGACTGTGATCCTGGAGCCCACTGTGGGCGTAACAATATTTTAAAATTTTGTTTTTTTGTGCAGGCCTTACTAAAGGAAGAGATTTGTTCTACATGGGACCACAAGTCCCAGCATGCTAAAAATGAGACGCAAGGGGCGGGGCCCACTGGGGGCCGTATATAATGGAGCAGCATGCAAGAACTTCCTGCAAAATCAACATGAAGAGTGACCTTCAAAAAAGAGGATTTACCTTGAAACGCGTCAGGTCCAGAAATGTACAGGAGAAACGATGCAAGTTCCCTGCGTTAAAACTGTGTTAAAATCGGATGGTTCCTCTGACATCGAGTGCGCCCCCAAGCTTTCGGGCGTTGTTGGAATAGAAAATATATATATATATATATATATATATATATATATATATATATATATATATATATATACATATATATATATAGTCCAAAGACAAGTCCCACCTCAATGTGCCGAACTCGCACCGGGTGCATCTGCTCACGTGAGGGTAGGCTCACGAAACACAAACATTAAATTGAGTATCTAACTCGTAACAGCATGTATGTGCACCTCCCACCAGAGGGAAGAAATTAAACACTGCCAATTGGACCACAGACCCCATAATGCAACTAGAAAAGCCTTCCACCAGAGGATGTGTAATTTAAATGAGGATATCAGGCTGTGGAGACAATCGGCGTGTTGTGGTGCAGGCTTACCTTTGAAAAAGTTCTAGGAAGAACGAAACGCGTGTTTCATCACTGAATTAAATATGCAAACAACAAGTTTCGAGTGTGGCTCAACTTCTTTTCCGTGTGGGGAGGAATTGTGAATATATATATATATATATATATATATATATATATATATATATATATATATATATAATATATATATATATATATATATATATTCCAGCTCCGTGTCCTGCCTCGGTGTCCGCACTCATGAGCGGGTGCATGGTCCGGCGGTGGCAAACCGCTGAATATACAGCTCCTTACTTGCGTAAATTATCAACAAACGCGTTTCGGCATCAGCTGACGCCGAAACGCGTTTGTTGATACAAATTTATCGCAATAAATCCGAAGGAGGGTTTAACCTAACGAGAGTGCTGGTCATAATTTACGCAAGTAAGGAGCTGTATATATATATATATATATATATATATATATATATATATATATATATATATTCCAGCTCAAAGTTACCCATTCTTAGGAAGCACTCGGACCAAGGTGAAAACATCAAGATTTTTAATGGTACAGACAGAATCCTCATGTCGAATTAGAAGCAGCCGCTCCGCCGCCTAACGCGTTTCGAAATTCACTTTCTTCATCAGAGGTATGGCGGAGTCAAGGTGTGCAGTGCGGCATTTCCCAGTCTTTTATCATATGTAATGGCACGCCCCTATGGGCTGTCCGAATGGAAACTGTGCCGTGCATGCTGGTATGTAGTTGCTAATCAGCGTCCAAATTGTTAGCATACCAAATTCCTGCTGATGTAAGGCTCCACATGAGCCCCGGCACGAGGAACTGTCCTCAATCCATATCAATGGCCCCACAATACCAGCGCGATGAATATCGTTCTGACTTTGTGGCCCCCTGCAATCCTCGGGGTGGTGCATTCCTCGCGGCTGGGCAGCCGCGTTTTAAATTCCAGCTCAAAGTTACCCATTCTTAGGAAGCACTCGGACCAAGGTGAAAACATCAAGCTTTTTAATGGTACAGACAGAATCCTCATGTCGAATTAGAAGCAGCCGCTCCGCCGCCTAACGCGTTTCGAAATTCACTTTCTTCATCAGAGGTATGGCGGAGTCAAGGTGTGCAGTGCGGCATTTCCCAGTCTTTTATCATATGTAATGGCACGCCCTATGGGCTGTCCGAATGGAAACTGTGCCGTGCATGCTGGGCTATGTAGTTGCTAATCAGCGTCCAAATTGTTAGCATACCAAATTCCTGCTGATGTAAGGCTCCACATGAGCCCCGGCACGAGGAACTGTCCTCAATCCATATCAATGGCCCCACGATACCAGCGCGATGAATATCGTTTTGACTTTGTGGCCCCCTGCAATCCTCGGGGTGGTGCATTCCTCGCGGCTGGGCAGCCGCGTTTTAAATTCCAGCTCAAAGTTACCCATTCTTAGGAAGCACTCGGACCAAGGTGAAAACATCAAGCTTTTTAATGGTACAGACAGAATCCTCATGTCGAATTAGAAGCAGCCGCTCCGCCGCCTAACGCGTTTCAAAATTCACTTTCTTCATCAGAGGTATGGCGGAGTCAAGGTGTGCAGTGCGGCATTTCCCAGTCTTTTATCATATGTAATGGCACGCCCCTATGGGCTGTCCGAATGGAAACTGTGCCGTGCATGCTGGGCTATGTAGTTGCTAATCAGCATCCAAATTGTTAGCATACCAAATTCCTGCTGATGTAAGGCTCCACATGAGCCCGGCACGAGGAACTGTCCTCAATCCATATCAATGGCCCCACGATACCAGCGCGATGAATATCGTTCTGACTTTGTGGCCCCCTGCAATCCTCGGGGTGGTGCATTCCTCGCGGCTGGGCAGCCGTGTTTTAAATTCCAGCTCAAAGTTACCCATTCTTAGGAAGCACTCGGACCAAGGTGAAAACATCAAGCTTTTTAATGGTACAGACAGAATCCTCATGTCGAATTAGAAGCAGCCGCTCCGCCGCCTAATGCGTTTCGAAATTCACTTTCTTCATCAGAGGTATGGCGGAGTCAAGGTGTGAAGTGCGGCATTTCCCAGTCTTTTATCATATGTATTGGCACGCCCCTATGGGCTGTCCGAATGGAAACTGTGCCGTGTATGCTGGGCTATGTAGTTGCTAATCAGCGTCCAAATTGTTAGCATACCAAATTCCTGCTGATGTAAGGCTCCACATGAGCCCCGGCACGAGGAACTGTCCTCAATCCATATCAATGGCCCCACGATACCAGCGCGATGAATATCGTTCTGACTTTGTGGCCCCCTGCAATCCTCGGGGTGGTGCATTCCTCGCGGCTGGGCAGCCGCGTTTAAATTCCAGCTCAAAGTTACCCATTCTTAGGAAGCACTCGGACCAAGGTGAAAACATCAAGCTTTTTAATGGTACAGACAGAATCCTCATGTCGAATTAGAAGCAGCCGCTCCGCCGCCTAACGCGTTTCGAAATTCACTTTCTTCATCAGAGGTATGGCGGAGTCAAGGTGTGCAGTGCGGCATTTCCCAGTCTTTTATCATATGTAATGGCACGCCCCTATGGGCTGTCCGAATGGAAACTGTGCCGTGCATGCTGGGCTATGTAGTTGCTAATCAGCGTCCAAATTGTTAGCATACCAAATTCCTGCTGATGTAAGGCTCCACATGAGCCCCGGCACGAGGAACTGTCCTCAATCCATATCAATGGCCCCACGATACCAGCGCGATGAATATCGTTCTGACTTTGTGGCCCCCTGCAATCCTCGGGGTGGTGCATTCCTCGCGGCTGGGCAGCCGCGTTTTAAATTCCAGCTCAAAGTTACCCATTCTTAGGAAGCACTCGGACCAAGGTGAAAACATCAAGCTTTTTAATGGTACAGACAGAATCCTCATGTCGAATTAGAAGCAGCCGCTCCGCCGCCTAACGCGTTTCGAAATTCACTTTCTTCATCAGAGGTATGGCGGGGTTAGCATACCAAATTCCTGCTGACTGGGAAATGCCGCACTGCACACCTTGACTCCGCCATACCTCTGATGAAGAAAGTGAATTTCGAAACGCGTTAGGCGGCGGAGCGGCTGCTTCTAATTCGACATGAGGATTCTGTCTGTACCATTAAAAAGCTTGATGTTTTCACCTTGGTCCGAGTGCTTCCTAAGAATGGGTAACTTTGAGCTGGAATATATATATATATATATATATATACATATATAGTCCAAAGACAAGTCCCACCTCAATGTGCCGAACTCGGCTACCCATGAAGAGTATGGTTTAGGATCAGTGTTGCATATAACAGAAACTTAGTTCACCTACGAGTGTTGTATATATGATGGCATTCATGATGTTTCATAATATTATGATCTATTTTGTACTAACATTCAGACTACTAATGCCCTACTCGTTGAAAGAACAATTTGTGCAAAATAAGCTTGGATGATGGTGTCAGTGATGTCATCATCAATATCATCAATGATTTCATTTGGGATGTCATCAGTGATGTCATAAATGATGTCATAGAACATGTCATAACGCAATGCAATTTGCAAGGCCATAAGCAGAGGATGTTGGAGGGTGCAAGTTATAGTTATCTCTGCTAATTATAACTGGTAAATTTCTGTTATTTGGAGTTTAAAAAAGTTATATAAGAGATAGTCAGGTAACTATAACAATACTTTAACCTTAGTTTTTTTTCAGTGAATTTTTTATTACCATATGTAAAGCCAATACCCTACTGCGTACCCTGTTCAGCCATGCACGGCAAGGGGTTGGCTGACAACCCCACACGCTGCACAGCCTTCAGCCATGTGCAGCAGGTTTTGCCAACTCACCCAGAGGCAGCCAATCCCACACCGCACACATCCCTTGGTCGTGTATGGCATGAGGTTGGCCGCAGGGCCTGACTTGTAGACAGGCCCTGCGTCCAACTCCCCGCAGGCAGCCAATCCCATACTGAAGACAGCCTTTGCCTTTGGCTGTGTTCTATAAGGGGTTGGTCACAGGGCTTGGCCTGCCACCAGGCCCTGTGGAAAAACCATCAGCAGGTTTCCAACCCCACACCATACACATCCTTTGATGTGCGCTGTGTAGGGTTGGTCTTCGGGTCCTGGGGACCCCATCCCCCAGGGCCAAAGCATATATATTGGGGAGGTGGACATGCAGACCACCTCCCTGAGCGTTAAAAGGCCCCACGGTCCCAATCCCCTGGGGCCAAATACAGTTGAACAGGGAAGGGAGCATGTGCCACCCCTCCCCAGGCCATCTTGGGCCCCAGGGCCCCCATCCCCTGGGGCCAAAATCTAAGGGAAGGGGGCATGATGCTTGTGACACGAGCCTGAATAGCTACAGTGGACCCCATCCCCTTAGGCCAATTACAATAAAAAAGGGGAGAGGGCTGCTTGGTTCCCCTCCCAGAACCCTAATAGTCCCCATGGATGCAAATCCCTGGGGCCAAATATAATAAAAAAGGGTAGAGATGCTGCATGGCCCCCCTCCTTGAGCCTTATTAGGCCCTTGGGACCCCATTCCCGGTGGCTAGCTGTTTTTCAAAGTGGAGGGGGGGCCATGCGGCCCTCTCTCCAACCCTTTTTCGGCCCTCGGGACATCGTACCCCCAGGGCCTGCATTATAAATGGGTGGGTGCCCCGGTGCCCTCCCAAGGTATCCACCAAGCACATGTTGATGGCTGTGAGGGGAACCCCATGGCCCCCATGTAAGAGGAGACGATGCAAACTCCTACCTTGTAGTTTGCAGCATAGCTTTGCTGAGACAATATGGATCCAACTCTTTATTCCTGACCGTTTGTACTAGTGAGACACTATATTCAGCAAGAAGGAGTGATTTGGATTAGGGAAGAAGATCTTACTTTCAGGTAGTGCCTCCTGTAGTACTATGAAACTGTCGACCTGTGATGCGTGAGTAGAAGGAACAGGGGGCTTCAGATAAGGTATGCTTTTACATGCTGATGGGTAACTCACTCAACCATTATGTCAACCCTCCCCCATGTGTCACTTGTTATACCTGCGAATCAGCTTGCTCAGGAATCAGCACCAGGATATTAGGTGGATTAACTGGGAACAGCTTGTGAAATGGTTTCCTTTCTACTTGCAATTCTGTGACCAAGGAGCACAAGCCTCATTGAGTCTAGGAGATACACATGTACTGGTATTATAATTCACAAAACAAGTTTCACAACATTACTTTTCATACATCTATTCAGGTAATACCTGAAGATATAGTTGTGTTCACAAATGTTTCAGCACATTTGTTCTCTATCTTTCCTTGCCCTTATTATAAGTCTTTATACAATGTGCAGTTGCTTGTCGACAGTTTCATAGTTCAAAACAATAATGAAGAAAAAGTAATGGTCTCAGTACTGTGGTTAGCCGGGAATCCTGATTGTGAAGCGTCCAGTGGGTGGTTTTGTACCAGGAATTCAGTGAGATTCTGGTTGATGGCTTTCTCTAGTACTTTGGCTGGATAGGGGAGCAGGGAGATCAGACGACAATTTTTTAGATCGCTGGGGTCGGCGGAGTCTTTCTTTAGGAGGGGTCTGACGTCTGCGTGTTTCCATCTTTCTGAGAAGGTTGCTGTGGAGATGAAAGTGTTGAGGATGCTGGTGAGTTGCGTGCTGATTGGTTTCATTGTGAGGTTGAAGAGTTGGTGGGGGCCTGGGTCGGTGGGCGCCCTGGAGTGGATGGAAGGCATGATGGCTGAGGTGGTCAGGGCGATGATTGAAGACCAGGTGGTAATGGTTTGGCTGATGTTCGCTGGTTGTTTGAGATCGTTGGGTTGAGAATGGTGGGTTGGAGGTTGAAATTGTTGTAGATGTTGTTGATCTTGCTGTGGAAGTAGTCTGAGAGGGTGTTACAGGGTTCTTGGGAGGGTGGATGGTGCTCTCTATGGCTGTAGGGTTGGAGAACTCTTGGACTATTTTGAAGGGTTCCTTTGTGTGGTTGGCAGCGGAGTCGATGCAGGTTGTAATGGCTGCTTTCTTTTCTGAGGGCTGTTTGGCAAGTTGCTCTGTCTGTGGGGCTCTTTGTGGTGCGCCATCATTTCGCCAGCTGGTGGCAGTTGTGCTTGGTGGTCCTAAGTTCTGGGGTATACCAGCAGGCATGTTTGGAGATTTTGTTAGATTTTGTAGGTTTCAGTGGGGCGACTCTGTCGGCATTGTTAGTGATTCAGGTGGCAAAGTTCTGGATGGCCTGGTCATGGTCTATTGAGGCCTCGGGGTGGGTCTTGCTGAGGGCCTGTGACCACTGAGTTTTGGTGACCTTGCTCCAACTGCAATGGGAGGAGATCTTATGCCTGGTGATGATGTGCTGGGCATCGATTATGGTGAAGTGTACGATGGTATGGTCTGTCCAGGTGAGTTCTGTGGTGTGGCTGAATTTGATTCTGTCAATGGAGGTGAAAATGGTGTTGAGTGTGTGTTCAGCTTTGTGCAAGGGTTCGGTGACCCGTTGGGTGAAGCCAAGGTTGTTCAAGGTCTTCAGGAGGGGGATGGAGTTGGCATTGTTGGGGTCGTCGATCTGGAAGTTGTGATCACCAAGTAATACGTTGTGATGAGAGTCAGTTGCTAGAGGGGCAATGAGGTTGGGGATGGCGTCACAGAGTGTTGCTCGGGGTCCCGGGGGTCTGAAGGCAAGGGTGCCTCTTATTGTGGTCTGGCTTGTAATGCATAGTGTTTTTCTGGGTGCTTTGGTGAGCTTGTGACAAATATAAAAAAATATCCATTGTTTGTTTTAATGCTCACTGCTGCATTTGGTGAAATAAGTGTTTTTTGGCTTTCTTGACAGTTTGGTGGTAACTTCTCTCATATGTGTTACATTCGTTTTTGATTGTCATGCAATAATTTCTGTCCAATTCATTTGAAAAGTGCAAATCCATCAGATAAAAGGAAGGCTACATTTATTATGCTACAACTGAAGTGTATATCACTTGCATTCGTACTACAGCCTTGTTTCAAGAGGTGTCAAGAAGGATAGTTTTATTTCACTCAACAGTACTCATTAAACTGTATTTACAAATCATTACACTAGCCTATTTGTTGACGTGTATCACTATTGTTGCAAAACACTTTAATCAAAAAGAGTTGCTTTAACTGAATTTGAGTGAATGGTTTTATATCAGCTTCTTACAGCCATTTGGAAAATTAAAAAGCTTTGCAATGATTCCCTGTTTCACGATGAATTAAAACTTACACTAAGTACGCTTGTAACAAACCAGCCTTAGTAGCCACCCAGTATTATTAGCACGGTCACTAAATTGCAAAGTCATCAAACATTTACTTTTTAAAATGAGCCTGTTTGAACAACCACATCTTTCAACCAATTTAGAAAATAAATCATATAAAAATTATGATTTTCCTATTGTCATATACCAGGTATTATGTTAGATATGACAAATGAGATTTTCCAATAAAACAAATTAGCAGAAAAAAAGGTTATTGATTTACCTTTTTATCTTTAATTTTAAATTCATTCGCAGTGATCATGAGGTTGTTAAGAAATGTGTTTATCTGAAAACCTCTATCCGTGACATACAAAAAGTAGAGAAAACCGAATAATGTCTCCTCCTATTTATTAACAATTCAATTTGCAGACTATACGCCACAGTATTCAGAGAGGCATGTTTCATGGAGACGTACCATCAGCATAGCTTGAAGTGCCAAGGTCCAAGATGAGGTAACATCATGGTCGTGGTAATTGTCTATAATTGGGTAGTTTGCCTGGCAAACAATAAACATGCCATTAGGGACCTTCTATAATGCCAATAGGATTAATGATTATTAATAACCACACAAACACCACACCTGTAAACCAGAAGCGGGTTTACCTGGCCAAGGTATGTCCTTGTTAATACCTTCCTAAAGGATTGCAGTGTCTATACAGAGTTATTTGAGGGGATGATCTGAGAACAAGTCTTATTGTTGTCATAAATAAGGGGACTCTTGTAGTAAAAATTGAATCAGCAAAAGTGGTCGCAATTTGCACACCAATTTTCCCAGATGCATCTGTATTTTGTGTGCTGACCTATTACTAATATGTTGGCTCACAAAATACAGAAATGCAGTGGGGTTGCAATTCAACCTACTGCATATATATTAACCGCTTCGCTGCGACGCACATTCCCCCGCTGTGCGGGCGAATTCTACATGTGCGCAAATCGGACGGCCGGACGCACACGCCCACCGTGACGTCAAACGGCCGGGGGCCGTCCGACGCACGGAAGAGGTTAATGAGGTAGGTCACAATTTACAACCCAACATGATTGGCTACAGATCAAAGGCATGGTGATCTGCTGGGATCAGAAGACTACCATGCCTGTGATTGATTTTTAAATAAAACAATCTTTTTTTATAAGGCAGCTTATTTTCCTATAAGGGAAATGGGATGCATTTAAAAATAGAAAATGGAAACTTTTTCAAACATTTATTAGGAGCAGGATGTGGTCAAAAACACTAATACTTACCATAAGGAATTATGTTATGCAAAATCCCCAAAATGACACCAGTGGCGATATTACGCCACAGTTTCCAGTGAAATATAGCATGGGAACAATGCAAACAACAAAAAAGCGAGCATCTGTCGTTCATGGCAATTGTGTATTTTGCTCTATTTTTTTAGTGCAAAAAGTTGACAGGAGGATGCAAAGTGCTAAATGACGGATTTGCATTTATGTGTTTTTCTGGGTAGATTTGTGTAATTTTCCTGAAAACAACTTGTGCGAATTAAGCAGAATCCAATCTATCTTCTTATCTCACCCCATGCTCCGTGTTGCTTTATCTCACCTTTGTATTTCTTTTCCTGTGCTCATGTTTTTTTTGCTCCTCTGCTTCTCCTTTCACTTGCTTGCTCGCTCCCATGTCCGTCTCACGCTGCCCCCTATGTAGCTTCCTCCCTTGTATGCTTCTTTTCCCTTCCTCCCCCACTCAATGCCCTGACCTGCTCCTCTGTTGGCCCACTCCCAGTAGTCTGATTTTTTTTAAATGTGAGATCTTTTTGAGAGGACCAGGTAGGAAATAGCTTCCAGCCCTTCAACTTTATAAATAAAAGCGCTATCTCGCTAGTTAATTTCATATTAATTTTTATTTACCTACTGTTAGACATGCCATCTTTTGGCATGGTTTCCCCTGTCTTTTTGCTTCTGAGCTCCTATTTTTAACTGTGTGCTCAACTTCGTTTTTGCTATTTTTAGGCCTCTGGGCACTTTACCACTGCTAACCAGTGTTAAAGTGCACATGCTCTGTGTCTAAAATGTAATTTCATTTGGTTTCTCCATGATTGGCATATTTGATTTACTAATAAGTCCCTAGCACAGTTAATTTATATTTGTAAAGCGCCAAATCACCAACGGTCTCTAAGCGCTACAAACCATAAACCCAGGGATGCCATAATACTTGCAGATAGAGCAAAACTTGGGGTAAACTTATCCAAACGCCTCAGTGAACAGAATGGCCTTAAGTTTTTTCCTAAATGGGAGGAGAGTCGCCTCCCCGCGCAGACTCTCTGGTAGCTTATTTCAAAGCTGGGGAATCACAACCGAGAAAGCACGTCTCCCAAGGTGGTTCTGTTAAAGCGTGGACAGGCCAACAGGTGTGTCTCTGATGAACGAAGACAACGACCAGGCACATAAGGCTTCAGACGGTCTTTAATGTAGCTGGGCGCCGTGCCATACTTAGCTTTATGTGCCATGCACAGGCCCTTAAATCTGATCCTCTGCTTAATAGGGAGCCAGTGTAGCTGCTGTAACAAGGGTGTGGCGTGTGTTCTTCTCGGCAGTTTAAGGATCAGTCGTGCTGCATCGTTTAAAACCACCTGAAGTTTCCCCAGAAGTTTATAGGGGAGTCCTATGTATACTGCGTTGCCGTAATCCAGGCGTGACAAAATTAAAGCCGACACCACGGTACGCATGGTAGCAAATGACAACAAGGGTACAAGTTTCCGTAGTTGCCTCATCATTCCCACACAGCTTCCCACTACCGCAGCTACCTGATTATCCATCACTAACTTGGAATCTAACCTAATACCCAGGTTACACTGGGTGTGCCCAGGGCCTGTAAATCAAATGCTACTAGTGGGCCAGCAGCACTGATTTTGACACCCACATGAGTAACCTTTCAAACCTGTTTAAGGCCTGCCACTGCAAAGTCTACGGGTGCGGTTTGAAAATGCCACTTTGACCTGGCAAGTTTGCCTACTTGCCAGGCCAAAATCTTCCCTTTTATTTCATGTAAGGCACCCCTAAGGTAGGCCCTAAGTAGCCCCATGGGTAGGGTGCAGTGCATTTAAAAGGTAGGACATGTACTTTGGTGTTTTACATGCTCAGGTAGTGAAAAACTGCTAAAATCGTTTTTCACTACAGCAAGGCCTATCTATCCCATAGTTTAGCATTGGAGCTGCCTTGTAACATCTCACAAGTGTTTCTTCCAATTGGGAGTAGATAGAAAATTAGAGTTTGGTGTCTCTGGACCCACAATTTTAAAAACACATCTTTTAGTGAAGTTGGTTTTTAAATTGCAGGTCTGAATATGCCACTTTTAGAAAGTTGGCATTTTCTTACTAAACCATTTTGTGTCTCTGCCTGTCCCTAGAATACACATCTGCAATGGATAAAAGTTGGGCTTTGTGAATTCACTCTAGACAGTCATACAGAAAGGGAGCTGAGGTGTGCCCTGAATATCGTGATGGTCCATCGCCAGGCTGATGAGCATCCCAGAGCTAGAGTGGCAGGAGGAGCTGTCACTTTCACCTGAATAGGGCTGTGCCTGTCCCCACACAAAGAGCTGCATACCCCCTGTAGTGTCTCTGAAGCAAGGACAAGGAAGGGCAGGGTTGTGTGCACTACAAAGACCTTTCTTTGAAGTCTCCCTACTTCAAAGGCTACAATGAGTATAAATACTGGACCGCTGACACCATATACTCAGAACACTTCTGGACTGAGGACATTCTGCCAGGAAGAAGAGCTGTTCTGCTGCCAGGAAGGACTGCCACATTGCTGCTTGCTTTACTGTGTTGGCCTGCTGCTTCTTGACTGAGAGTGAGAGGACTGGACTTTTACTCTCTGCATCCCACTTTCTAAGGTTCTCCACGGGCTTGACTGAGCTTGCCTCCTGGACATCAAAGACTTTACCTGCATCTTGCTACGAGCACCTGGGTTCCTTTGCTGTCAGTCTTGTCCTGCCAAGTGGTGCTAAATTAAGTCCTGGGCCTTGGAGGTGAATTTTGGTGTTGCAATCAACAAACCAACGCATCTACTCCAAGCGCTAGTTTGGAACCGGTGCATTCCTGTAAAATCAGCGCATCGCCACTGTTAGATTTGGGGGTCTCTAGTTGGCAGAGGTAGGTACCTTTGACCAAATAGGGACCCTTGCGTCTAGTCAGGGTAACGGGGTACACTCCTAAAATAACCCCTGCTCACCCCCTTGGTAGCTTGGCACGAGCAGACAGGCTTATCTCAGAGACAGTGTATAAAGCATTTGTGAACACATACAGTAATCCAGTGACAACACTACAGATGGACACCACACAAGTTGTAGTATAAAAATAAGTATTTTTATACAGACTTAACACAAGACCACAAACGACAAAAATCCACAATACTACTTAAAAATGGTAGAATTAGCTTAGTTCTCTTTGGATGGTAAATGCGACACTTTGAGTTCAATGTACCTTTGGATACGTAACGCTATACAACGAAAGTGTTGCAGGGAAGGTGATGCGTCGGTTCCTTACACGCAAGAACGGTGATGCGTCGGGTCCCTACTGATGCATAGGGGATGCGTCAGTTCTTCTCGGCGTGGGGAGGTGATGCGTCGGTTTCTTACTGTGCTTCCGTGGCCATGCGACCAGCAACGCCGTGATGCGATGAAGATCCGGTGCATTGAAACAAACATAGCGTCTTCTTCTTGATGCGACACGATGCGTGTACGCCCAACAGCCGTGCGGCAAGTCAACAATTCTTCTGAGCCGTGACAGGCCCTGCAACACGCTTCCCGGTGATGCGGCGGCGTCTGATGAGACGTCGATCATCTTCTCCGGCGATGCGAGGTGCTTCGGCGATGCGATGCAACAGCTGCAGCGGCGACACCCTTCTTCAGCGATGCGATGACAGCGGCTGCGGTGGCGACACGCTTCTTCTTCGTGAGTCGCGCTTCCAGCTCCTTGCGACACGCAGTCCCTCAGAAGGCCCAACACAACAGCAGTCACTTCAAAAGAACTCTTGGGGAGCTGGTGGGTGAAGTCTGTTGTCCCTGAGACTTCAGCAGGAGGCAAGCTCTCTCTCAAGCCCTTGGAGATCCTTTACAAGTTGAATGAAAAGTAGCACAAAGTCCTTTCTCCTTTCTTTTGTCAGTCAGGCAACCACTGCAGGCCAATACCCCCAAACAGCACTCAGCATAGGGATAGTCTCCTCCTGCAGTCTCTATCTCTGGTTCCTCTCCTCAGCAAGGGTTCTCCTTGTTTCCCAAAGTGATCTAAAGTTCTGGGGTTTGGGACCCCTCTTTTATACTCATTTTCCCTTTGTTCTCTGAAGGTAGAGAGGCCTTTGCCTAGTCCAAACCAGTTCTGGTCAGTCCTGGAGCACTTTGTTGACAAGACTCCTTCTTTCCTTTCACAATGTAGGCCAGGGACATCAGACGTACCACAGGAGGTGGAGCCAGCATTGTGGAGGGAAGGCACAGCCCTATTCAGGTCCCAGGTGCAACTCCTCCCACCCAGAAACATGCAGATCTCTCTATTCAGCCCTGTGCTGACTCACCCTGTCTCCTGGAATCCCCCAGCCCCTGTCACTCAAACTCCAGAGAAGGAATACACAACCTAGCAGAGGCAGGCTTGGATAGTTAGGCAAGAAAATACCTACTTTCTAAAAGTGGTATTTTCAAACACAGAATGTTAAAACCAACTTCACTAAAAGATGTATTTTATCATTCTGAGTTCAGGCATACTAAACTCGAATTTCTACCTAGTTCCCTGGGTCAGTTAGGATTATAAGATGTAATAATCAAACTGCCCATTCTGGCCTATGGGGAACAGGTAGCCTCGCAATAGTGAAAAACGAAAATGGCTGTAGTTCACTATTAGGACATGCCACACACACCAGGGCAGGTCCTACCATATACTTACAATGCACCCTGCCCTTGGGCCTACCATAGGGGTGTCTGATATGAAGAAAAGGGAAGGTTTAGGGACTGGCAAGTGGGTGCACTTGCCCAGTCAGCATGGCAGTACCAGACTGCACACAGGCTCTGCAATGGCAGACCTGAGACACACTTTTACAGGCTGCTTCTGTGGGTGGCACAACCAGTGCTGCAAGCCCACCAGCAGCATTTGGTTTACAAGCCCGGGGCACACTCAGTGCACTGTACTAGGGTCTGACAAGTAAACCAAACCAGCCAATCATGGAGTCACTAATCCATACATCAATTTACCATAGGGAGCACTTGCACTGTGGCACTGAATAGCAGTGGCACAGTGCCCAAAGCATCTATAACCAGCAAAAACACATGAGGCAACAGCGAAAAATGGAAGGGAGACCCACGTCAAGGTGCCAGGTCTAACACATGTCCCCTCCAGCTGAAATGTGGGGAGAACTACCCTACCTCCTGGGAGTTCTCATCACTAAGGCGGAAAAATCTGGACAGACCATCAGCATTGGCGTGCTCTGTACCAGGGCGGTGTTCCACCGTGAAATCCATCCCCTGTAGGGAAATGGACCACCTCAACAGCTTTGGATTCTCACCCCTCATCTACATCAACCATCTGAGGGGCCTGTGGTCTGTCTGAACCCGGAAGTGAGTCCCAAACAAGTATGGTCTCAACTTCTTCAGTGCCCAGACCACAGCAAATGCCTCACGCTCAATCGCACTCCACCTCTGTTCCTGTGGAAGTAACCTCCTACTGATGAAGGCTACGGGTTGATCTAGGCCCTCCTCATTTATCTGTGACAAAACAGCCCCCACACCATGGTCTGAAGTGTCTGTTTGAATGATAAACTCTCTTGAGAAGTTGGGTGCCAGGAGTACGGGCGCCGTGCACAAGGCAGTTTTCAGGGCCTCAAAAGCTTTCTGACAGGTGTCAGTCCAAATCACTTTCTTGGGCTGCTTCCTGGAAGTCAGCTCTGTCAAGGGGGCAACGATGCTGCCATACCCCTTGACAAACCTAAAAAGGCTCTCACCTCTGTCTGGGTCTTGGGGGGCTCCCAAACCAGGATGGTCTCAATCTTGGGCTGTAGGGGCGCCACCTGGCCGCTCCCAACCTGGTGTCCCAAGTACACCACGGAATCCTGCCCGATCTGGCACTTACTCGCCTTAATCGTGAGGCCTGCCCTCCGCAACGCCATCAACACTTCCCAGAGGTGGCGCAGATGTTCTTCCCAACTGGCGCTGAACACTGCAATTTCAACCAGGTAGGCGGCACTGAACTCTTCCAGTCCAGCCAACACCTGGTTGACCAACCTCTGAAAGGTGGCAGGGGCATTCTTCATCTCAAAGGGCATAACCCGGAACTGGTAGTGCCCCTCTGGTGTGGAGAATGCTGACCTCTCTCTTGCCCCATCAGTCAAGGCAATCTGCCAGTACCCAGACGTTAGATCAAACGTGCTGAGGTACCGGGCAGCCCCTAACCGATCGATGAGCTCATCAGCTCTGGGGATGGGGTGCACGTCAGTCCTCGTGACTGAATTGAGTCCTTGGTAGTCCACACAGAACCGGAGTTCTGGCGTGGCACCCGGTGCGGCAGTCTTTGGGACCAAGACCACTGGGCTGGCCCAAGGACTGTTAGAGGACTCAATCACCCCTAACGCAAGCATCTTGGAGACCTTCTCCTTGATGCAAGCTCTCACCCTGTCAGTTACCCTGTAAGCTTTGTGCTTAACAGGAGGACTGTCTCCAGTGTCCACATCATGGACGCACCAATCAGTGACACTGGGAATCAGGGAGAACAGATCAGAAAACTGCCCCAGCAACTGGTGACAGTCATTCTGTTGGTCAGGGGTCAGGGTGGAAGAGAGGTTCACACCATCCACTGACCCATCTCACTCTGTTGCCGATAGGAGGTCAGGAAGAGGCTCAGTCTCCTCCTCCATTCCAGCATCTGTCGCTAAGAGCATGCCCACTTCGGACCTCTCCAAGTGGGGCTTCAGGCGGTTGACATGCAGGACCCGCAAGGGGTTCCTGGGAGACCGCAAGTCCACCAAGTAGGTAACAGGACTCTTGCGCTCCACCACCTCAAATGGTCCGGTCCACTTATCTTGGAGCGCACAAGGCTCCACTGGGGCCATGACCCACACTTTCTGACCAGGCTGAAGCTCTACCAGAGTGGCATTCTGGTCGTACCACCGCTTCATCTCCTCCTGGCTGGCTTCCAGATTCGCCTCAGCGAGTTGCCTGAAACGCCTAGTCTGGTTCCTGAAGGCCAGCATGTAGCTATATACATCCTGGGGAGGTTTCCTGGGAGATTGCCCCCAGCCTTCCTTGACCAGACTCAGAGGTCCTCTCACTGGGTGACCATAGAGAAGCTCAAAGGGACTGAACCCTAGAGATTTCTGTGGCACCTCACAGTATGCAAAGAGCAGGCATGGTAAGAGGACGTCCCACTTACGCCTCATAGGTTCCTCAAGACCCATAATCATGCCTTTTAGGGTCCGATTGAATCTCTCAACCAACCCATTTCCTTGGGGGTGGTAAGGAGTGGTGAACTTATAAGTTACCCCACACTCCTGCCACAGGGACTTCATATACTTGGAAATGAAGTTTGTACCTCGGTCAGACACCACCTCTCTAGGGAACCCCACACGGGAGAAAATTCCCATCAGTGCCCGTCCCACCACGGGGGCCGTCACTGTCCTGAGAGGGATGGCTTCCGGGTACCGGGTGGCATGGTCCACCAAGACCAGGATGAACCTGTTGCCCATGGCTGTCTTGGGGTCCAGTGGCCCCACAATATCAATACCCACCCGTTCAAAGGGGGTGCTGACCACAGGGAATGGCTGGAGAGAGCCTTTTGCTTCCTCCCACTCTTTCCACTTGCCTGGCAAGTCTGACAGGTCCTGCAGTGAGTATCTGAACTCCTGCGCATTTGGGGCCAATAAAAGTGGGTGACAAGCCTCTCAAAGGTCTTGTCCTGCCCCAAATGTCCTGCTAACGGCGCATCATGAGCCAGCCCCAGTAGGAAGGCTCTGAAGTGCTGGGGTACCACCAGCACACAGGCTGACCCAGGCTCAGCAACCTTAGGCTCAGTATACAGGAGACCACTCTCCCAGTAGATCCAATGTGATCCAGACTGATCACCGCCTGCCTGGTCTGCAGCCTGCTGCCGCAAACCCACAAGAGAAGGGCACTTGTTCTGCTCCTCACAGAACTCCTCCCTGGAGGGTCCTCCTTCCTGCTGCCAATGGGTCAGCTCAGGCAGGTCCCCCAGTTCAGCTACCTGTTCCCCTGTAGGCTCCAGGGCATCCCCCTCAGGGTCTACCTCCTCCTGGACCGTGGGAACTTCGGGGGCCGGTTTCCCGTGCCCCCTGCCTCTTCTCTTTAAGGCAGGCACCTTGGACCCCCTCTCAGGCTCCAGGTCCTCTTGAACACTCTTACTGGCTGCCATGGACCGTGTGGTCACACACGCCCAGTCAGGCAGACCCAACATCTTCAAATGAGCACTTCGCTCCACCTTAGCCCAAGCTGAGCTCTTCAAATCGTTCCCCAACAAACAGTCAACAGGCATGTCTGGCCTCACAGCTACTTGAAGAGTACCAGAGACCCCCCCCACTCAAAGGGAACCTGAGCCACCTTGCAGTGGCTCTCTGTGTTGTCAGCGGCAACAACTGGGTAAAATGCATTGGGGACAACCTGCTCTTCAGACACCAGGTGACACTTGACAGCTGTCACACTGGCTCCTGTGTCTCGAAGAGCCTCCACTCTATGGCCATTGATGGTCATCCACTGCCTGTACTTTTTAGTGTTATCAGGCAGTTGGGTCCTGGGGACTACCTCACAGTCTCCTAAAGAGACAAGGGACATCTCTGCGGGACCCCACCTACCTTGGGCACCCATCTCCTCCCCCAGGGCTACACTAGCCAACTGCCGGGGTGCTGCACCAGTGGGTGCTGTCTTCCCAAACTGGGGACATTGGGGATCCCATGAACCGTGACCCACTAGGCCACACTTAAAACAGGTCAGGGGCCCTCTTTGAACAGGTTTACCTGTCGGGGCCCCTTGCTTCTTCTTAGGGGGAGGCTGGGAACCTTTCCCTCGGTTCCCTTGGGGAGTACTTTGGGGCCCTCTCTGGAACTCCCTCTGTTTATCCTTGTCCCCCCCCACTCTTCTGCTGGGCACCCTGCCCACCTTTGGCGGAGTCTCCCACGTGACCCTTGTGGACCCGGGTGCTCACCCAGCGGTCTGCCTCCTCAGCAAGCTTCCTAGGGTTAGTCAGCCTACTATCAATCAGGTGCTGGCGTAGCTCTGGAAAACAATTACTTGACAAGTGCTCCCATGCAATTAAATCAAAGAGCGCCTCAAAATCATTTACTTTGCTACCCTTCACCCAACCATCCAGAGCTCTGCAGAAAAAAGTGACATATTCTACCCAGGTACTGCCCTCTATCTTCTTGCAATTCCTGAACCTCTGCCTATACAATTCAGGAGTCAACCCATACCTGGACATCAATGCATCTTTCATGTGGCTATACGAATTATGGACTTCAGAGGGCAAGTCTAACAGTGTATCCCACCCCTCACTAAGGAACCGCCCCCACAACCCCGCTCCCCAATCCTTCTCAGGGACCCGGTGGGAGGACATGGCTACCTCATAGGCCTTGAACCACTGCCCAATGTCATCATTTTTGAAAAACTCTTTTACCACATCTTTAGGGATATACACTCTTGCTTCTACAGGCATGGACAGTGTGCTGCCACCAGAGGGAGTAATCTCTAAGCTCCTCGCTTTCAATTCCAACTCCCTCAAACTTCTCTCATGCTCCAGTTGCATCTTCTTTTCTTCCAGGGCCAATTTCTTAATTTCTAACTGCCCACTCATTTTGGCTAGCTCCAACTCATGCATCCTACTCCTCTCCCTGTCCTCCAACTCCTCTGTGGACAGGCCTTTGGCAGAAACACTGCTACCCGCTGGGGAGGTTGCTCTCCGCCCCCCTGGACCCAATGCCCCATCCAGCTGCTCCTCTTTATTCTCAACCCCTTCCTCATTCTCAGGGGTACTCCTTGCTTCGACCCAGGCCCTCAGCGCCTTTTGGAACTCATCCTTCTTGGTGAGACCGGTCATTGCAACTTTAAATTTTCTGCAGAAGTGCTTTAGCTGTTTTACATTGTAGCATTCCAGTTTCTCCTCTTCCCACTCATAATCAACAGATGCTATGGATGCTGCTTTATCCATTGTGGTTAAACTTGGCAGTTCTTTGCAAAAATAGAAAATCCCAGGAAAAACAATCTACCAAAAGTATGTGGTCGCGTTTTGGTCTGCACTCACTAGTAGTGTTCACCAATCACTGTACATGAGTCACAAATGCAAGTCCAGAATCCCACCGCTGCCACCAATGTTAGATTTGTGGGTCTCTAGTTGGCAGAGGTAGGTACCTTTGACCAAATAGGGACCCTTGCGTCTAGTCAGGGTAAGGGGGTACACTCCTAAAATAACCCCTGCTCACCCCCTTGGTAGCTTGGCACGAGCAGACAGGCTTATCTCAGAGGCAGTGTGTAAAGCATTTGTGAACACATACAGTAATCCAGTGACAACACTACAGATGAACACCACACAAGTTGTAGTATAAAAATAAGTATTTTTATACAGACTTAACACAAGACCACAAACGACAAAAATCCACAATACTGTACTTAAAATAGGTAGAATTAGCTTAGTTCTCTTTGGATGGTAAATGCGACACTTTGAGTTCAATGTACCTTTGGATGCGTAACGCTATACAACGAAAGTGTTGCAGGGAAGGTGATGTGTTGGTTCCTTACACGCAAGAACGGTGATGCGTCGGGTCCCTACTGATGCGTAGGGGATGCGTCGGTTCTTCTCGGCGTGGAGAGGTGATGCGTCGGTTTCTTACTGCGTTTCCGTGGCGATGCGACCAGCAACGCCGTGATGCGATGAAGATCCGGTGCAATGAAACAAATATGGCGTCTTCTTCCGATGGCCGTGCGGCGACTCAACGATTCTTCTGAGCCGCGACAGGCCTGCGACACGCTTCCCAGTGATGCGGCAGCGTGTGATGCGACGTCGATCCTCTTCTCCGGCGATGCGAGGCGCTTCGGCGATGCGATGCGACAGCTGCAACGGCGACACCCTTCTTCAGTGATGCGACTACAGCGGCTGCCGCAGCGACACGCTTCTTCTTCGTGAGTCGCGCTTCCAGCTCCTTCCAGCTCCTAGGACACGCAGTCCCTCAGAAGTCCCAACACAACAGTAGGCACTTCAAAAGAACTCTTGGGGAGCTGGTGGGTGAAGTCTGTTGTCCCTGAGACTTCAGCAGGAGGCAAGCTCTCTCTCAAGCCCTTGGAGATCCTTTACAAGTTGAATGAAAAGTAGCACAAAGTCCTTTCTCCTTTCTTTGGCAGTCAGGCAACCACTGCAGGCCAATCCCCCCAAACAGCACTCAGCATAGGGATAGTCTCCTCCTGCAGTCTCTCTCTCTGGTTCCTCTCCTCAGCAAAGGTTCTACTGGTTTCCCAAAGTGATCTAAAGTTCTGGGGTATGGGTCCCCTCTTTTATACTCATTTTCCCTTTGTTCTCTGAAGGCAGAGAGGCCTTTGCCTAGTCCAAACCAGTTCTGGTCAGTCCTGGAGCACTTTGTTGACAAGACTCCTTCTTTCCTTTCTCAGTGTAGGCCAGGGACATCAGACGCACCACAGGAGGTGGAGCCAGCATTGTGGAGGGAAGGCACAGCCCTATTCAGGTCCCAGGTGCAACTCCTGCCACCCAGAAACATGCAGATCTCTCTATTCAGCCCTGTGCGGACTCACCCTGTCTCCTGGAATCCCCCAGCCCCTGTCACTCAAACTCCAGACAAGGAATACACAACCTAGCAGAGGCAGGCTTAGATAGTTAGGCAAGAAAATACCTACTTTCTAAAAGTGGTATTTTCAAACACAGAATGTTAAAACCAACTTCACAAAAAAATTTATTTTATCATTCTGAGTTCAGGCATACTAAACTCGAATTTCTACCTAGTTCCCTGGGTCAGTTAGGATTATAAGATGTAATAATCAAACTGCCCATTCTGGCCTATAGGGAACAAGTAGCCTCACAATAGTGAAAAACGAAAATGGCTGTAATTCACTATTAGGACATGCCACACACACCAGGGCATGTCCTACCTTATACTTACAATGCACCCTGCCCTTGGGCCTACCATAGGGGTGTCTGATATGAAGAAAAGGGAAGGTTTAGGGACTGGCAAGTGGGTGCACTTGCCCAGTCAGCATGGCAGTACCAGACTGCACACAGGCTCTGCAATGGCAGACCTGAGACACACTTTTACAGGCTGCTTCTGTGGGTGGCACAACCAGTGCTGCAAGCCCACCAGCAGCATTTGGTTTACAAGCCCAGGGCACACTCAGTGCACTGTACTAGGGTCTGACAAGTAAACCAAACCAGCCAATCATGGAGTCACTAATCCATACATCAATTTACCATAGGGAGCACTTGCACTGTGGCACTGAATAGCAGTGGCACAGTGCCCAAAGCATCTATAACCAGCAAAAACACGAGGCAACAGCGAAAAATGGAAGGGAGACCCATGCCAAGGTGCCAGGTCTAACAGCCACTGCCTGCACGAAAGCGGTCAACACTGCTCTCCGAGTGTGTGACGCATAGACCTCGATTTTCAACGCACTCCCGACTTTGCTGCAGTGCCTCCGAAGAACCGCTGCGCATGAGTCTCAAGCACCACCTCACCGAAGTCTGTGACACTCCAACTCCGATGCAATATGGCCCTGTGTGGCTTTCCAATAACACATCGCCTTCATCCCAGCGGTTCAACATCGACGCAGAAGAATTGATGCCCAGTGGAGTGCTGCAGGACAATCGACGCCCAATGGTTCAACGTCGATGTCAAAGAATCGATGCTGCGTGCTTTCCACATCAACGCAGCATCAACAACGCATCGTCTTCAAGTACTGAGGTCTTGTACAAGCAATTGGTGCATCACCTACTCTGTGCCACGCATCATCCCAGAGCGTCAAAGTTTTAGTGACCCTGCACTGCCTTCAGGAACCGACGCCTCACCTGCATCCATGGCACCTCACCTCCTCTGCGCCATGCATAGTCTTTGATTTCCGACGCATCTAATGAACTGTAAGGGGGTCTGCATGATTCCTGTATCTGGCCCACACTTCATCACGGTCAGACTGAACTTTTGTACTGAACTTTTGTATTTGTCCCAGTCAAGCGCGACCAGATAGGTCCAGTTAGAGCTATAGACTTCTAAGCACTGCATTTTGATTTAATCTCTTAAAATTCATATCTTGAGATGTGTATATTGAATTTTTGTTTTGGCCTTGTTTTACTCAGATAAATATTGGCTATTTTTCTCAACTGGTAAGGAGTACTTTTGTGGTGTTTTCACTGTGTTACTGTGTGTGTGTGTGTGCGCACAAATACTTTACACATTGCCTGTTTAGTTTAGCCTGATTGCTCTTTGCCAAGCTACCAGAAGGTGAGCACAGGTATAAGTTTAGTGTGTACTATACTTGCCCTGACTAGGACTGTGGGTCCCTACTTGGACAAGGTGCATACCTTTGCCAACTAGAGACCCCAATTTCTAACAGCTATCCATGTTTAATTGGTAAATTTTAAAAAAATGCACCCCTGTTACACACTTGCACCATGACGCATGCACACTTCCTCAAAATGAGAACACTTTTTGTCATGCTGTAGAGCATAAACAAAGGGGATTGGCGAAGCCAGTAGGTCTCAAATGCACAATCTAATGGCTTTGCCAATGCTGATTTTGTTTGGATTCATTTCTTTTTACAGCGCCTAAAGAAACTGCCCAGCCATATTCACATTGTTTTCCTCAAATTCTCAATGTTTAACCTTTGTAATTACTTTTTGTTTTAATTTTGAAGACATGTATTATAGCTTACTTAAAAAACGTTTTTTAATGTCTCAACAACATGACAAAATTACTGTACAGAGTTTCCTTCTAAAGTAGTGTTTTAAAAGCCTTGCACCATTAAGGGCCTGACATCGAATCGGTCAGTCTTTTCCGAAATGTGCGTAAACCTCTATTTACGCACGAGTCGGAATTACAAATTGAAAGGTTAAGGTTTTTAACTATCCGATAATTATCAGATTGGTTAAATACCTAAAGCTTCTTAAATTTCGGCAGGTCAAACCTGCCACAATTTAACGGGAAAAATGCATACAATACTTACTATATCATGCGGATTTTGGTGCTGCATGTCCCCACCAACTGTGATGTGGTGTGATAAATAGCATGTGACATGTGATCCATTTTGAAAGGCATTGGCCTTGAAGAAACATAAACATACCTACGTTTATGTTTTTACAGATGGTTTCCTTAAAGTGATATCCAGCAGCTAAATCAAGTGAGCTTCATACAAAGAAAAAGAACGAAGTTCACGTTGTCAAGGTTTCCGGAAGGGCACAGACAACAGCGTGTGATGTGCTGAGCACTGAGCAGGCCGAGGTTTGCTAGAACAAGAACATGCCACCGAATCAAAAGAGCTGCAGGTTAATCAATCAACATAGTCAGCAGGAGGCACCAATGTGTCTAATCAATCATTTAGAGGGAATAAAATGCCACTGATGGTAATGTATTCGAACAGAATTAAATCTATGTAGAATATGAAAGACGGGAAAACGCGTAGGTTTGTGTGAAGTGGAACTACTTCCCCCCAGAGCACTAACGCATAAATAAATCAAAATTTGCACACTTTATTACTCTAGTCCATGTTATTATTGTGTTCTTGTAATGGAGATGGATTGCTCGGTGACGGCGACAAACTGAACATGCAAATGCAATAGAACTCGAAGACTGTCACATCACGAAAGACTTATATACCATGTAGAAAATTGCATGCGTCTTGCAAGAGCACTGATGAAACCTGACCGCGAGGACAAGGCATCTAATCACATTATGGCTCCGAGCAAGTGAAAGCATATGTAGCAATACCCCAAAGACCGCCCTGAGCCGCAGTCAGTGTGAAAGTGCAGTGGTGACACTAAATGGGAAATGGCAGAGACAGCTCGCTTCTGCTTCCATCAATTATTTTATTATATGTTTTTAAATGTACTGTCACATTGCATTTGTCACTTGCAGAAGAGAAGCTGGCTTCATATGCTGCTGCAGATACACGTCGAAAACCTAGAGCTTCGTGCCAAGTGGGCTTAAAGATGAGATCTCATTTTATATCTGTTAGACATGTCCAGAGTGGCTGTTCATCATTAATGAAGGGGGCTGTTAGTAGTGGGGGCTGTTAGTAGTGTTGGCAGTGGCTTGCAACCTATCCAAGTAGGGACCCTTCCTTCTAGTCAGGGTAAGGGGATTTACAAAGCTAAGATAACCCTTGCTCACCCCCTTGGTAGCTTGGCATGAGCAGTCAGGCTTATCTCGGAGGCACCAGTTTAGAAAAATAACCAATCTTTATCTAAACCAAACAAGACCAAAACAGCAAAAATCCAACATATATAAATCAAGATATCTCTTTTAAAAAGTTCAAAACAGTTCAGTTCATAGGAAACTATGGATTTGTCACTTTTTTAGCACAAAGTACATGGGATACGTCAAAATCAAAAAGAAAAACAGGCCCAGGGGAGGTGAGGCGCCTGAAAAGAGTGCGATGCGTCGATTCCTTACTCGCAGGGTTCCTTGCTCCCAGGGGAGGTGATGCGTCAGTTCCTTACTGCTATGCAGGGGAGGTGATGCGGCAGTTCCTTACTGTAAGAGGAGATGATGCGTCGGTTTCATACTGCGAGGGGAAGTGGTGCATCATTTCTCCTAACACGTGGCCTCAGTTCTTTACTGAAGCCCAGCATTGATGTAGACTGCACACAGGTGTGTTGTGTGGAAAATCCGGGCGTGCTGGGGTCGATGCGGCAGCAGCAAATCAGGTGCTGCGTCAATTCTTCCAGCTGCGAGGAAGTGATGCGTCAATTCCTTCAGCCGCACAGCATGGCCTGTGTCGGAGTCGGAGCGGGGGTTTTTAATGTCGGAGACACGGTGCTCTGAACTGCCGTGGTTTTTCTGCCTGCAAACAGGCGCTGCATCAATCTTTTCTGCCGCACTGCAGCAATGTTTTGGTTTTTTAACTGCACGGCAAGCTTGCAGCGGGAAAAACGTCGCTGAATGCATGGATGTTCAGTTCTTGAAGCTGCAAAACCACCTCCAAGGGACCAGAACTGGAATTACCACTTGGCAGGTCAGAAATCCCAGCAGAGGAGTTCTGGAGCTGCAGGTGAAGTTTTTGTTTGCCCTGAGACTTCTTAACAGGAGGCAGGCACACCAGGCCCTTGGAGAATCTTCTTAAGCAGGATACCAAAGCAAAAGTCAAGTCCTTAGTCTCTCCAAGACAGAAGCAGCAACTGCAGGCCAACCCAAGCAAATCAAACACAGCAAAGGTTCAGTACTCCTCCTGACAGCTCTTCCTCCTGGCAGAGTCTCATCTTGATCCAGAAGTGTTCTAAAATCATGGGATCAGAGCCCCTGTACTTATACTCAAACTGTCTTTGATGTGGAGGCAACTTCAGAAGAACTTTAGAAGTGCACAACACCCCCATTCAATCCTAGCCCTGGCTCCAGACGCACTGCATGGGGGTGGAGTCAGCATTGTGAGAGGACAAGCACAGCCCTATTCAGGTGTCAGTGACAACTTCTCCCACCATTCTAGCTCAGGAAGAACAATCAGCCTAGTGTTGAGCCATCAGGATATGCAGGGCACACCTCAGCTCCTTTTGTGTGACTGTCTAGAGTGAATGCACAAACACACCCCTATCAATCTGAACCAGACATTGATTCCACAGGTAGGCAGAGGCACAAGATGGTAAAGCAAGAAAATGTCCACTCTCTAAAAGTGGCATTTTCAAACACAAAATTTAAAAACCACCTTCACTAAAAGATGGGAAACATTGTTTACAATGCATGCAATACATTGCATGCCATTACAACGCAAGTTGTTACAACGATGCGTTGTTACATCGCATGCCATTACAACGCAAATCGTTACAATGACTTGCTGTAGGGGGCAGAAGGTGTTGGATTTGTTGGACACCTTCCCTACTGTCGAACACACTGGAGTTGGAATAGTAAATTATATTATTCCAAACTCCAGCGTGCCCCCCTACAGCAAGTCGTTGTAACGACTTGCGTTGTAATGGCATGCGATGTAACAACGTGTCGTTGTAGCGACTTGCGTTGTAATGGCATGCATAGAAAACGCATGCGTTGTAACGAGTGCTATTCCTAATAGAATTATTTAAATTCTGAGCTCATGGAGCCCAAACTCCAAATCTCTATTTCTTCCCAATTAAAAGTTACACCTATCAGAGGTTACAAGGCAGCTCCAATGGAAACCTATGGGAGAGATACTCCTTGCAATAGTGAAAACCAATTTAGCAATATTTCACTATCAGAACATGTAAAACACACATGTACATGTACTACCTTTCACATAAACTGTACCCTGCCCATGGGGCTATCTTGAGCCTTCCTTAGGTGTGCATTACTTAAAATAAAAGGGAAGGTTTGGGCCTGACAAGTGAGTGCACTTAGCAAACACAAGGAGATGATGGACGTAGTGCTGAAACTTTTTAGACACTCACCCCCAGTCACTTGCCAGGTCCGCATGCCCGTTTGAAAACTGCACTCATAGGCACTGCAGTGGCAGGTCTGAGACAAGGTTTCAGGGCTACTCATGTGGGTGGCACCCAGGAGGGAGGAGCGTCGCCCCACTGGCTCAGAGCCAGCAAGTAAAAAATAAAACGATATCTCAGTATTGTTTTATTTTTCATTTGCCGGGACTGAGCCAGCTTGTGCATAGAGGGGCGGGCCGGTGCATGGGAGGGGAAGGAGGAGTGCATACGTGCACTTTTAAGTGTGCATGTGTGTTTGGCCACACACATGCACACTTAGGTTTCTCCAGCCCGGCTGCATTGAGCAGCTGGGCTGGAGAAACCCCACAGACTCCATGACCTGAGCGGAGCGTCTTCTCAGCCTGCTCAGTCCAATCCCTGCACTGCTCTCATTTGAGAGCAGTGCGGGGATTGGATGGGAGTCTAATGCTTTCATAGGGACTCCAGGAACTGCAGCAGAGGAGCGCGAGGTAGATGGCAGCACCAGGTAAGTGTTTAATTTTTGTCACTAACCGTGTTTCCTTCCGCCGCGTGCTGCCCCGAGTCCTTCCCGCTGGCCCCCTCTCCTCCTCCGTGCTTCCCATTGGCACCGTCTACCCCCTCCTATGCCCCCACCCCGTATTTTAACATGTCGGTCGCAACTGGTGGCACCAACAGTGCTGCAGGCCCGCTAGTAGCATTTGATTTACAGGCCCTGGGCATCCACAGTGTACTTTACTAAGGACTTACCAGTAAATCAAATATACCAATCATGGATCACCAATCATAATCACAATTTTCACAGGGAGATCTTGCACTTTAGCATTGATCAGCAGTGGTAAAGTGCCCAGAGCTCTAAAACCAGCAAAAATGAAATGCAGCACAAAGTCAAAACAGGAGGTCAGAAGCAAAAAAGATGGGGGAATAACACACCAAAGATGCCAGGTGTAACAGGGAGGAATTAGATCATGCCAAAAGTGGCAGAGGGTGTCAACGAGATATGTACATACAGTTCCTTTTATTAAAAAAATGTGTTCAATAGTGGGTCATTTTAACCACTTTGATATAGAACTCGTTTACCGTCCATACAACTGCAAGTTTTGAATAAGGGTGTCTGAAGCTGTTATTATGCGAAGGAAGTATTTCATCAGTTCTATTATCTGGCTACTCGTAGTTCATGTCCTTCGTGTCATGTTTCTCCGCAAACTCGCAAAATTTCCTAGCTAAGGTTATTTGGAGTTCAAAATGGACATACTGTTTTTTCATGAATTAACCTTACAAGTTTTTTCCTCAATACTTTTACACTTGCTGGATGTTGCCATGTTTTCTTGCAATTTCTTAAAAGGGGCATGTCAGTCCTGAATTTAACAGTAAAATTCAACATTCAGAAAACTCAGTGAATTATAAGTAACAGGGGCACAATTAGACCTGAACTTCGGGGGAGGGGGGCTAAGACTCCTAGCCAGACAGCTCGAGCACTGGTGGCGGCAGTTATGACAGTCTTTTTTGGTGTTCTCCTCCCCCATATCCTCATTCTCCATGAATACGCTAACTACCACTCTCCAACAGTGCACCTCATCTCTCCATAGCCTCTCTCTAACGTACATTTAATTATTTTATAGTGATGCTCATAGTTCACTTACACTCAGTTCTGTGATCTGTATGGTAAACGTTCTTTTCAACAGGCGCATTAACCCTCCATGCTACTTTACGATGAGCCAAAACTGTAACTAGACAAAATTCTGAATTCTCACTAGTAGGAACATTTATCACCAGGATTATCTTGATATTTGTATTGTTGCTTGAACTACTTGATGCACAAGGAAGTTCATGTGCTTTTAAGCCAACAATTATTTTTAAGCACAGCGCCCCCCACAAAAGTCAATGCCAGCTGTGGCTGCACCAGTTGCACCACCCTAAAGCCATCCCTGCTCCCAGCAATGGGGCAGTACAAGCATTTCCAGAAATGGGTGAGAGCTAACCTCATACCCATTATCTGAGGAAAAAGATCTATGTAAGTGGTGGGGTGTGATACTTCCTCCAAATTCCAGCACAAAAAACAAGTAAGTTAATAGATATCTAGTAGATGATTTAAGGGAGAGTAGACTTCTCCCCTGAGAGTTTTTTTTAAACTTTTGGGATCAAATTAGCTAAAACGCCGCAGACCCATATGGGCTTTCATGAAATATTCCAGTACTTTCATGATGCACTAGGCCAGCCTGGCCTTTCCTAGGAGTAGATCTTGTTTTTTTTAATGAGTACATTCAATATGACAATGCCAGAAATGTACCACGGATACTTGAGCCACAGCCATGGGTACCTCTAAAAATTCCCTCCTGTATACAAGGGTCGCATTTTGCCAATGACACCGCCTATAAAATGAGTACAGGAAATCTTATGACAAGAATTACATCAAAAATCAGTTCCAACATTTTGCTATGGATCCACCCAATATGCTAAGAATTACGTGCATTATGTCAGGGCCTTCAGCTAGGTGTGGTGGCGCGTGTTCTGTGTCCCTGCCTCTGGGTATGACTAGGATAGCGGATTTTTCCAGTTAGAAAGTAGGGGTGGGCGGAATTTGCGTAGTCGCGCTACGCAAAGCTCCGCGAAACGGTAAAAATCTCCGCGAGCACGCAAACAAAAGTTCCGCGAACACGCGGAATTGCTTGTTCCGCCCGTTTGCGATGCTTTTTTCCTGTTCGCAAATGCTGTTTGCGTGCTCGGGGAGAAATATCTCGCGAACACGCATTTTGAAAGCGCGAACAAGCAAAAAATTCCGCAAAGCCGCGGAATTTTGGGCAATTCCGCGTTCTCCGCGGAACGCAAAATTACCCAAATTACCCAAATTCCGCAAGCGGAACGGAATTTACCGCCCAGGCCTATTAGAAAGTTCGAGTCTCCACAGCCAATGATGGTGTCTTAATATTTGCATGTCAGGGGCTGCAGTTTGCCATAGGTAACATCCATCCATATTCAATTAGTGAACTTGTCCATAAGACAAGATTAACCTCCAGTATGCCAGACCAGCAGCACACTTGCACACATAGCACACATACACTGACACAAACATTCTCTCACACACACATTCTCATTATCTCTTGCACTCTTTTGTACATTTGTACTCTGTCACACTTACACACAGACACACTGCCACTCACACTTCCATTAGTCATCTGCTTTAATTGTTAGAAAAGCTTGCCCTTCTGCTATACCTGCCTTGCCTTTTAGTGAAGCTTAATAAAAACATATTCTGTATACCCTATTCAAAAATAATAATATATTGCCTTGTCTTTTTTTTAAAACAAATTTTATTGCCTTTTACATGTCATACAGCATAACCACTTTTCGCAGTGTACATAAAAAGCACGATCAGGTGAACGCATCATTTTGCAGCCCCTACCTGGTCCCATCCTTACACATTTTGACTGTATTGGTCACTCATGCGATCTGGTATCTGTTCAGCATGTATACGAGGAAGTTCCCCCCTCCCTCCCTCCCCTCCCCAACAAATAACTAGGCCTCCCCCTCGCACCTCGCACTGCTGCCTCCCCGCTACCGCTATTGGGCTCAGTTAGTAGTCTCTCCTGCGCTCAAGATGTGTGTAATGGTGCTGCGCCGGGGCCCTCCATCACATCTCCATCCTCTCCTGTGTGTGTCAATGCAATGTTTCCATCCCTCCGGATATACTGTGTTGTTCTGTCCTACCCTGGTCCCTGGGGGTTCTCTATGTGTGGGGGTCTCTCTGGGGTGGAAGCTTCCGATGCCCCGTCATCTCTTGTTAAGTCCGCCATCAGCCCCTCCCACGCCTGAGCTCGTTCCGGCTTGCCCACTCCTCGCCCTGCTCTCGCATCCAGCCCATTTCACCAGCTCTTGTTTCCATCTGCGCACATTGGGGCCCTCTGGTTTCTTCCAGCTACTAGTTATTTCCCGTTTCACGAGGATAAATGCCAGGTCCTGAAACCTATCTGTGGTCTTGGTTTTGGCAGTGTGTGGGAACCGGTTGAGTAATACGTGGGCAGGTGCGCAGGGGACCACCCTCTCCGTTACCCAAGCTGTCTCCTGTGTTACTTCCTGCCAGTATTGCTTTAAGGAGGTGCAGCTCCACATCATATGAGTAAAAGTCGCCCCCTGCGTATCACACCTCGGGCATCTAGCGTCTGCGCCATCAAAATAGCGGTTGATACGTTCTGGGGTTAGATATGCTTGGTGGAGTGTATAGAAACTTATCAGGCGAAACCGGGCGTTTCGGGATACTTTGGTGATCCGTTCTAAAATATTGTCCCAGTCCTTGTCGTCTAGTGGCCTGTCAATGTCGTCGCCCCATTTATGTCTTAGTCTGTCCAGCGGTTGTATGGAGTCTCGCCTTATAGCTCTGTAGAGGCAAGCTACGGCCTTGATAGTGCCCCCCCGCCAAGCTTATGTATACGCAGGTGGTGTGTCACGGCGGTTCCGTCGTCCCTGTTCCCCAGTGTCCTCTCATGGCCCCCGTGACCGCCCCATATAGTAGAAAATGCCCCTGTGGTATGTCCCAGTCGGCGCTGAAGTCCTCGAAGGAGAGAAGCTCCCCGTCCCAGAAGAGATCCCCCACTTTTGTCACTCCAGCTTGTACCCAATTGTCTATACCCTGCCACTGTCCTCCATGGGGTAGGGCTTCCAACAGCGACATCGCCATCTCTGGCGAATATAGGTGCTTTGTTCTGGTTTTCTGCAGGCATCTGCCCCAGCAGCGATTTATCACTCTATGTTCACTGCTGCGGATCTGTTGAGGCCTGGCAGTCCTGAGTAGAGTGCGGAACACACCAGCCTTGTCCGGGGTGAAAAGCAGCACCCCCCCGTCCGTCTCTCCGCTTCCTGCCACACACTGTGTGAGCCTCTGTAGTTGTCCTGCTAAATAGTAGGCCTCCATGTTGGGCACCGCTAGGCCACCTCCCAACCTGGGCCGTTTTAAAGTATTGAGGGCTACCCGTCTGCGTCCTGTCCCCCATATGAAAGCCGACAGGCAGGAGTCCAACTCCCGGAACCACGCCGCTGATATCCACACCGGTAGTGTTACAAAGAAGTAAAGCAGTCGGGGAAGAGCCACCATTTTAAGTAAAGTAGTGAGATGCGGCCCATCACGGAGAGGGGAAGCCCCCCCAGAAAGCCATTGTGTCTTTAAGCGAGCGTAGTACCCTCCCTACGTTGCCTTCCTTCATATCCTCCATAGAGTGGAAGATGTGTACTCCCAGATAGCGGAAGCAGCGGGGCTCCCGCTGCAGATCACCCAAGTTCAGGGGGGGCCTCGCATCACTCATCAATGGGAATAATCTGGACTTCAGCCAGTTCACTCGCAGACCCGACAGGGAGCCAAAGCGTTCCATCATAGCCTTTGCTCCCGGCAGTTCGTCCTCTCCATTGTTTAAGAATAGAAGGAGGTCATCCGCGTACAATGCTATTTGGTCCCGCTGCTCACCCACCTGGATCCCCCGGTATGCCCCTCCAGATCGCGCTATGCAGGCTAATGGCTCCACAGCCAGGGCGAACAGCAGTGGGGAGAGGGGACACCCCTGGCGCGTCCCCCTCTCTCACCCGGTATTGCTCCGATATTGTGCGTCCCGTGCGGACCCTCGCCACCGGATCGGTGTATAGTAACTGCACCCAGCGTACAAACCCCAGCCCAAGGCCCATTTTGTTCAACACTGCATACAAGAACCCCCATTCAAGGCTATCGAATGCCTTTTCCATATCGATGGCGAACACCGCCCCTCCCTGTTCCGCTGTCGCTCCCAGTTCGATGATGGACAGTAGTCGACGAATATTTAGGGTTGTATTCCGGCAAGGGATAAAGCCTGCCTGGTCTTGGTGCACCAGAGGTATCATGTGGAGGAGCAGTCGCGTCGCCAGTATCCTGCTCAGGATTTTAAAATCGAGGTTGAGCATCGACAATGGCCTGTACGCTGCGCACTCCAAGGGGGACTTGTCCGGCTTCAACAACGGTATTACCACCGCCTCCCTAGTGGTGCCTGGCAAGTGACCCTTCTCCCTTGCCTCTGCATACATCTCCGCCAACCTAGGGGACAGTTCTTCCGCGTATGCCGCATAGAACTCCTTGGGGAGCCCATCCGTGCTCGGTGTTTTCCCTCTTGCCAGTGCCTTAATAGCTACCCGAATTTCACGCTCCGAGATTTCAGCTCCTAGGAGCTCTGCGTCCTCGTCAGTTAGGGCGTGTATCGGGAGGTCTGCCAGGTATTCCTCAATTTCCCCCTCCCCTCGGGGCCAGGAGCTCTTATACAGTCTCTCATAGTAACTGCGGAACCTGTCGTTAATGTCGTCCTGCCGGTACAGATGTCGCCTCTCCGGATCAGTCAATTCTATAATCGTATTCTCCCTGCGGGTGGGATTAGCGAGCCACGCCAGCAGTCTACCCGCCCTGTCTCTCTCAGCATGAGTTCTGTCCATGTATGCCCGATAGTCAAAGCACCTCAGTCTCTCCTCCTGCACGGCCACCTCCTCCTTTGCCTCGAGTAGCTCCCGACGGAGTTCTGGATTGTTCGGGCGTCGGCGTTCCACCTCCCGCAATGCTCGGTCTGCCCGTTCTATGTCTGTCAGTAGTGTACGTCGTACCCCTATGGACAACGCCATGCAACGCCCCCTAATCACTGCCTTAAAGGCCTCCCATTCTGTCACCCTGGAGTCTGTGGATTGTGCATTGTCCGTAAAGTATGTGATGATTTGCTCTTTAATCTCATGGTGGAACACCTGGTCTTCTAGTGCCTCCAGCTTGAGGTGCCAGGTGGGGATGGGCTGCCGCTTGAGTCCCCATTGTAGTCGAACTAATAAAGCATTGCGGTCCGACACCGTTCGGGTGAGGTATTCCGCACTGTGGAGTCGGGTGTGCATGTCCAGGGAGCATAGAAAGTTGTCCAGGCGGACGTGTAAGTCATGTACATGGGAAAGGTGAGAGTACTCCCTATCTAGTGGATGCGCGCGTCGCCACGTGTCCACCAACCCCCAATGAGACTGCCATTCCCTGAACGTCTTATAATATATTGCCTTGTCAATGTTTGCTACAAGTATGATGTGAATGAAAAGTACACTTCCTTAAAATAGCTGTAAGGGCTTATATTTGGTTTCACATGTGGATCAAGCAGTTACAGTATTGTAAATTAACTAATCCACGTTCTAACAATTAATATCACAGCATACAACTGTTTGCATTTTGGGGTTTTTGAGACCCAACTTACAATGTAAAAAACAAACCTACAAGTCCCGGACTGAAGCATTGTGGGGAATGGAAATTCATGAATGGCTGAAGGTGTCACATGATCCTCAGTCCCTCACCATACCCCAAAGCCTCAGCCCTAGTCTCCCTCTTCATGTCATCCCACATTCTCACTCCACTCTCCCCTCTTGAACCAGCCCCGTTGTTGCAGATGGAATTAAGTAGACATCTAGTACTGCGGAAAGAACAGGTATTCTGTGGGTGCCTTTGTAGAAATATGTGTATATTCTTGAGAGTTGTGTAATTTCTATATGTGCAGAGTAAGAGGTGTGCTCATGTATGTGCTGGGGATGGTTAATAGTGTGAATGAGTGCAGTGTGAGTGGTGCGAGTGTAGGGTGAAAAATGTGCAGATGTGAGTGTCGGGTGAGCTGCATGAATGCAATGTGAGAGGAGAGCCCATGTGAGTGTCAGGTGAGAGTAGTGCATGCAGTGAGAGGAATGAGTGCAGGGTGGTGTGAGTGGTGTAAATGCAGGGTGAATGGTGTGCCTATATGTGGTGCAGAGTGAGCGGTGAGAGTGAAGGGGTTGATCTGTGAGAGTGACTGGGGAGTGCATGGTGAGAGGATTTAGTGCAGAGTGAGTGGTGTGTCCCTATGAGTTCTGGCAAACTATTGTCCCTGTGAGCAGGCAGGATGAGCAGAGTGCCTGTATGAATGCAGGCTGAGATTTTTGTCCGTGGGAGTGCAGAGTGAGTGCTGTGTTTGTTTTCGTGATGTGAGTGCATGGTGAGTGCTGTGCCCATGTGAGTTTAGGATAAGCTGTGTGAGTGACAGGAGTGCTTATGTGAGTGCACAGTGAGCGATGTGACAGTGTGAGAGTAGGGTGAGAGGAGTGACTGCAGGGTGAGTGAGGTGACATATGAGTTTCGGTGCGGGTGAAAGTGCAGAGTGGGACAACTGAATGCATGGTGAGTGATGTGCTTGTTTGAGTGAAATTGCAGAGTGAGCAGTGAGAGTGACAGGTGAGTGAAGTGTCACACAGGGTGAATAGTGTGCTTGTGTAAGTGCATGGTGAAAAGCGTTGGTGCATGGTGAGTGGTGTGATTGCAGAGTGATCACTGAGAGTGCAGGGTGAGCGGTGTGCTTATGTAACCGCAGGGTAAGTGGAGGGAGAACAGTGTGAGTTCATGGCAAGGGGCATAAGTGCAGTGTGGTTGCTGTGAGTGCAGGGTAAGTGGTATGCGCATGTGAGCACAGGGTAAGAGAAAGATGAACAGTGTGAGTGCAGTGTGATCGCTGTGACAGTAGGGTGAGCAGTTAAAGTGACAAGTGAGTGGGGTGTCATGTGCGTGCAGGGAGAGCGGTGTGCAGGGTAAGAGGAGGGTGAATGGTGTGAGTGCATGGTGACCAGTGTGTGAGTGCAGCGTGATCGCTGTGAGTGCAGGGTGAAATGAAAGTGAAGGGTAAGTGGTGAGAATGAGGAGGGAGTTGTCTGAATGCAGGATGTATTCCCAGACACCTGAAGTAACTCAGTAATATATTGTCCGCTGGAGTAGGGTTTCATGTATAAGCTAAACTATTGCTATTATGGCATCAATCAGGGATGGAGGGTGGAGGAAATAATGTGCTGATCCTGCAACAAACTTTCAGTCCCCTGATTAGAGTTGCCTGCTGATCGGAATTGATGCCGGCACCACCAGTATTTTGATGTCCCAACCAGTAGAAAAATAAACAAAATCACCTAAAGCCAGTATTTTTAGCACTTATTTGTGCATACTTCAAACAGCAAATATAAATAGCACTTTTAAATGTGTTCTAAGGCTGAATTAATGACTAAAGGAAACAAAGATAGAAAAGTCATGTTTCAAATGAATATATACCATTTTATTTACAGCCCTAGTTAGTGTCAAGGCGAGGCTGTTGCAGACTCTTTAAATAACAACAAATGGTCCGTATTGTTCCCCTTGGAAAGGTGGCATCCCTACTCGTGAGACGCCTTTTCACAAAATGCATTCTCCCACTGTGGCAGTAAAAATAAAATACAAATGTAAGGAATAGACAGAGTGTGGACCCAGGGTGTCCTGGAACCAGTGAAAAAACACAAAGCCTCGTTAACGAGTTCACAAAGGCATGTAAATATTTAAATGGTCTTTTAAAGACCTGTGAAAAACTCGGGTGTTGTGGAGATAAGACCCAAGACACTGCCCAGCGAGCCCACAGCAACTCAAGCTGCAGCGGCCCGGGTTGAGACACATGAGGGGGGGCTAAAGTCCTTTTAGCCCAATGGGCATTGCGTGCCTGACAGGTAATAATCGTAATCTTCACAATAATTACGTGAAGTTTGCAAGAGTAAAATTTTCAACTTCGCAGACCCCTCTCTGCGACCTGAGTTTTTACTCCTTAGAAAAAAAGGCAACATTTTCACAGGCCATCAATATGCTAGAAGATATCAATGCATAACAAGGGTTAGGAAGTGAGCTGTTTAGATTTTTTTGGAAGCTGACACATTGGGTATATCGATACCACAATTACAAAAGAGCGCCACAATTTAGCAATGTTAATGCATTTGGTCCATTCTATTATAGCATACCATCAAGCAATTAAGTGGCCATTTTCAGCACCAACTCATATCAGCACCAGGTTTGTGTTGCTCTATGTAATCATCATCACAGCTGCTGTAATCTATCTAACATGAAGCTTTAGAAAGTGCTCTGGCACACTCTGGGGTGAGTTTGTGCTATATAAAAACTACCTTTGGAAATGTCAATAAGTCTGCCTTATAAATGAAAGTGCCTCTTTAGTCATTGATAGATTTAGGCATTCAAAAGTCATCATACATGCAGTCAGGGACGCAACTAAACCCGACTTTCGGGTGGGGGGGCTAACACTTTCAGCAAGTGGTGTGAGTCAAGCATTTCAAGCATTAGGGATAGTGCTATCTTTATAGCCAGTAGGAAGGAAAGCCCTGACAATCTATTGAGTTGAAACATATTGTATAAACCCAGTTGGATTATGATTGAAAGACTGGTGTCCATTGTTATCCCTAGATTCCTCCCTTGGGCTCAGTTGTTTGGTGCTGCACCTGGCTGCTGAGGTCATATTGTTGTTGGGTGGTCTTTGATCCATTTGCAGCAAATTAATATTTCAGTTTGTGACATGTTTTTTTTGCTGTGGTTAGAGGTCATTCTTTATTTGACCACTTAAGGCAATTTCCATTTAAGTAAGAGTCAAAGTCAGATGGTCTTTCATACTTCAGTTTGATTTGTTTATTTTCTGACTAGCAGTAACAGTTGAGATTGCAGGAGGACATTAGGTCCAATAGAGAAATAAGACAAGTGTTAAAGAGGTGGTAGAACTGTTAGGTGCATTATTTGTGAACTGAAAGGAGCCACCTGAAAGGATAAAGCAAGATGATAATCTAAAGAAAACATACAATCTGCTCCATTTCGCTCCCTGCACTATGATTTTGTCAAGTCTCTGTAGAAGCTTGGGATGGTGAGCAGTTTCAAAGGCAAGAGAGAGTTAACAATATATGCACGATTGTACTCCAATGTAGATATTTGTCTTAAAGCAGATCTTTCAATTTGTCTATCTTTTTGAGTAAAACAGTATGTTATTGGCGAGACAGTAAAAGGATCACTTGGTTCAAAGCATTTTTGATTTGGGGAGGGTTTTACATAAGGCATTTGAATTTTCTTTGGGAATATACCTGCATTCAAGCTGTTGTTAGCAGTTCAGCTCGATTGGCTACAGAGCTATTCAAGAGGACATTGGTCTGCTGTTGATTCTGCTGGCCTACAGGTGTTTGCAGCATTGATGTGGTCTTCTGTGATCACGAGGCTAAAGGTGATTAATTGAAGTTGTTTCTTTTTTGTTATCTGGTGAACTGAGCTGTGCTGCTTTTGGTTGAGCAGCAGAAAGACAAGGAGGGAGACTGAAACTGGTGAGTTGGAAGAAATTCAGGTTTGTCTTGCAAACAGCAAGGGTCAGTGGTGAGGAGGACTTTTACTGTGTTGTCAAGAAACCAAGATGTCCTAAAGTACTTCCATTGCAGGTATTACGGTTGTCTGAGCCTTTTTCCTCTTAACTCTTCTAGATGGGATATTTGTTATCATCAGGCCCCTCACCACGTCTACAGGCCCCTCAACTGCTCTTCCTATTCAGATTTCCTATCCCACGTTACTGGCACTTGGTCACTGTCAGCTCTTCAGGCTGCAGCTCAGCTCACCAGGACATAGCGCAAATCTCCCTGAAGCAAGGCAGACATCAAGTCTTGTGGTTCATTAGCTTTATCCACAAAACATCAGATTTACAGGAGTCAACTAAACATGTACAGGGTGCAAAGACCATCAGAGAAGCTGTATTAATTTTGGAAAACATAATATTATCTGGACATACTGTTGGAGCAAAAATGTCTCCTCTAAGGTGTACAGTCATGCTGACCTGTCCTGAGTGCCAGACTGTGAGTATCTGGTAGCCTAGTTTTTGATTTTGGCTCTAGCCTCACGCTAATGTAGTGCATGTGCAGGTATCCCATGCTTTCCCTTGATGTGAAAGAGATTCTGGACCTGTCCTGTGGCCTGGAGAGGCCCAGCAAGCATGTCCTCATTTTGCTGATGGTGGACTACCGGCCCTCTCACAGGGTTAGCATGTAGATCGATGGTGCAGCATACCATGATTTGTTAATCCATAGTCATCACCAGATCTTTTTATCTGTGCCACTGGAGTATCGGCCCCACTGGTGTAAAGTTCTGCTTCAATGTGCTAACCCTAATCCTTGGGCTACCAGCCCAAATGTATGTTAAGCATGTTTATGTAAGTGCTTGTGTAGTATGTGCAATATGTGCATGAGTGTACCAGCTTAACGGAAGCCTGCAGGTTCCAATTTGCACATGATGGAGATGATATTGATTTCCTCGACAGTGGATATATTTTGTTGACATTCCTGAAGCTGGAGGTGGGACATAGACAATGAAGTGAAGAGGGAGGAGACAAGACTGCTTTACAAATTCACCTAAACCATCTTGCTGAGAGGAGCTGCTGATTAATCTTTCCTTAGCACTGCCATTTGGAAGATGGTGGGGGTGAAGGGTGGGATTGAAGTTTCTGTTATTCAGGGTGGAAAGGATCTTTTAGGTGAGGCCAGCCTTTTGTATTCTCCCTGGTCATTGTTCAGTGTGACTGTTGATAAGCTAGCTGTGCCTCTGTTGTGGGTACTCCAGGCTGGAGACTACCCTGCAATGATGACCATCACTCTAGACAAAGGTTGTGTCTAGAGAACAGCCTGAAGAAGACACTTGAAAGAAGAACTACGCAAACACCGTTCTGAGATTGCGGACCGGAAATTCAAATCCCCTGGCTGCTTTGACTGTATAAAAGTGAGGGCCACTGAACTCCTTATTGTTCCAGCTCCAAGTCCTCTTTTACCAAGGAAGGGAGTGCTCTATAGTGTACTCTGATGACTGCTGTGCACCCAGAGCTGGTGTCTCACAGCCAGCTTCCCAGATAAGAGGACCTGAAGTCTTGTCATACTGGAAGAGCTGTTTCTGACTTGAATAGCCTGAAAGACAACCTGCCTGTCTGTTGAGATAGGATCCTGTCTAGCCTGCAGGAGATGTGACTGTCTGGGAGTGGGAGAAACAGCAAAGCCCCGGTGCTGAGGGTCAACCAGGAGAACGGAGACTGCAAAGAGCGTCTGGCATGACTGAAAGAATGGTCTCAGTCTCTTCAAAATTATGGTGCCAAGTTGGAATCATGGATCATCGTCTAACCTCGATGCAATAAAAACAATAATAATAATCACTTCTGACCTTATTGTCTAAGTGAAAATCTGTTCCCAGGATGGTTGTCGTTATCGAAGTCAAGACCTTTGCCAGTCACCACTGCCGCATTTACAAAGTGCCCCCGTGGCTGCCATCAGGCCGCTGTGTCCCAGTCTACGTGGCAGCCAATCTGCTACTCAACACCAAGTGACGCAGAAGTGGGTCCGATACCTGCTGTGGCCCCCACCAACTACAGAATCTGCATTTGACAAAGTACTTCAGGATGTCGTTCTGGCTGGCCATCCTTGTGCAGACTACTCAGATCGAGTGCTACTTCTGCAACCACATCTCATCCCAGAGGTGGGAGAGACTGAAGACACATGTTGTCGAATGAACATGGAGACCTACGTTGTGATGAGACTGTGTCAAGGGAACTGTATTGAACTGATTGCAAGCATTATTGAACTGGGATATCTATGCCTGAGACTTGATTCATGTTGCACAAAACCCTCTGACCTAACAGAGACCTGCCTTGACTCACAAGAGGAGGGAATCCAGGGAAATGGGAAAGGGAGGGCATTATCCCAAAGTGCAATAGCCCAAATGCCATTGTATATTATTGTACCTGCTACTATTACCTAAGCTCGTACTCCATTTTAAGTGTGTATACTAAAGTACTCTCCTTATCCAAGTAAAGCACTGCACCTGGTAAACAGATATTGTGCTGCTGGCTGGCTGAGTTCTGAGTTTGTGCACCCCCAATCCAACTCACAGAACAACCTGTGACTGCTTGCCATCACTACCATTGAGACTCAAGTGCTGAACAGGTTATATCTGGCCCAGTTTATAGAGCCACAGTAGGATGGATTCCCGTACAAACATTCCCCAACCCCAAGATTGAAGCCCAGTAGCCCATGCTTGTTCTAGGCCTCGGCAGAGCTTGTGGAGTTTCACTCCACAGAATTCCGCGGAGTTGCTGAGAAACTCCGGCAGATTCCGCTGAGTTCAGTGAGTGAACAGGGTATTGCTCGCCCACCCCTATTGAACGCCCCTTGACTGCTGAGGGTCATTGGGGGCCAGGAACCCCTATTGTTGCCACAAGGAAGTCCGCCACAGCGAAATTGATGAAATTTCTTCAGAGGCCCCGCCCCCTTCTCAATCACTCTGCAAAGGGGCCTCCTGGTGCATTACTGGTTGGGGGATGAAGTCCCCTTGGCTGCTGAGAGTTGTTGTGGGCCAAGAACCCATATTGCTGTGACAAGTAAGTTCCCCACAACTGGAATGTTGAGATGTCATCAGAGGCCCCACCCCCTTTATCAACCACTGTGCAAAGGGGCCTCCTGGCACACTAATGGTTTGGGGATGAATTCCCCTTGGCTGCTGAGGGTCGTTGGGGGCCAAGAACTCTTTTTGTTTCCACAAATATGTCCCCCACAGCAGGACTGCTGAGACGTCACCGGAGGCCCAGCCCCATTTTTCGACCACTCTGCAAAGGGTTCTCCTGGTGCTACTGGTTGGGGGAGAAATTCCCTTGGCTGCTGAGGGTCATTGGGGGCCAAGGACTCCTAATGTTGTCACAAGTAAGTTTCCTACAGCTGGATTGCTGTGACGTCATCGGAGGGCCCTCCCTCTTTCTCAATCACTCTGCAAAGGGGCCTCTGGGTGTACTGCTGGTTGGGTGATGAAGTCCCCTTGGCTGCTGAGGGTCGTTGGGGGCCAAGAACTCCTACTGTTGCCACAAGAAAGTCCCCTACAGCCAGATTGCTGAGATGTCATTGGAGGCCCGCCCCCTTTCTCAACCACTCTGCAAAGGGGTTCCTGGCACACTACTGGTTGGGAGAAATCCCCTTGGCTGCTGAGGGTCGTTGGGGGCCAAAACCCCTATTGTTGTAGAAAGTAAGTCCCCCAGCGGATTGCTGAGATGTCATTGGAGGCCCCCCTTTTCTCAACCACTCTGCAAAGGGATCTCCAGGTGAAATACTGGTTGGGGAATGAAGCCCCCTTGGCTGCTGAGGGTCATTGGAGGCCAAAAACCACTATTGTTGCAACAAGTTAGTCCCCCACAGGGGCATGGCTGAGATGTCTTTGGAGGCCCCACCCTCTTTCTCAACCACTTTGCAAAGAGGCCTCCTAATGCACTACACTTTGCAGCCGCGGTCAGTCACACTCGATCGCGCTCACCTACGACACAAAAAAATTGGGGTCCGTTGCTGAGTGCAGAGTTTATTGGTAACTCCACCTTGACCCATCAGGTAGGTCGCTCCCCCCCCGCACAGCTCCGCCTGTGTGTCCCTGCCCCAGCTGCCGCTGCTGAGGAAGTTCGAGGCCCTCCTCCACCCGCAGGCTACCACCTGCGCCTCATCCCTGGTGGCCAGTGGTAGGCCGTAAGTTTGTTCATCTTCCGCCTTATTGTTTACTGTATTTCCTGTATTTTCATTGTTGTGTCTGTGACTACTGTTGTCTGTCTTCCCCCGCTGCCTGTACGTGGTCCTTGCCCGCTTTCTTCCCTTCTGTACCCCTCGCTGCCCCGTGTCTCTCTGCCCGTTTTTGCCTTCCGATTCTTAGCTGCCCTGTATTTCTGTGCCCTTTTTGCCTTCTGTGCCACTCGTTTTTCTTTGATTTTGTGCCCTTTGCCTTCTGTGCCACTCGTTTCCCCCTGTATTTCTGTGCCCTTTTTGCCTTCTGTGCCACTCATTTTTCTTTGATTTTGTGCCCTTTGCCTTCTGTGCCACTCGTTTCCCCCTCGTTTTTGTGCCCTTTTTGCCTTCTGTGCCACTCGTTTTCCATTGATTTCTGTGCCCTTTTTGCATTCTGTTCCACTCGTTTCCCCCTCGTTTTTGTGCCCTTTTTGCCTTCTGTGCCACTCGTTTTCCATTGATTTCTGTGCCCTTTTTGCATTCTGTTCCACTCGTTTTTCCCTCATTTTTGTGCCCTTTTTGCCTTCTGTGCCACTCGTTTTCCATTGATTTCTGTGCCCTTTTTTCCTTCTGTTCCCTCCGTCGCCCCTCACTGCCCCCGCCGCTGTGTCCCCTGCAGCCCCGCCCCCTGACTGCCCACTGCCCATTCGCTGCCCCCACCTCCCAGCTGCTCCTCCCTCCCACCTCACCATATATGCCGGCCGCTGCGCGGTGAGGAGAGCGACCCTTGACCCATCAGGTAGGTCTCTCCCCCCGCACAGGTCCGCCTGTGTGTCCCTGCCCCAGCTGCCGCTGCTGAGGAAGTTCGAGGCCCTCCTCCACCCGCAGGCTACCACCTGCACCTCATCCCTGGTGGCCAGTGGTAGGCCGTAAGTTTGTTCATCTTCCGCCTTATTGTTTACTGTATTGCCTGTATTTTCATTGTTGTGTCTGTGACTGCTGTTGTCTGTCTTCCCCCGCTGCCTGTACGTGGTCCTTGCCCGCTTTCTTCCCTTCTGTATCCCTCGCTGCCCCGTGTCTCTCTGCCCGTTTTTGCCTTCCGATTCTTAGCTGCCCCTGTATTTCTGTGCCCTTTTTGCCTTCTGTGCCACTCGTTTTTCTTTGATTTTGTGCCCTTTGCCTTCTGTGCCACTCGTCTCCCCCTGTATTTCTGTGCCCTTTTTGCCTTCTGTGCCACTCGTTTTTCTTTGATTTTGTGCCCTTTGCCTTCTGTGCCACTCGTTTCCCCCTCGTTTTTGTGCCCTTTTTGCCTTCTGTGCCACTCATTTTCCATTGATTTCTGTGCCCTTTTTTCCTTCTGTTCCCTCCGTCGCCCCTCACCGCCCCCGCCGCTGTGTCCCCTGCAGCCTCGCCCCCCTGACTGCCCACTGCCCATTTGCTGCTCCCGCCTCCCAGCTGCTCCTCCCTCCCACCTCCCCATATATGCCGGCCGCTGCGCAGCGGGCACGCCCGTCCGCGCCTGGACCGCGCCCAGCGCCAGAACCCCTGGCCCCCGCTCCCACCACGACGACCGCCGCCGCTACGATGCCAGCACACTCCACGCCCTCAACCCCGGACGGACCCACACCTGCTTCAAGGCCGCCCCGAAACGCACACACGGTCCCTTCACCTGCCGGAACTGCAGCTACACCAGCCTCAGAACCGACGAACCACCCGCCAAGAAAGACCGCACCCACCTGTGATGCATACTACTGAACACCCGCTCCGCGCGCAGACACGCCGTCGAGCTCTGGGACTTGCTCGACACAACATCCTCGGACGTCGCCTTCCTGACAGAGACCTGGTTGAACGACTCCTCCGCACCCGACATCGCCATAGCCATCCCAGACGGCTACAAGATCACCTGCAGAGACCGCACCAACGGAGTCGGAGGAGGAATCACCATCGTCCACAAGAACAGCATCAGGGTCTCGACTAGCACCGATGACGCGCTCAGCACTGCCGAACACATGCACTTCCAGATCCATACAGACCCCAACTCCACCCTCAGAGGCACCCTCGTCTACCGACCCCCCGGACCCCGCCCCCAGTTCAGCGACTCCATCGCCGACTTCATCAGCACGCACGCCCTGACCTCCACCGACTACATCCTCCTCGGAGACCTGAACTTTCACCTTGAGAACAACAACGACAACAACTCCACAACCCTGATCGATAACCTCGCCAACCTCAGACTAAAGCAACTCATCACAACACCCACCCACTCCGCCGGCCACACGCTCGACCCCGTCTTCTCCTCAAGCCCGCACATCTCCGTCAGCCACACCACCGAACTCCTCTGGACCGACCACCGCTGCATCCACTTCACCTTCCAGAAACCCACCACACACCACCGCACCCAACAGATCCCCCGCCGCTGCTGGAGCAAAATCACCGAAGACCAACTACATGCAAACCTCGCTCTCAGCCCAACAACCGAACCCTCCAACACCGACGACGCTGCCCACAGCCTCAGATGCTGGATCGAAGACTGCACCAACACCCTCGCCCCGCTGAAGAAACCCCCCCACAGAGACACCAGCAAGAGGGCCAGCTGGTTCACCCCAGAACTCCTAGCCTCCAAGCAAGCCTGCCGGAAAAGAGAGAAGAAATGGCACAGCGAACAAACTCCGGACAACCGCGCAGCACACAAGGACGCCATCCGCAACCACCACCACCACCTCATCAGGGCCGCCAAGAGAACCTCGTTCAAAGACCGCCTCGACAACAAAGCACACAATAGCAAGGAGCTCTTCAACATCGTGAAGGAACTCTCCAACCCCAGCTCCAACACCAACGACATCCCGCCGTCACAAGCCCTGTGCGACTCCCTCGCCACCTTCTTCCACCGCAAGATAGCAGACATCCACGACAGCTTCAACACCCAGACAGACCCAACAGACAGCAACACAACAGACCCTCCGCACACCTTCGACCACGACCCCCTGCTAGCCTGGGCCAGCGTGAGCATCGATGACACCATCAAGACCATGAGCACAATCCACTCCGGCTCTCCGTCAGATCCCTTCCCGCACCACGTCTACAACAAAGCAAGCAGCTCCATCGCACCCCACCTGCGCAACGTCATCAAACTCTCCCTCGAGACTGCGACCTTCCCAGAGAGCTGGAAACACGCCGAGATCAACGCCCCATTGAAAAAACCCAAGGCTGACCCAAGAGACCTCAAGAACTTCCGGCCCATTTCTCTGCTCCCCTTCCCAGCCAAGGTCATCGAGAAAATCGTCAACAGACAGCTAACCCAATACCTCGAAGAAAACAGAATCCTGGACCCTTCCCAGTCAGGGTTCCGCAGCAACCACAGCACCGAGATCGCCCTCATCGCCGCCACCGACGACATCAGGACCCTGCTGGACAACGGCGAGACCGCAGCACTCATCCTCCTAGACCTCTCCGCCGCCTTCGACACCATCTGCCACCGCACACTACGCGCACGCCGCATGGATCCGAGACAAGGCTCTGGAATGGACCACCTCCTTCCTCTCCGGCAGAACCCAGAGCATCCGCCTCCCCCCATTCCGGTCCGAAGCCTCCGAGATCATCTGCGGCGTACCCCAGGGATCCTCCCTCAGCCCGACACTGTTCAACATTTACATGGCCCCGCTCGCACTCGTCGCCCGACAGCACGACCTCAACATAATCTCCTACGCCGACGACACTCAACTGATCCTCTCCCTCACCAAGGACCCCATCACCGCCAAAGCCAACCTCCACGAAGGAATGAAGGCCGTCGCCGACTGGATGAAGACCAGCCGTCTGAAGCTGAACTCAGACAAGACGGAGGTCCTCATCCTCGGCTCCAACCCTTCAGCCTGGGACGACTCCTGGTGGCCGACGGCACTGGGAGCAGCCCCGACACCCACCGACCACGTACGCAACCTGGGAATCATCCTCGACTCAACGCTCTCAATGACCAAGCAGGTCAACGCTGTCTCCTCCTCCTGCTTCAACACCCTCCGCATGCTCCACAAGATCTACAGATGGATCCCGACAGATACAAGAAAGACAGTCACCCAGGCCCTCGTCAGCAGCAGACTCGACTACGGAAACGCCCTCTACGCGGGAGCCCCGACCAAGCTCATCAAACGACTACAACGCATCCAAAACGCCTCGGCACGCCTGATCCTCGACGTACCACGCCACGGCCACATCACCCCCCACCTGAGGGACATGCACTGGCTCCCCGTCAGCAAGAGGATATCCTTCAAGCTCCTCATCCATGCACACAAGGCACTCCACAAGACCGGCTCAGCCTACCTCAACAGACGGCTCTCCTTCTACATCCCCAACCGCCAGCTACGCTCCGCCGACCTCTCACTCGCCACCGTCCCGCGCATCCGAAGAACAACCATCGGCGGGAGATCCTTCTCCCACCTCGCCGCCAAGACATGGAACACCCTCCCACTGAGCCTACGACAGACCCAAGACCTGCTGACCTTCAGGAGGATGCTCAAGACCTGGATGTTCGATCAGTAGCGCCCCCCCCCAGCGCCTTGAGACCCTCGCAGGTATGTAATGCGCTTTACAAATGACTGATTGATTGATTGATTGAAGAGGCCTCCTAATGCACTACACCTTGCAGCCGTGGTCAGTCACACTCGATCGCGCTCACCTACGACACAAAAAAATTGGGGTCCGTTGCTGAGTGCAGAGTTTATTGGTAACTCCACCTTCTCCGCACAATGCAGAGTTGTCGAATTCCGCAAACCCTGCATGCTGAGCAGAATTTTATGCCCAGGCCTAATGCTTGCCTCACAGCCCCTGAACAGGGTATGGCACATCCGCTAATAGAAAGGATGTGCAGTCAAACTGACCTATTATGAACTGGGTACTTTCTAGCTCTATATAAATATATGTACACACTGCCATTCACTTAAAACTAATTTTTAATAGGAGTCAAGGGCACAATGTGTGCAGATAGGAATGGTGCAAGATCCTTGAAACTAAAGGCAATAAAGCAAAACAGTGAATACAAGGTGATTTTGAATAAGCAAAGTTCTGAAAACCACTTCACACATTCTGGATAGCCACCATTACTCCAGAACACATGACATAACACCATGCGTTATTCTTGAAAAGTTAATGCACACTTATAGTGCTTTGAAGATTTTTTGAGATCCTTGTTTGGTGTGTTTCAGTACTTCTGATACTTACTTTTTATGTCAGGTTTGACAGCGCAACTGTCGCCAGAGCTTGCTTGATCAAAAGAAAAACAGCATTTAGGGGTACAGCTGAGAGAGCATGTTGGTTCTGTCCATGTTTTTTACCTTGAATACAGCACTTGATTAAGTAGAAGTTGGGTGCTGCTGCCAAGAGGACTGCTTGTTGCATTCCTGTTGGCTCCTGAGGGGTGTTCCCTTACCTAACATAACTGACCCATTAAAATGGAATGACCTGGCAATGTTCAAGAGGAAGACCCCCCCAATCATGATGTGATTGTATTTGCTAGGAGTACTGCTCCATTAGATAGCAGTAGTATGACTGGTTGAAGAAACGATGAATAGAGCTTGCCTATTAAGGTTTTTCCCTCATCCAAAATGGCTGCTGGGTCCTGCGTGATGACACAGTGGTGTCTGAGCCTGTTATGTTTTTCTTCCAGACTTGCATTTGTGATGTGCAGAAAACACTCCCACGCTTTCTGACCCTCCAACAGATGTAATGGTTGCTGCAGTCATAGCCTATGGTCCCATGCCCCAAAAGCCTTCTGCCATTCCCTTCTCCCACCCCAACCCATAGCCTCAGTTCACTCTCACCAACTTCACCCACTCCTACACAACCAGCTAACCTCTCCCGCACCAGCCGCAAGAGCCTCACCTCACTCTCCCTTCCAGTAGCAGCCCCTGCAGCACACTAGCGCTATGCAGTCAAATTGGGCATGGATGCTGGTCTGCATTGGGGCTTCAGGAGCAGCAAAAACAGGTCTGCCCACAGGTGATACTCCCCACCTCATTCCTTCACAGCAGCCATTATGAAAGCCAACAGGGATCGGGTGCAGGGTCAAAATATACATCTATGGCCTGTGCCCACCCACACTGCACCCATAGGCTGCAGTCCCCACTCATTTCCCATACCAGCCAACAGCCTCAAATGCAGTGTTTCACCCATAGCTTGTTGTGCTCATTCCCCCTCCTGCAGCCTTCACCTGCTTTCCCGTCCTGTACTACATAACCACTCCCTCACCGGCTCATCCCCACAGTCTGAGGCTGATCTTACCTCCCACACCAACCCCCACAGCCTTAGCCCAAACACCCTTCCCATACCATCTCACAGCCTCAGTGCACTCTTCCCTCTTGCACCAGCCTAGTTGCAGATGAAACTGAATAGACATCTAGTACTACAAGAAGAGCATATATTTTGTGGGTGCATGTGTAGATATATGTTCACAAGGGTTGGGTAATTTAACATGTGCTGTGTGAGAGGTGTGCCTGTGTATCTGCTGGGTGAGTTAGAGGTGTGAGTGCAGGGTTAGTGGTGTAAGTGAAAAATGTGCCCATGCTAGTGCAGGGTGAGTGGTGTGACCAAGTAAGAGCTGCGTGACCAGTGTTCAATGTGAGCCGAGGGTGAGCTGTGTAATGGGTGAGTGGAATCCAGTGTAGGGTGAGGAGGGTGAGCTGTGTGAAAGCAGGACGATATATTCCTAGACACTCTAAGTAACTCACCATGTCATTGAAGGTTGGTAAGTGGGGTTTTGGTCATAATTTAAATTAGGATTATTGTGACTTCAATCAGGGACTCAGGAGGAAAATATACATTATCAGCTGATCCTGAATCAAAATGACAGCCTTTTGGGCATGCCGAAAGTTACTTTTCTAGAGGTGGGAAAGCCACTAAAGGCCAGAGTCAGATGCTGAGCTCTTACTCAGAAAGATGCATTCTTGGAACCTCGAGCCAAGTGTTCCTATGGCTTCTTCTGCTCACCCCTTTTAGTCAATCACCAAGCCCTCTGTCCCTTCATCTAGTGCCGAAATTGTGCAACAGTGAAACCAGGATACCTGGGATCAAACAGTTTACCTGCTTGACAAAATTGTGTTACCTTATTTCATTGGGCCTCCTTTTCTTTTATCACCACATTTGTGACAACCTTAAAAAAGCTCAAATGTTGCTTCATATGTTATTAAACCCGTAGCAGCGTTCACATGATAGCTTACTTGCATCTTAGATTATTAATAGCATTGTCATCGAAGGCATGAATGTTTCTAGGCTTGTGTCTAGAAACTATAGGGTAGATTTACTAAAACCTCATGCAACGCAGCACAGCAACCAAAGCTGCTGTGCAGTGTTGTGTGAGAGGGAGAGAGCGGGCAGGTCCATATCTGCGAAGATAGCGAGCTTTCCTTTTCTTTCCCTAGCACTGGTCCACATTCAGGCTGTCTAGCGCCACACACACTTTTGCACAATAGTGCAAAGGTATTTGTGTCATATCTAGCATATCTTTTGTACTGGAAGGGTCCCATTCCAGTACAGCACACGTGCAAAGTCGGAAACATTTAGAGAAATACAAATATTTCCCCTTTTTAGCAACTGCCTCAAAGTGGTGTTATTTATTTGGTGCAAAACTAACTACTACTGTTAGTAGATAGGGCTTTCCATTAAAAAATGTGGAACCCTGGAACATCCATTCACTACCCTTGGAACGCCCCACTTGACGCAAAGTAAAGCAAAGCAGCGCAACTTTACTTTAAGGCAACTTTGAGAAGCTGCAAATTAAATTCCAAATAAACATTTTACGCTAGTTTTCCTCACTTTTGTGACACAAACCTGGCACAGAATGTTATTAAATATGCCCCTGAAAGTTCAGATAATTGTCATTAAATGCACCAATTAAAGTGAAACACTTTCACATTAAAGAAACATACTTCTTGAATTTTGAAGAGTCTTTAGCACATTTTTACCTGACGATTTACATACCATGCGGAGGGCTCAGTTTGTGTTATGGCACTTAGTAACAAGCCATATCACATGCTTACCTCTGTTTTGGCACTCCCTATTAATTTTCTGCTTGCCTGCCTGTGCATTTTTCCTGAAATACATGCTCCCGTTGTGACAGCAACAGTCCTTTACAAGAGTTGGGCGGCAGGCGGCGTAGGAAAAGTGAAAACACAAAGACTCGTTAATTGATCAGTGGTCTTTTGAATACCTGTTAAATACTTTGAATGTGTGTGAGGTGTAAGTCCCAGCCCAGCTCAGCCCACGACAGTTCAAAAACTGCATCTGTCCTGGAAGCTGAAGCTGAATAGCCTGGGCTACGGAAGACGACAGGGGAGGGGCTGAAGCCCTTCCAGTCCAATGGCTGTTGCACGCCTTGGTGCAGTATGCCACTGATTCTTTCAGTCAATCAGCCATTCTTCTTCCTATTACCCGTTTTTTTCACGTATTACACAGCAACAATTAAACATTCACAAAACTCAACATGTCCAAGAAAAATGAAAAGAATAAAGTAGAGCAAACACATGCTGCCATCTAAACATGGGAGGCATATGTTTGCAAACACAAATATAATTAAACATAGTAGTAGTTGTCTGTCTTACAATGGCATTTGTTGGACTTCACCTTCTCTGCAGGGTCACCCCCAAACATTTAGCCCTCACCCCTGCTATTTTTCCTAGATTGGTTTATGTTGGCTTTAGGACTCTGTGCACTTTACCACTGCTAACTAGTGCTAAAGTGCATGTGCTCTCTCCTTTAAACATGGTAAAATTGTCTTACACCTGATAGGCATATTTAATTTACTGTAAGTCCCTTGTTGAGTGGTATATCATGTACCCAGGGACTGTAAATTAAATGCTACTAGTGGGCCTGCAGCACTTACTGTGCCACCCACTTAAGTAGCCCCGTGAAAACATATCCCAGGCCTGCCATAGCAGCTTGAATGCAGTTTTAAACTGCCAACTTGACTTGGCAATATAACGCCTTACCAAGCCTTAAACTCCCATTTTATTGCATATAAGTCACCCCTAAGGTGGGCTCTAGGTAGCCCATAGGGCAGCGTGCATTGTAAATAAAAGGTTGGACATGTATTTTTAAATTTTCGATGTCCTGGTAGTGAAAAACTTTTAAATTCGTTTTTCACTACTGTGAGTCCTATCTATCCGCTAGAATAACATTTGGTTGTCTTATTACATTTAATATGTGCTCAAATTTGATTGGGAACAGGTAAGCAATTCATGTTTGGTGTTTGAGAAACTCAATGAAAAATCCTGACTGGGTGTAGTTGGCAGTTGGACTTTGTTTATTCCTCCCAGACAGCCACACAATCGAGGGATTAGCTGATTTTGGACGGACCATCAACTGGCAGGATGGGGGGAGCTAGGTACAGACGCACTCGCATCTGAATAGGCTATGTTATGCCTCTGCACAAAGGACTTGTCACCCCTGCATTGTTCATGCAACCAGCTTGGACCCAGGGGGGGGAGGGGGGTCAGGATACTTCAGGCACTTCAAAGGGAATTCTCTAGAAAGTTATCCTTTAAAGAAGGCACCAGGTATAAAAAGAGGACACCCAGACCCACTCTTCAGTTCACTTTCTGAATCTGTGGAAGGACTCTCAGAGAATACTGCCTGCTGATGTGGACTGCTGTGTACTCTAAAAGACTGCTTTGCTGCACCTAGGATTGCTTTGCTGCCTGAAGCCTGCCTTGAACCTTCAGAGGCCTGCTGCTTGAGCCCTGTTTCACTGCTTGAACCCAGGATTACCTGGACTAGTTGGCTAGCCTCCCGACCAGAGCCTCAAGGACAGAAAAGACTCCAACCATCTTGAACCCAGACCTGCCCCAGCCTGAATGAGTCCTAACCCCCCAGTGGTGCCCCTCCAGTTCTGAACCCTTGGTGATGATGCTAAAGGGGCCCAGATAGCCAAAATCCAAAACTTGGTACATTGAAAATGTTATCCTTGGTGGTGGTGCTAAAGGTGCCAAGATAGCCGAAGTCCAAAACCTGGGATATTGAAAAGTGTTCTATAAAGAAATACAAGGTTAGATGATTGTTCTATTTCACTGATCAAATGTACAAGTGGGAGAATGGCTAGAGGAATTCACTCAATGTTAGCACACGTGTCACCAATTATAGATATAATTTCAGTAAGTCAATCGTAAAAGGGTGGGAAAGACTTATATACCCTTCAGTCATCTCAACAAGGATGCACAAATTATTCCTCATCAGAGTTCAAACCATCCGGGAATTTACTCTTCAGATCAATAATGCACTGGGATTCCAATCTTCTAAGGTTTCTCCAACAGTTTCTACCTCACAAGGAAGGTTCTATCCTGTCAATAACAACAAAAAAAATCAATAGGTTTCTGCTTGTGTTTTGGCTGAAAGTCTCTTGCCAGTGGGTAAGTCTTGTCTCCTTTCATAATGGGTGTTAGATGTACTTCCTACTTACCGTAATTTGCATGGACACTAAAATGTATGCACAATAATCCAAGGTGCATGTAATGACGATATTAATCTCTTTCTCCATACCAGTTGTCAGACCTGTCATCCTTAGTGTGGTCTTTCCCCAGACATTTTGCCTTTTACCTCCTGTTTTGCTGATTCTTTTTTGTGGCCTTAGGACTCTGAGCACTTTACCACTGCTAACCAATGCTAAAGTGTATGTGCGTCTCCCCTAAACATGGTGACATTAGTGTATACCTGATTGGCATATTTGATCTACTAGTAAGTCTCTTGTAAAGTGGTATCATATATACCCAGGGCCTGTAAGTCAAATGCTACTAGTGGGCATGCAGTACTGATTGTGCCACCCACATAAGTAGCCTTTCAAACCTGTCTCAGGCCTGCCACTGCAGGGCCTGTGTGTGCAGTTTACTGCCACTTCAAATTGGCATTCAAGACTACTTGCCAAGCCTTAAACCCCTTTTAATTATATGTAAGTCACCCCTAAGGTAGGCCCTAAGTAACCCTAAAGGCAGGGTGCCATGGAAGTAAAAAGTAGGACATGTGAGCTTAATGTTTACATGTCCTGGTAGTGACAAATACCAAAATTAATTTTTCACTACTGCGAGGCCTACCCCTCTCACAGGCTACCTTTGGGAATTCCTTAAAACACTTTTAAGCAGTAATTCCTGACCAGAGAGGAGGAGCCGCTTTTTCATGTTTCATATCTTTAAAATGGCAATGATAGATCCTCCTTACTGGTGAAGTTGGATTTAACATTAATGTTTTAGAAATACCACTTTTAGAAAGTGGACATTTCTCTGCACTTACTGCTCTGTGTGCCAGACAGCCTGGCTCCAATACACATCTGGGGTGGGTGACAGCTACACTTTATGCATTCCTTCTAGACAGCCACAACACAGGAAGGATAGGTGTGTCTGAGTACCCATCTACATACATCTGCATTGTTATGGCCTTGCCTGGGAAGGATGGAAGGGAGGGGCTAACACTTCATTTGAATAGGCAGTGTCCTGTCCCCACACAAAGGACTGATTGCCCCCCACAGATAGCCTGCAGACAGGACTGAGTTGACAGGGATACTTGTGCACTTCAGAGAACTGTTTTGAAGTCACCCCCACATCAAAAGAACTTTTGGACATAATTACTGGGTCTCTGACCCCCTAAAATCAGACACTACTGGACTTGTAACTGAAGCTCTGTCAGGTGAATTGCTGTTCTACTTAAAGGACTCAACAGGACTTCTGATCTGGAAGGCCTGCTTCTGTTTGTTGCCCTGATGCCGAAATCAGCGCTCTGACTCTGCTGAAGGAGAGCTGGACACTGCCTTCACTCCAAGTGATCTCCAAGGGCTTGTTTACTTGCCTCCTGTTGCTTGAGACCTAGGGATATCAAAATCTCTACGCCCGCTCATCTGTCTGGCTCACTGGAAGTGACCCAGATACTTGCAAAATGGATTTCAATGTACCTCCTGTCTGCGTGTAGCAAAACCAGAGCATCAATTGCGGGGGTAAAATCGACTCATTGCATAGAAACAGCATTTTGCTTCCAGAGATCGACGCATTGGACAGAGTATCACAGTCACTGCTGCTTGGGTAAATGGACCCATCCCCTTGACTGCGTGGAAGAATCCAGCACATCACTCGATGCCACTTGACTCCAGCACCCATCTTCAGAACTGACGCATCGCCTTCACTGCATGGAGAAGATCAACTCATCCTGCACCTCCAGGCCTCAACATCGATGCAAGTTGCTGTTTGTGACCACAAGAGTTACTCTCTTCATCGGGGCCCCTGCGTGGGTCCTGTAGCCAGCCGGCACTCCATCACGGTCGGCCTGCACGTTTACTTTGCCCCGGCCCAGCGTGACCTAAAGTAAACATTTTAGCTCTAGTTGCTGCTAAGCAATTTACTGCATTTATTTCTTTAAAATTCAATATCTCAACTTTTATACATTGGATTTTTATTGTTCAGAATATAATAATCTATTTTTCTAAAACTGGTTGGAGTCTTTTTGTGGTATATTCATTGTGTTACTGTGTGTGTGTGTGTGTTGCACAAATACTTTACATATTTCCTCTTTAGATAAGCCTGATTGCTCTGTGCCAAGCTACCCGAGGGTGAGCACAGGTTATCTTTTAGTGTGTCTCTAGCTAACCCTGGCTAGAGTGGTGGTTCCTGCCTGTCCTGGGTGCATACCTCAGCCAACCAGGAATCCCATTACTAACACTGGTTAAGAGAGTATATGTTTTTTAGTTAGAGCTGCTTTGACACACTTTGCAACCCCCACAACAGTAGAAACCTCTTTATGATCTTGACAAATTGCTCTGATTACATGGAGCAAAATGGATTTGAACAAGAGCATCTCTTAACGATTCTGGTTTTTGATATGTGATTTTGACATGTAGGCTCAAAATCTAAACTATGATGTTATCAGCATTGACTAGATGCTAATGTCTGGCTTCAATCTTACTCATTTTACGGCATTCAGCATTAAAAGTTGGTATTAATCTTACATGGTTTTCCTCTTTGGTTTTGACTTTTGCAGTAAAAGATAGGTGGTTTTGCATTGTTTGTGGATGGGCTTTGTCACATGTCACTCTCAACATGTTTTCCGAGTACCTGCTAGCCTTAAATTTGGCTTTTCATACAATACTTTTCATTTTGTTAAGTAGTACTACAGTTATGCTTAGGAATTCCCCATAGAGGATGCTGACTACATGCATGCAGTAAACTATTTCCTGCTCTTTGTTTACAGAAGAGTTCTGTATACATTTCTTTATTATGGATTGTGATCTTAATGACTAGGTAGTCAATTTCTGTACAAGTCATTTTGTAGGGAAGCAAGATTCAAGTTGTCTTCTCCTAGAGGCTGTATTCATCTTTTTGCTAGTGTTGTGCTTCCTTCCCAAATAACAAAACGTCATCTATATACCATGCCATAAAATTATGTTTCGTCATGTCCTCATTTTGAAGTGTCCATACCACCTGCTCCTCCCACCAGCTTATGAATGAATTTGTGTAACTGAGGATGACACAGGTGCCCATAGCTTGCCATCAAAAATGAATATGTTGCCCAAGCAATACTCTGACACATCAAATAACATGGAAAAGGAATGTATAGGTCTGCTTCTAAAGACACATTTAACAATTTGTATGCCTACTTGGTGTTGGATAGATATGTACAATGACACAACATTAACTGTGATCATTGCGTAATTCAGTTCGCAATACACAATGTATATATTTTTAGGAAAACATCTTCTGTCTCTACAGTACAAGAGGAGATCTAAAGAACACTGTAGTAGAAATGATCTACATAATTCAATGTATTTTTCAACAGGCTCCCAGTTGAGGAAACAATACGTTTCCCTTGAGATTCACCACATTTTCAGCATCCTTGGGAGCAGGCAGAGACAAGGTACTACAGTTTTTTTCTGTCCTGAGAAATGTACTTTCATCAAAATGTTCTGCTCCTTCTAATCCCATACTAAATCAAAATAGGCGGATATTGTTTGTTTATATGCCAATTGTGGAACTAATGCATAGCATCCTGAATTCTCTAGTTGTCTAGATGATCCCTGTTGATACTTGGATACTTCCCATAATACTGTGTTGCCTCATTTATTTGATAGCTTTAAGGCATAGTGGGGAATCATTCCATAGGGTCTCAATTGGTTGGCTTTATTTATTCTTATGGTTTGATGCTAAAGTATCACGTAGAGTGATGTGGATTATAATATTGACACTTTTCATGAATTGGTCATTAAAGACCTCAAAAACTGGCTATTGAGGACAAGGAATAGTTGTACATTAAACCTTTCATTACAAGATCCTGGCAGGCAACTAAGCCTGGTAGGCCTTCTGAAGAGATTCTATCATGAATTACAAATCTTAAATATCTAGGGTTTGCCAGTGGGGATATTCTTAACAAAATTCTTGTTTACAAAAGTAATCTGTGAGATAACATGTAACAAGGTATAAGTCTGTTGGCTTTACCATGGTGTAATAACAATACACCCTTACATGCTTATTGACTTGAACACATGGGCCTAAATCGCAAAGATAAACCTACATGTGATCATGTGAATGTGATCATGTTGAGGCCCAAATGCCTACGTAATTATTTTAAATATTATTCTGTGTGGATCGGCCTACATTTTGGTACTGTGTTCTGATAGGTGCATTTGTGGTTTTGTTATCCATAGTTACGGGGACTCTGTTGTGATTCTTTGTACAATATTTCTGGGCTAAATATTATGAGTGCTAGTATTAAACGATTAAACCAATCAGTGGTATGTCAGGCAGAGGTAGTAAACCAGCTTCTTTACATGTGCTTACTGTGATGCACATTTCTAATAAAAACAATCTCTTCTAAGAACAACCACAGCCTTTTGTCAAGGGGCCAGAAAGTGGTGTAGCAGATGAAACTTGACGTCCAAAGGCACAGAAACCGTGGTAAATCATGTGTATTCCTTCTTGATTTTATAATTATTACCCAATTCAATTCATTCACCTTTATTCTCTTTAGGTGCCCTTTTTTACATCATACCTCTGACGATGTTGGTAAGGTGTTAAGTTGCGACGCCCCCTGCTTTAAAAAATCACATTTATTAAAGATTTTCCATATTTGCCCACCTGCTGCCGGGCAAAAAAACCACACATTTGAAGGCATATAAAAGGCAGCAAAAAGGTGCCTGCGTAACTTTTTCAAAATGACCGCGAGATGGTGCTGCAGCTCACAATGTCCCTGTTGGGCCTACCTGAAAATGATCCTGCAACTTCTGATCTTCACTGCCACAGGAATTCTAGCAGAAAGGAGGAATGGGAAGTATCATGCTTGTCACAGGCTCATTGTGGCAAATGTTTTCTCAAGGCATGACAGTAGGGTAAATAATTCCCTACATCCTAAAGTTGAGACGGATTGAGAAACATTGCCTGGGGGCAGTAATCAGAAAGCTTCGCAATCTTTGGGAAAGGCCAAAGTTCAAGAATTTGTGAGCCACATAAGTCAACCACCAATAGGGTGTTAGTGAACCTTTTCGAGGTTGGAAGAAGAAGAATATCATTATTAAAACAACAGTGTGGTGCAAACTGAAAAAAAGATCTCTAGTTGTAGGACTAAAAAAATGATGGAGGAGAGTTGTGGGATGGTTAGCTTTTCTGCTTCCTTGCAGAAAGAACAGCCAACCATTTCCTTTTAGGTTCTGCTGGCACTGGTGGTGCACCATTTACATTATTTCTAAATTCCAATTTATAAAAAAATAATAATTTATTTTTGCATAACTTCATTTACTTTATCTTTAAACTTGCGTCTGCCATTGTAGATAGTGTGTGAAATTGCAAAGCCAAACTCTTACCAGATTCACACACTCTCAGAGCTGGTAAATGTTTCCAAAAATGTAAAAGAGTAAGCAAAAAATGCGGCTTCTTTACAATGTCAATATTCCATTTGCATGTCAATATTCCATTTGCTCTTTGACGGATGTAAGAATAATGCTTTAAAACTAATTGCTCGGGGGGCGTGTCCAAGATGGCGCCCATGGAGCTGTGCCTTCCTGGAGCTCTGCCGCTGTTGTTTGCAGAGTAGCGGGTCTCGGTACTATCAGAGCCTCGCTGTGTCACTAATAGGTGGAGGAAACATCTAGTAGAAATTCGGCAGTGGAGCTGGCTGTTGGCGACGGCGGCAAGCCGCCACAATCACAATTCTGGACCTGGGATCGACAGGGCGAGATGCCCAAGATGCCGACTGCACAAGATCCTGATGTGGGCGGACCTGCAGAGAGAAACAGGACATGCTCACACAGCGGTATTTAGTGTGTGCTCCCCTAATCCAAAGGTGGTAGGACGCCCAACGCAAGCACGCTATTGAAAACTACTGGGGCTGGCGCCAACATAGAGAATGCTTCCGTGGTGGCATCGGCCCCCAGAAGCGGTGATTGCAGCAATGGACCAGATCGGGTAGACACATCACACTGGATGGTGGCAGAGGGGGGCCCAGACTGCATTAGCATCAATGCAGAAGGCCCTATATCAAGAAGAGGCCTAAGGAGGCCTAAAAGAAAAGCTATTGTGGGACACTGAAGCTCATCACTTAGTGGGGGTGACCAGCGGTATCCCCGCTCGCTTGGCAAACAACCCAACTTGACAGTGGACAGCGGAGGGCACTAATGCAATGGAATCCCCCAGGAACAATGTAACAGAGCGAGTGGACTGTGAAAGGGTCGCCGGTGTGACGCTGGATGCGATGCCTGGGCGATGGTCCCTCAAACCAAGCATGCACACCCTGATATCAGTGCTGGGAATGCAAGACAATGCTCTAGATGATGTGACTCTGGGACGCATGCCGTTGCCTGTTGAGGTGGGTGGACCTGGTACAGAGTGCTGCTATTGCGAACAAAGTGGAGGCATCTGCTACATTGATTACCCGAGTGGGGCTCTTAAGCCTTATTGCTACCGCCCTGCCGGGCCACATCACCAACACTAATTCCCTAAATGCCTGGAGACCCTGAATGTGAGGTGGCGGACTGTAGCCCCTGACACCTTATTTGCACTCCCCTCTCCCTGTGGAGGCCTACCCTGGTGCCTCATGTCCACCCACCATTGCCAAAAAGGGCAACACCCCAAAAGACATGATCAGCAGGCCCCCACAAAGAAATCAGACTTGCAACGGGTCACTACCTTGCCCACCCATGCAGCGGCAGTTGGAGCGGCCCCCCAGAGGAAGAGGCCCCTATCACCCGCCCCTTCCTGGAAACCCTTTTCAGCACGCTGAGGGGCGACAAAGCAGCACTTAAGCAGGAAATGGCGGCTGATGTCAAGGACCTTAAGAGGGACCTTGTGGATCTGGGCCACAGAGTGATCACTTTGGAACAAACCAACAGCATGAGGGAGGAGAAGGTTGACACCCATCGCTGCAAACTATTGGAACTGCGAGACAAGAATGAATAGCTGCAATACCACCTGGAGGATCTTGAGAACAGATCACGTAGATCAAACTTTAGAATTAAAGGTGTCCCTCCCCAGTCAGACTCCAGGATCTGGAAGAATACGTCATCCGCCTGTTCCGACATGTCGCCCCGGAACTCACAGACAAATACGTTGTTCTGGACTGCACTCACAGAGTTGGGTGACCAGCCAAGTCTCCTGGCCTGCCTCAGGATATTTTGACCTGCCTACACCTGAATCACCGAAAGGAAGTCATCATGTCAGCGGTCCACGACAGGAAGGCAATCATGTTTGAAGGAACGAAAATATGGTTGTTCCAAGACCTGTCAACCCTCACGCTGCAACAGCGCAGGACACTCCGGCCAGCCACTGTCTTCTTGCGTGAGAAAGGGATCCAATATAAATGGGGCCATTCCTTCAAGCTCATGTTTGTATGGAACAATGAGACTCACATGATAAGGACCTTGGCGGAGGCCTGCTCGGTACTGGGCATAGAGGTCTCACAGGAAGAAATTGCCAACTCCTTGAAATCACAAGGCCCGCTGCACCCTTCCAATAGATCAAATGGCCCCTCATGGTCACGGAAACACCAAACAGACAAGCCTACTGACATGGAAAGCCGCAAAGAGAGGGCAGCCTTACGAAAGCCAGCTCTAACATTGAGACACTTCATTGGACAATGAAATTGAGAAAGACCCAATGACACATCCTGGCTCATTTTTCTAGATGCCCTACCAAGCCGCCAATGCCTTAGAGACCTCCCCGTTGGTGCTGAGAACTAAGAATCTCCGAATGTCCTGCTCGCCCAACTTTGACACTGCTTTCAGAAGGGAGGCGGGCCCCGCTCTCCTCCTGGTCACTGCACGGAGACAACAATCTGCAGCCAACATGGCACCCCTACACACTTTTCAATATGCTCCCAGAGGAGGAGCACTCCAGCTGAACTGTCACATTCTATCCACCCCTACCTACAGCTCAACAACATACCCAGCGGAACACTCGCACCCAGATATTATGACTGGCAGATCCCGACGGGGTGGACATGAAGGGGCTCGACCCACTCCATTAATGCTGGCTATACCACTCACCTCTAGCCATGGTTAGAATACTTAGCCTAAATACCAGGGGCCTTAACGCACCAGTGAAGTGTATTGCACTCCTTTCCATGCTCAGGGACTCCAATTGTGACATCTGTCTTATACAAGAAACTCATCTCCTTAAGAACGATTGGAAATGCATGCGGTCCTGCCTGTTCGACCACCAATACTTCTCCTCTGGTTTACGGAAATGGGCGGGGTGGCGGACCTATTGTCCTTGCAGTTCGCAGGTCATGTCATACAGATACAAGTGAACATGACGGGTCATCTTCTATCCCTATGAATATCACTACATCAATACACATTTACTCTTGCCAAACCTCTATTCTCTGAATGAGCATCAGGAGGCATTCCTCCTGGATGCTGTAGGTCGGGTACTGGATACCCCTGACGCAGACATTATTAGTGGAGGTGACTTCAACCTAGTCCCAGATGCCCTCTTAGACCTCTCAGCTCAGAGGACAGGGCAGACAGGAGCACTCATGCAGACAGGCCTTCAGTGGTTGGGTGATGTGGGGCTGGTGGACGTCTGGTGACTGCGCAATCCAACAGTGAAAGGCTACACATAATTCTCTGCAGCCCACCAGACGTACACTATGATAGATTATTTCTTGACAACTCCCTGTCTTACAGCGACCACCATGCTGGTCGACATTGGCACGGTCGCCCGCTCTGACCACACCCCAATCACGATTGCACTTCGCACCCTAGGCTTCAGATAACACCCTAGTACGTGGCACCTTAACCACAAACCTTTGAGAAACGATTCGACTATAACCAAAATTAAGGATACAATCACCAGCTTCCTTAACACCAATGACACGCCTTACACTCCCGTTGCCCTCTTATGGGATACACTGAACGCTGTATTACAACGAGGTACTTTCATTGCTATAGCAGCAGGACTCAGTAAGGACAGAAAAGACAAACAACACAAGCTAGAGGGGCAGGCAAAAAAATTAGAAGCGGCCCACAAACTATGGGGCTCCCATAAAGTGCAGCACCAACTATCATTAGCCTGAAAGCAGCTTAAAGCCTTAGATACAGATAAGGCGGAATACGCACTCCTTCGAACTAAGCAAAAATATTACGCAGGGGTTAATAAGGCAGGCCACCTCCTGTCTCACAGACTGTGTGTCCATGTGCTCAAACAGAGACTAACATAAATTGAAGGGTCACAGTGGCACAGGGTGTGCTAGGATGAGAAAATAGTGCAGGAGTTCGAACATTTCTACCCTGCCCTATAGTCAGCGGCCGTCCTTGATCTGGGAGCAGCCGAAGTATACCGAAGGCATGCCCCCACAGACTCTATCACCATAAACAATGCCCTGCAGCTGGACAGTGATATTCACTCAGCGGAGGGACTCACAAGGCTCATGGTGCCTGCCACACGGTGCAGTCAGATTAACCGGCCAGTTTTAACTCTGACCACCGTCTTTGTAATAAGGCGTTCGGAGTTTAAACTTTGGATGTCGGTCGGAATGCCTCCGACATGCGGTCGGAGGCTTTACGACAGACATCCAAATCAGGCCCTAAGTTATTGCCAATAGTGTTTATTTAATTTTTTAATGGTTTTATTTTGAAATATAAAATATATACTACTTAAAACTATTTTAATATTAATTTTAATATTTAGATTAGGCTACATATATGTTTTAGTTATGTATATGTTAGTTAATTTGTACTTTTAAGTTAATATATTTCATTTAATGTATTAACAATTGTTTTATAATGAATATATAAACATATGTATCATTTATGTTACTTATTAAAATAGTTTCTTTTGAAATATATTATTATTTTATATATTTGAAATACATTACTTAAAATGCCATATATCACAAACGTTTGATATGCTTACTTTTTTATGTAATTCTGTTCCACTAGATTTTTGACACAATATTTTGGTGGTTTACATACAAAGTATGCAAATTCAATATTATTGAAGATGATATTTTGGGCACAATATTTGTATAAATGAATATTGTTTTGTCGATATTCTGTCATACAACATTTGTTTACCATTAACGCACAAGACAGTCTTGATGACAAGAAACAATGGGGCATATTAGCAAGACCCACGTTAAAATTATCGCCGTTTTAGCGGCAGGAAACTGCCGCTAAAACAGCGATAATGGGCTTGCTAATATGCGTTATGGAATTCCAATAGAAGCCCAGGTTAGATGTCCTGCACATCTAACCTGGGCTTCTATTGGAATTCTATAACGCATATTAGCAAGCCCATTATCGCCGTTTTAGCGGCAGTTTCCTGCCGCTAAAACGGCGATAATTTTAACGTGGGTCTTGCTAATATGCCCCAATGATTTTAATATCTAATCCATTTACTGTTATCTGAAAGCAGTCATTTGGTTCTGCAAACTTCTAATTTATTTGTGGGTCTGGCTCAGCATGATCCAAGATTTTACAGCTACACAATACTCATTGAATACTTGAATGAGCACATTAAAAGATATGTGCGCGTTTTCAGTGGTTTAATACAATTTCTATTTCTTCCTAAAACAAAATTACATTTTTGTTTGAAAATGGCTCTAATAAATATGTTGTATTTATAGATGTGTTGAGTGCCTTAATGATTCAGAGCATATTTTACAATAAATAAAGGTGATGTTTATTAACTGTACAAGAACCACACCAACTATGAAAGCACATGACAAAGGAGTAGGATTTCCATCCTTCTTTAACTGTTGTCAAGCTTGGTACCAATGTTAGCCTGTGTGTATGAAAAGTTGTTTCAGAATATTGTAAAACTACTCTCCTGCCTCTTTGTCAACAAAAAACAATTCCATTAAAAAATAATGCATTTACCTATCATCCAGATTCCCTTAACAGTCGAAAGTATAGAATGTACCTGCTTCTGAGAAATGTCTGCAGTAAGAGAACTTTTTCAGGGCTGCTTAACCCTGTTTGCTTTGCCTTCTGGGACTTGGTCAAAGAGGCTCATTAGCATTTTAGAGCACCACAGGCTTTGTGAGATTGGTATTTTAAGCATGGAGGGTCTGCACTCATTTCTCATTTGGAGCACGCACATACATGAAACTCATATTGGCACCCTTCGGGCATTGGAAGAATTTGTATGTTTATGGAACATCAAAACACCACTGTGGCTAAAACTGTAAATGGTAAATGAAAACGTAAAAAAAAGTGTGCATGATTTATGAGAAACATAGTGTGTGGTCCAGCAATACCGTGCAGCTAGGAGGTCCTTATTAAAAATGTTGCAATCCAGCTAGTGGCATGGTAAGCTGGATGGAGTGTGGAAAGGGGAGCAGGTAGGTGAAAAGAGAGTGGACATAGGTGGAATAAAGAAGAAAGAAGGGCGAAAGATCAGGGTAACACATGCACTCACATGTACTCGATGGTGTGCTTAATAACAAATAAAAAAGTCCCCTTAAGTATTCTGTGGGGCTATAACTCTTCCAACTCATACTCTATTAAATAAAAGCACTCCTGAGTGGAACAAACACAGGAATGAGTAGGAAATCAATTGGAACAGACAAATAAGGTAGAAAATAAAGCCATGCTGTCATGAGCCAGGAGTTTAACTAAATCTGACTCTATTTATATCATGTATTGGAAACGGTTGGACTTGGATCTCACTGCAGGATCACCCCCAAACATTTTGCCTCCAACCCTCCTATTTTTTCTGAATTTGCTTTTGTTGGCTTACGACTCTATGCACTTTACCATTGTTTGATACAACACTTGTGTTCACTCTCTAAAACATGGTACAGTTGGCTTAGTCCTGAACAACATATTTAATTTACTTATAAGTCCCTAGTAAAGTAGAATGCCATATACCCAGGGCCTGTAAGTTAAATGCTCCTAGTGGGCCTGCAGCACTTATTGTGCCACCCACTTAAGAAGCCCTGTGAGACATGTCTCAACCTTGCCATTGCAGCCTTCTAGCAGTTTTAAACTGCCAATTCCACTTCGAAAAATAACCCCTTTGCAAAGCCTAAAACTTCCATTTTAATACATATAAGTCACCCCTAAGAGAGGCCCTAAAGAGCCAATAGGACAGGGTGCATTTTAATTAAAAAGTTGGACATGTACTTTTAAGTTTTACTTGCCCTGGTAGTGATAAGCTCACAAATTAATTTTTCTTCTGTGAGGCTTACCTCTCCCATAGGACAACATTGGGTTACCTGATTACAATTAATACGTGCTAATGTTTGATTAGGAGCAGGTAGGAAATTCATATTTGGTGTTTGAGAAATTGTAATCTAAAATCCTCCTTAATAGTAAAGTTAGATTTTAAGTCACAATTTTTAAGATTCCACTTTTAGAAAGTACTAACTATTTGGTGCCTGCAGCCTGTATCTGGGTCAAATGGCCTGTTGTGAGTCGCAGTTCCCTTTTTTATATCCCCCCAGACAGCCACACAATAGGCTGATTAGGTGTGCCTGGATTGTCCATCTCTGACAGGATGGGAGGGCAGAGCTAAACACAGCCACACCATCAAGTCAATAGGGTGTGCCCTAACTTCAGACAAATAACTTCACACTAGCTTTTTGTACCTGCAGACGGACTGGTACCAGTCAGGAAATTCCCAGCACTTTTGAAAGGTGAACTTCTAGAAAATTCTCCTACTTCGAAGAAGGCACCAGGTTTAAAAGCAGGACCCTCAGATTCACTCTTCATTTCACTTTGTAGACCTGCGGAAGAACTTTCAAAGGACTGTCTGTTCCTGTGGCTTGCTGTGTACTTCAAGACTGCTTTGCTTCACCCAGAAGGAGTGTTTTGATGCCTGGGGCCTGCCATGAACCCCAGAAGAGTGGCCTGCTCCTTGAACCCTGCACTTCATCTTGAACCTAGTGCTTCCAGAGTTTCTCTAAGTGCTAGTTGGCTGGCCTCCTGATCAGAGCCTCAGGGCCAGACAAACATCTAGAACCCATAGGTGGACCCTGTCTAAGTGAGTTCTGACCCTCAAAGTGGTGCCTTTCTAGTTCTGGACCCTTGGAAGTGATGCTAAACGTGCCCATATAGCCCAAATCCAAAACTTGGGACTTGGAAACTTTTGGCCAAAAAGTGCTCTAAGAATCGAGAGGAGGGCAGGAACTACCTACTTGTTGATCTGCCCAAGGTGCATCGCTGCTCCACCTGACCGCGCCAGCTCCTGCTATGCAGCAAATCCTGTTTATTGGCTCCTTGCAGAAGGGGTATCCAGCCTCATGGAGCCCTCATCGGCTACACACTGCAGCTTCGTTCTGCTGGAGATTTTCTACTTCCAAAAAAGAGACTAAGTCTGAACAAAGGATTCTTCACTGCAACTTTCCCCAGCAGCTCCCTGACAATGACGCCTCCTCCTCAGACACTGCCAGCTGCTTTGCCCCTCTGAACTTTAACTTCTCAGACCAAAATTCTGAAGGTAAGCAGAAACCGGGCCCAATCCACTTTTTTGTTGATTTGATACATGCTCCATCGCGGTCTGCCTTAACTTTTGACTTTGCCCCAGTCTCACGTGACTCGATGTCCACGGTTGGCACTTTGATCATTTAGGTGCTAGTTTTTACCTTAAACATTAAAAATTCATAACTCTGGTTCTACTGATTGGATTTTTAGTTGTTTTGGTGTCAAATAATGTATTACAATTTACTCTAGTTTTTTAAATTGTGTGGGGGTTTTTGTGTGCTGTTTTCAATCAATTGCTGTTTGTGTGCTGCATAAATACTTTACACATTGCCTCTAAATGAAGCCTGACTGCTTTTGTGCCAAGCTACCAGAGGGTTAAGCACAGGTTAATACAGGGACTTTTTCAGGTTCACCTGCCAGAGATTGTGGCTGTTGCTTGAGCAGGGATTCACCAGTGCTTAATTTGAGCCTGGGGTTTCCGGTGCTCGGCACTGGCACTTAATCGTCAACACCAGCACTTATGACAGCTGCCACATGGTTGCTCTGTTTGTCGCATTGAGATGAGATGAGCACAACTACACTTGTTTATTAATTCTATGTACATTTAAAATGACTAATACCTCCACCAAAGCCATTCATATAGCTTTGGAGACTGAAATAGTCTGAACTGTCAAACGTTTAGTATTCTGATGGTTAGTAGCTGTTTTGGTACTGTCATTCATAGCGATGACAGGGTTAATGGGTAGTGAAAGGTGCAGTGGCCTCCTGGTGAGGGCCCCTGCACTTATTTTTTTTACAAATTAACCACTTGGATTCACCCCCCTTAGCCAACAACCCTGTTTCTCCTTTAAACAATAGATCTGCTTACAGACAGCTAAAGCTTTCTGTAGCTAAGCCGTTAAAAGGATGGCCATGTGTATACAATGCAAAGAGTGAGATAAAAATAAATTTGATGTCTGATGATAGAGTGTACTATTCAGATGAAAGAAAAATCCTTGTGCATTACAATGGAGGTGGAAGGATGCACCCAAATAGACAATAGAAAAAATGATGAGACTAACATACTCCTGTGGTTTGAACCAAGATGTGATTGACATGTATCAAACCAATGACTGAAGGTACCAGATCCCTGGAGGCCAATGGCTAAACGAGTCTGAACTAAATCCACGTAAAATCCGTAGACAATGTATCATGTTCACCATGAATGGGGCAAGTGCCATTACACATCAAACAAAAAGAGTGATTAAGCTGGAGTTGTACTGATTCATTGGAAAAGTGTGTTTTTTGGGCACCAAACATGAACACATTGCACTACAGTAATTGCAATTTACATGCTGAGGGTAGTCCGCCTCTTTAATTCAATAAGATTTATGATTGTGTGGATGTTAGGCAATCTATGGTATTTCGTTCTAGGGATATCCCAACATTTGAGGCTACAGATTCCAAAATATATGCGACATTGATATATCTGTGGATATGGAATGACTGAAAATGTCTCATATATAGGTTTACTAGGTAAAGGTTTTTTGCTGACGGATCTGTGTACATTGTTTCTTACCTGTGTTTAAATAGTATAATTCATTATTTAGATTAAATGAATTTATTTTTTGCCAATCCAATCCAAAAGCTTTATTCGACAGCATATGTCATAAAAGCAGATCTAGAGTCAAAAGGATTGCTTTCCAGCCATACAACAAAGCAATTACAGGAAACATAAAAACTTTTGGTGTTATATACAGACAATCGTGGTCAAAAGTTAAAACATGTTGGTAAGGTTAAAAAAAAGCGAATACATATAAAAAAACAATAACACAAGATGAAAGCAAAGGGTACCTTATACATAAAAAGGTATTTCATACGTTTAAAATATGTATAATAGTTAAAATAGGCCAGACTCATAATTTGGGAAGTCACGACTCAGTCACAGATAGAACTTGGGGATTCGTCAGGTTGCAGGGAATATATGTGATCTGATAACCCATGTCTAGCTCAAAAACTTGGCTACAGCGATTGCAATACAGGGTGATGTGTTAGTGCGCAATATTCTCAGTGCAACGCTACTCCTTATAGTGCCCAGCTTCCTACATATTGGTGTAAGCCACACTTTACGGGGGCCAGCATAAGCAGGGCAGACAAACTGTTGGTGGGCGTAAGATTCTTCCAATGCCTCGCAAGAGGGGCATTTGCTGTTGCCTAATGTAACCCATTTTGCTGTGAATGATCTTAATGGCAAGGAGCCCACTCTGAATTGAAAGTACAATTTCCGGTCGAAGGGTTTGGATATTACATCCCAATATTGTTCCAAGCTTGGCCATGGTTTAACTGCTAGAAAGCCCCCCGTCAGCTTTGTACTGTCACTTTTCCTGAGTGCGTTTTGGGTCACTGATTCACAGTACCTTTCCTTTATGATTTCTTTAGAGGAAAATTGGGTACTCAATGGGTTTTCCCACAGGTTGGACATGCCGATACTGAGTAGGGAAGCTCTTACCTCACGTAACCAGCTGTTTTTGTGGAAATTATCTGCCTTGATTATGTCCATAAGGCCTACAGCGTATGCTGCCAGTTCCGGTGCACACCAGATTCTGCGCCAGTACAAGATGGGGCATAACCTGGCTCGATCAGCCAATGCTTTCCTACCTAGATCATACAGCATTGGTAGCACCTGGGTGCTTTGCGGTGGACTGGTGATTTTTCGTAGAAACCTGTTTTCTGCAATGGTTAACTGAGTGAGATTCTCAAACCCCCAGAGTTCTGCCCCATAGAGTACCGAGCTCACTACTTTCATATTATAAATCTGTAGCACTGGGTTAACTGGCTTGGTCAAGGAGGCGTTGAACTCAATATGTAGGGCACCTGATAGTTGCCGGTGTTTCAATATGACAGTATCAATCTGACGACTCCATCTCATATCTTTTTGCAAGATGACCCCCAAGTAAGTAAAGGCACTGACTTGTTCTAATGACAGCCTGTCCAGGAGTATGCCTCCTCTAAATGTTCTGTGCTGATTGAAGGTCATAAACTTGGTATTGGCTACATTGATTTCCAAGCCCCGTATGGAACAAAACTTTTCAAAGAGGAGCAATGCTCGCTGTAGACCTCTAGGGGTTGTTGAAATGATGAGCATGTCATCAGCGAACATTAAAATGGGAATCTTTGTACCCGCTAGGACCGGTGCATAGGTGGGGACAGATGTTAAAAACTTGGCGATCCCATTAATAAAGAGGAAGAATAGTGTGGGTGCCATAACACAACCTTGACGCACTCCCTTCTCTACGGGAAAGGGATTAGTGACATTCCCCTTCGAACCCCAGCGTATTTGAGCAAAGTTATCCTCATGGAGGCAGGCTATGAGGGAAAGCAATTCAGAGAGCATCCCCAGCTCCTGCAACACAACCTAGAGTTTGCTACGCGAGACCAGGTCAAATGCTGACTTGAGGTCGACAAAGGCAGCGTACATGCTGACCTTGCCTAAGACCACAGTCTGCCAGTGTATTAAACTAAACCGAAACACCAGGTCAATGGTGCTGATATAATCCCGGAAGCCCACCTGTAAGGGGGTGAGGATGTCCTGTGCGTCTATCCACTCTTGGACCTTGTCCAATACCAATCGAGCTACCACCTTTTGAATGGAGTCTGTTAGATTTGGGGGTCTCTAGTTGGCAGAGGTAGGTACCTTTGACCAAATAGGGACCCTTGCGTCTAGTCAGGGTAAGGGGGATACACTACTAAAATAACCCCTGCTCACCCCCTTGGTAGCTTGGCCCGAGCAGACAGGCTTATCTCAGAGGCAGTGTGTAAAGCATTTGTGAACACATACAGTAATCAAGTGACAACACTACAGATGGACACCACACCAGTTGTATATTAAAAATATGTATCTTTTATATAGGTTTAACACAAGACCACAAACGACAAAAATCCAAATACTGTACTTCAAAAATGGTAGAATTAGCTCAGTTCTCTTAAGATGGTAAATGCGACACTTTGAGTTCAATGTACCTTTGGATGCGTAACGCTATACCACGAAAGTGTTGCAGGGAAGGTGATGCGTCGGTTCCGTACACGCAAGAACGGTGATGCGTCAGATCCCTACTGATGCATAGGGGATGCGTCGGTTCTTCTCGACGTGGGGAGGTGATGCGTCGGTTTCTTACTGCGCTTCCGTGGCGATGCGACCAGCAACGCCGTGATGCGATGAAGATCCGGTGCAATGAAACAAAGATGGCATCTTCTTCTTGATGCGACACGATGCGTGCATGCCCAACGGCGGCGACTCAACGATTCTTCTGAGCCGCGACAGGCCCTGCGACATGCTTCCCGGTGATGCGGCGGCGTCTGATGCGACGTCGACACTCTTCTCCGTTGATGCGGCGGCGTCTGATGCGACGTCGATCCTTTTCTTCTGCGATGCGAGGCGCTTCGGCTGCGACGCTTCTCCTTCGTGAGTCGCGCTTCCAGCTCCTTGCGACACGCAGTCCCTCAGAAAGTCCAGCACAGCAGCACGCACTTTCCAGAAAGACTCTTGGGGAGCTGGTTGGTGAAGTCTGTTGTCCCTGAGACTTCAGCAGGAGGCAAGCTCTTCTCTCAAGCCCTTGGAGATCTTTTACAAGTTGATGAAAGTACACACAAAGTTCCTTTCTCCTTTCTTTGGCAGTCAGGCAACCACTGCAGGCCAATCCCCCAAACAGCACTCAGCTTAGGGATAGTCTCTTCCTCAGTTTCTCTGGTTCCTCTCCTCAGCAAAGGGTTCTTCTTGTTTCCCAAAGTGATCTAAAGTTCTGGGGTTTGGGTCCCCTCTTTTATACTCATATTCTCTTTGTTCTCTGAAGGCAGAGAGGCCTTTGCCTAGTCCAAACCAGTTCTGGTCAGTCCTGGAGCACTTTGTTGACAAGACTCCTTCTCTCCTTTCACAGTGTAGGCCAGGGACATCAGACACACCACAGGAGGTGGAGCCAGCATTGTGGAGGGAAGGCACAGCCCTATTCAGGTCCCAGGTGCAACTCCTCCCACCCATTTCCATGCAGATCTCTCTATTCAGCCCTGTGCTGACTCACCCTGTCTCCTGGAATCCCCCAGCCCCTGTCACTCACAAACCCAGACAAGGAATACACAACCTAGCAGAGGCAGGATTGGATAGTTAGGCAAGAAAATACCTACTTTCTAAAAGTGGTATTTTCAAACACAGAATGTTAAAACCAACTTCACTAAAAGATGTATTTTATCATTCTGAGGTCAGGCATACTAAATTCGTTTTTCTACCATGTTCCCTGGGTCAGTTAGTATTATAAGATGTAATAATCAAACTGCCCATTCTGGCCTATGGAGAACAGGTAGCCTTGCAATAGTGAAAAACGAAAATGGCTGTAATTCACTATTAGGACATGCCACACACACCAGGGCATGTCCTACCTTATACTTACAATGCACCCTGCCCTTGGGCCTACCATAGGGGTGACTAATATGCAGAAAAGGGAAGGTTTAGGGACTGGCAAGTGGGTGTACTTGCCCAGTCAACATGGCAGTACCAGACTGCCCACAGGCTCTGCAATGGCAGACCTGAGACACACTTTACAGGCTGCTTCTGTGGGTGGCACAACCAGTGCTGCAAGCCCACCAGCAGCATTTGGTTTACAAGCCCTGGGCACACTCAGTGCACTGTACTAGGGTCTGACACATAAACCAAACCAATCAATCATGGAATCACTAATCCATATACCAATTTACCATAGGGAGCACTTGCACTGTGGCACTGAATAGCAGTGGCACAGTGCCCAAAGCATTTATAACCAGCAAAAACACATGAGGCAACAGCAACAAAAAATGGAAGGGAGACCCACGCCAACAGTGCCAGGTCTAACAGAGTCAATTAGGCTAATGGGCCTGTAATTACCTGGGAGGGATTTGTCGCCTTTTTTATACACTGGGATAATCTCGGCCCCTCTCCATGAATCAGGGACAGGGGCACCAAGGGCGATCACGTTTTCCAGTAGCATGATATACCTACTCCACTTGGTCTTGTCGTGTAGGAAGATATCAGTCGGGATGCCATCTATACCAGGTGCTCTTCCCCCCATAATTGCACTGAGAGCAGCATTGACATCGGCTAGAACAAAGACCTTGTCAGAGTAGTATAAGTGGGGGAGTACAGAAGCATTGGCCTCTTCAACGTCATTTGCATATTGTGATTCAAAATGATGGACCCATTGATCCTGGGCTACATGATTTTGTGACTGCAGTGGATATCCACCCCTGCCCCATTTAACCAAATTCCAGAAACGTTGGGAGCTATTTCTAGCATAGTCTGAGGTCCTGCCCTCTGTTTTCATCCCATAATTTGTTTTGCCTTTTCCTGGGCCCTCCTGTACTTTGTACTAGCGGGACGTACTCTACTTGGTTCTCCTGATCTAATCGCTTCCCCAAGATGTCTACGTGCCAATTTGCATTCCTCATTAAACCATTGGCACGGATTCTTTTGTGGGGTACTCTTAGCCCTGTGTTGTTTAATGAAATAAGAGCGAAATTTAGCAAAAAACTTGTTGTGAAGTACAGTTATGGCCACAGGGGAGTCAGATTTGGTGAGGAGAGCCTCCAGTTTGGCTAACGTATGCTCAGTATCAATGGCAATGGTAGCTAAGATATCTGGTTTCTCTAGAATCATTGCCCATTTAAGTTGCCGCATGTCGTTGGTAGTTACCGGGTCCCTAGTAATAAGTGGGTTGTCGGGTTGTATAGGTTCGTACTGGTCTTGGAATTATAGGGTCGAACATAGCGGGTTATGGTCACTCTCCAGACAATCCCGCACAACCATATCCAAAAGGGCATGCCATCATTTTAAATTAATTAACAAATAGTCAATACGACTTGCGTTATGGCCGTTATTGGTTGTGTTCGCCCCATGACGGTAAGAAGCAGTTCTTCCATTTGCCGCCCGTAGGCCTTTTTCTAAGCAAATGGCTTTAATTTGGATTGCCACATCAGTCCATCTTTTTATGGGTGCTAATTTGAGGCTTGGGATTCCCCACTGAGCATCTTCCTCCCTCACAAGGTCATGCTCCTCGCTACCATGGGGCTGGAAGGACGAGTTAAAATTCCCTGCTACTATCACTAGGGAGTCCCAGGATAGGTGATCTAAGAGATCGTTGAGGGCCGTTAAAACCTCTGATCTCTTCCCCCCACTGAGCCCCCTTACATAAATGTTATAAATGTCAATGTTACCGTGAGGACCCATCAGCAACCAAATAGCAAGGATGTCGTTGCTCTGGGTCGGGAGCTCATGAATCTTGTAGCTGATGTCCTGTCGAACCCAGATTGTTATTCCCCCCGATGGGTGAACTTTGCCCCCACTGATGGCCAAGTGATGGAGGGGGTCTCCTAGCCATGTTTCCTGAAATAGACAGATATCATACTGTTCTATAAAGGTGTGCCAATCGGGGAATGTGCCCTTAGACCTTAACCCAGCTATGTTCCATGACATTAAAGCTAACCTAGATGGAGTGTGGTGGACTTCTGTCTGCTCATTGCACCTTAAGACTGAATTACCTTCTGTGTCCAACGTACCCTCCTCCGGGAAGAAGGTTGTGACTATATTTGTCAATGCTAAGGGTGACAGGGCCAATTCAGCGGGTGCAACAGACTCACTGGCGGATGGTTGCATCGTATGTTCCCCGAGAACGCCAGTAAGTGGGAGTAACCTTCAATCTATCTCCCTTAGTGGTGACAAACCATTGTTATGTGTTATAAAATGGTCTAAGTTGGGATGTGTAACCAATTCAGGGGGATTGTATTTAAATCAAATGTTGGAGCGGGTGATGTGTTTGGTACGGATATCAAAGTTTACAAGGTTTTCCACCAGGTGGTGGTGTGAGAGTGTCAAAGCAATATAATCTAGGGAGGCTTTTGAGGATGAGTATTTCTTGGCCCTGAGAGTGTTGTCTCTTATTAGGGACTGACAGCCCCTTACGTGGCGGATCCATTGGGTGCACTTGTTTAGGAGAGATCTCTCATCTTCTCTGAGCAAGTCCCCAGAATACTTTGGAACATTTATCATGTACACAACGTTACTCATACCTAGTGTACTAGGAGCACTACCTAACGCTCGCGGCCCACCAGCTCGAGTACAGTCGGGAGTTACAGGAGAAGCAGATGCCACAGTGGGGTGTGTGGATTGCCAGTGAGTAGTCACACTTTTAAGTACCCTATCAGATTGTGTGTGACGCATACTAGCACTACTCATTGATGCGTCCCTGACTGAGCTATTTGTACTGTATGATGCTTGAGCTTTGCTGTTGGGAGGGGACGGTCTGGCAAAACCCGCATCCCGTTGGGTGCTGGAACTACTCTTAGGATGGGCTCTCAATGAAGATTTTACCTGCTGAACAAGTGAGTAAACCTTACTTAGGGAGTCGGAAAGGCTACTGACGGAAGCTTTGAGGGCACTAATTTTGCTTATCAAATCAATTAGCTGCATGGACACTGATCTTTGCAAAGGGTCTACAGTGACCCTACTAGTTTGCCCAGCACTGACGCTTTTATATATGCCATTATAATCAACTCCGCCTGCTACTACTTGGCCCTGAGTGGTACAATGCATGCTACTCTCTACGCTCTCCCTAGGTGCCTGGGTCCCAGTACTGGAGGGAGTATCCACTGACTCTAGATGATCTGTCAGGGTAGAGAATCTATTGCTGCAGGGAAAAGTGGCCAGGGCGTCTTGGGAGGCAGGTTAAGGAGCTCCTTCAGCTACAAAGCTCACAGGGAGTACGTTTGAGAATTCAGGAGATGAGATCCTGCTGGCTGACTTTTTGAACATTTCTGGTATGCGCCCTTTGCATGTGTTACTACTCAAAGCCTGCAAAGTGCTACTCCTAGGCACAGTATCTGTGAGTGTAGTATCAAGGAGACCCTCAGATTCAGTTAGTAAATTGCCTATTCTGTCCAATACGCCACCCCCAGCTTCATGGGGCGTGTACAGGCCTTTCTTTTTACCCTTCTTCGCCTTCTTCTTGTGGCCGTTGCCCATACCTCCCTCATAGGCTTTTCTCTTTGCCATTTTGGACCCAAGAATAGCAATTGAGAGCAACAAAGGAGGGTCTGTCGGGTGGCCTTCGGGGATGACACCAGTGGCAAATTAACCGAAAGCTCTTTTGCTGCAATGTCAGGCCCTCAACTTCAATACTTCTTTAGACAGAGTTAAATTAGCAATACCGGTTCATGTTCACGTGGACAGAGCATGAAGATGTCTAGTTGTCAGAGAGGTTGCCCAGCCCAGCCTCCTCCGGGCTCTGACGGGCGCAGGCGGGCCCGCCCTTGGCACGGGCCCGCCGCACGCATCTCGCGCTGCGGGATGCCGGCGGTGTTGAAATAGGTGAGCGGGGCTCCTCCCCCTCGCTGGACCAGGATGGCATCTGGGGGACTGAGTCCCACCCCAGCAAAATGATGGCAGTAGCATTGCGGGCTCTCTTTCAGCCCGAGAAGCAGACCCTCGCTGCGGGATTCAGGCAGTGTTGAAATAGGTGAGCGGGGCTCCTCCCCCTCGCTGGACCAGGATGGCTTCTGGGGGACCGAGTCCCACCCCAGCAAAATGATGGCAGTAGTGTTGTGGGCTCTCTTCCTACCCGAGAAGTAGACTTTATTTTTTAATGCAAAGTATCCAATAGTAATGGATTTAGTAACTGGATGTCTTTTTTTTTTAAGTTCCAATATTTTTATACATTGTGCTTACAAATATATTTTAAAAGAAATATCACGTTCACATGATTTGTACACAAACATGATTTAAACTATTTCATTAAATGAAACAGCCCTATTTTTTAACAAATATTGGACTTTCCTTTACATCTACAAATAGAAAGGTACGTAACTCTTGCAGACTTTACAGACAGCTCACTAACAACCATCTTTCAGTTTTGAAACTTTAAAATGGAACAAAATAGCCCGCTGGCTTTTTATGATTAATCTTTAATGGAAAAACTCCAGATGGAATTACAAGTTGTACTAATACTTCCATCAGTGTGCCATTTTTGACACACCTCAATTGCAGTTGATAATATAAAACTGCTCTGTGTTTAAATAACCTTTGAACTTTCTAGCAAAGCATCTGTTGATTTAACAGCATATATACCATTGACTTTTTAGTGGTCAGTGACTGGATGGCACAACCCCTAATAGATACATATGGGTCTAAACAGTAAACTTGCTAATGAAGGCTTGGCTTGCAGGCTTGCACTAAATCCGATCCCATGCAGCCTGAATTATATATTTTTTTATTTCAGTGGCACACAGAATATGAAAAAGAAATCCCTCTGGTACGATACCAGATGGATTTCCTCAAGAGGTGTACGAAATTCGCTTAATTAGCTGTAGGTATGTGTGCGAAATTTCCCAAATAAATAGTGAAATGTCCTTTCTTTAGTGAGAGGACGTGATGTTCACATACGCACAACAGCCCTCTCCTCGTCCTTCCTACTAAAGCTGTTAAGCATCAAAACAACTTGAAATCCACCTAGTGCATACTAGCCAACCTGGTGGAAATGAAAAGGAGACTCTCTGATCTCGAGAACTGAAACTACCAGATAGGAGTTCTCCTAATTTCTTAATAATTATTGCTCTGTTTATGGAGGGTTGGGTGTGTGTTGTTGAATGGATTTTTGGTATTAGAGAAAAGACCATTGGTGTGCTGTCGGAGGGTCTGTTGTTGAGTTTCCGGAGAATGGGGAGTCCTTTTATGATGTATTTTTTATTTAAAGCAGTAAGGGAGATGGAGGTGTTTTGTTGGAGGGATCTTTTGAGCTATGGATGTTAGGGGTGAATATTAACATAATTAATATAATATAATTAATATAATTAAATATATAGTAAGCAAAATAATTTCAGCTTTTGTTTTTTTCCCATATTTGTTCGAGGTAAATCAATTTTATTTTCCAAGGACAAAACTAATCAGAATAGTAGGAACAGTCAGGCAGTATGTAGAAAAAATGTATGCACCTCCGGAGCGGGCAAAATATTTATTACAACCTCATGTAAATCTAGCAAATTTAGGAACTTTTCGCCTTCCTGAAGTCAGCCTAACCTTTTTGACCCCATCAGATTCTCTTGAAGGAATAGAAGGACGTACCGACTTAGGAACTCCTATCTGAGCATGGCTCATGTGTGAGACATCCTGAAGGAGTCTGTTGTCATTCGTCATTTGATCACCAGGTAAAAGGTGACATGGAAGGCTGCAATGTATGACATTGTTGTCTTTGCATTTTGCACTTCTTGGGCAGCCTTTCCATTCTTTAAACCACATCTGCCCATAAACTATGGGATTTGTAGGTGGGTGAAAATAGGTTACAGAAAAACCATTTTCACACTAAGTGGGTAGAGGGTGTCTGAATGGAGGGGTGGATTAGGGGAAAGATTCAGCGAGAGACAAACACATGCTTGGGCCCGGCCAGTCAGGCACATCTCTTTCCAATCGAAAGTGGTATGATTGCCTTTTTCCATAACATACAATTATGGCAGATCAAGGTTGCAGTGTCAGGTATTGCACTTAGTTTAGTTAACTTGACAGCTGTTGTTCTTAGTGAATTGAATTTATTCAACATTAAGGGGAGTATGAGCAATGACGTAGTTCAGAAAGTAACAGCATTAATTGCAGAGTCTGCCATTTATGACAAAGCCTGATGTTAACCTGAACATTACGTTTTGTCCTCATGTCAAAATGACCACATTAATAAAGAGCATCAGTAAATAAAATCAAAGAGTGTCGCTATCATACTGAGCAAACCTATCCATGTTTACACTTCTGAAGCAGGAAATGTTTTCTCTCAGCAAGATGATACTTGGCATCTGTTTTAGGGTGGAAATTGAGTTTGGGTTTCTTTATTATGTTTTCCTTCATTTCTATATTGCTCATTGTGGTAAATAAAATGTATTGTATTCTTTATTGAAGACTGAAAACAAGATAGGAATGAAAATAGACGGATACCCTTCCACTTAATCTGGTGCTTTTTATGGTATCAACATGACAAATGAAATGCCTGGTCATCCTAAACATGGTTATTCTCTACTTCATTTAAGGAGACAGTTTTAACTTTCTCACACTGATAATTGCCCCAGTCATATTAAAAACATGACCTTAAATTATACTGGTTACAAATGTTTGTTGTTACCCAGTTGAGTTTCAGAGCCTCCTCTATCTGAACTTATTCCAATATATCAACGCCTCTTGATCTACTAAAAGTACTCCTGTAGCTCCAGTCTTTATTGAGTTTTGACAATTTATCCTATTGAGTTTCCTCCAAACCAGACCCTGTCTCAGTGTCTTTTCTTGCTTTTGAACTGGAGGTTGGGACTTGGACTGCTGCCACTAGCCTATGAATGCACCAATAGTGGCTACTACCATGGCATCATGAAACATGTTCAAGTAACCAACCTGCTCAGCATGGGTTAATAAACAGGGTAAACCATGTATTCTTTTAACACCTTGCATTGCTCAAGCAGAAGAGGTTGAAGCATGTAGAAGATAGAGTCCCAATGAGGGAATGTATGGGGATTTTATTTGCTCATTGAAGGACCCTCAGATGCTTCTGTAGAATGTCTGCAAATTCTATGACAGATGACCAGCATTTCCTGGATGTATTATTTTTCCTTTATGAAGAAGTCCTGCACATTGAGTCACAAGCAATGGGCAAAACAGAGCACTCAAAACATCTGCAATCTAACATAGTAGTTGCAATATTGTTGCCAGTAGAAACAAATTCTGTCCTTTTATAACTCTTTTTCCAAGTCATTCAGATATTTTGGCATTAAATTCGTCCAGGATGGTGGCAGCTGTATGTACTTTCTTGAGGGAGTGCTCTGCATTTTTGCGTGCTGGCAAGTGGCTTCCATGGCAGTATAATTAATGATTGTCCTGGAGTCAAGCCCGTTGAAAGTGACCCAATAGGCACTGATGAGCTTCTGCTTTGTAACTTGATGACAGTTCCACATGTCTGTTGTTAAATGTGCATATGAAACCGTTGGTCTATACTAGGGTACTTAGGACAATAGCACAGCTAAAGTGAAGCAGTAGGTCTGGACCAGAACCTTACCTTTTGGACAAATAGTCACCATAAACCAGGAACCACTCTCTCTTACACCAGCAAAAACGAAGAGAAGGGCAAAAACCACCAGCTTCAACAATTAAGGAAATCAGCTGTGACTAAAGAATAACCACAGTCCCTAACCATTGTACTTTGGGGTGCTACAAATCAGTAGTCAGCTGGAAAGTGTTCTGCTGTCATCTACTCAGAAGGACAATTATATTTATTAGCTGGAGTGTGCTCAAGGGGTATGTAGTATACACAGTTCAAGACCTGAGTCGTATTTAGATTTAAAAACTGTTCCAACATGTGAGCTGTAGGGTGTGGTAGGACACCCCTGACTCCTTTCAGTATCACGTGTTATGTTATGTTATTTTCAGTTCTGTAATGCTATCCTATGAAATGTTATGCTATGCTATACTATGCTATGTTATGTTCATTTGAAATGTGCACTATCACCCATGAGGGTATCCTGGCACTGCCGAAGGTAGAATGGTTAATTGAAAAGCCAGGCCTTCAGCTTCTTGTAGAATTCAAGAAGAGAGGAGGAGGCTCTGATGTGGAGTGCGGGGCTGTTCCATGCTTTAGGAGGGATGTAAGAGAATGCCTGTCCACCTGATCTGGTTCTGTGTATGTGTGGGATGTGTGCGAGTAGGAGTTCTGTGGAGTGGAGGAGTCTGGGTGGTTGGTGGAAGGAGATGCAGTTGTTCAGGTAGGTGGGGCCTAAGTTGGGTAGTGCCATGAATGTGTGTGTGAGTAGTTTGAAATTAGCACATGTGTGTATGTGAAGCCAGTGGAGTTCCCTGAGGTGTGATATGGGTTCTGTGTTGGAGGTTGAGGAGGAGTCAAGCTGTCCAGTTGTGGATGGTTTGTAATCTTCTGGTGAATTGCTTGGTGATCCTGGCATAAAGGGTGTTCCCCATAGTCCAAGTTGCTAGTGACTAGAGTGTGAGCCAGTTTTTCTAGTGTTGCTTGGACGCCATTTGAAGATCTTCCTCAGCATCTTCAGGGTGTGGAAGCAGGATGCAGTGAAGGGTGTTAACTTGTGTGATCATGTCCAGTTTGCTGTTGATGATTATTCAAAAGGTTCCTGGCATGGCTGCTGGGTGTGTGGTTGTGGGTCTGAGTTCAGCCAGCCACCAGTTGGAGTGCCACAGTGAGTTGTTCTTGCTGAAGGTCACTACTTCTGTCTTGTCAGTGTTTAGCTTGAGACAGTTGGCTTTCATCCAGTTAGCGACTTCAGTCATGCAGGCCGTGAAATGGTTTCCTGTGTTGGTGGTCTTATCTGAGAGGGAGAGTATGAGTTACATGCTGTCAGTGTAGGAGAGGATGTTGATGCTGTGTTCATGGATGACGTTTGCTAGAGGGATCATGTATGCTTTCAAGAGGGTGGGCGGAGGGATAATCCTTATGCACTCCACAGATGAGTTTGTGGGCTTCCGAGGAGTAAGATGCCAGGCTGACAGCTTGTGTTCTATCTTCTAAGAAAGGCAGGTCCATCTGAGAGCAGGTCTTTGGGTGCCAATCTTGTGCAGGCGTGTAATGAGGAAGGAGTGTGAAACCATCTAAAATGCTGCAAAGAGGCCAAGGAGAATGAGGGCTGCTGTGTCTCCTCTGTCAAGGACCATGAGGATGTTGTCTATGGCCGTGATGAGTGCTGTTTCTGTATTGTGGAATGGCCTGAATCAAGACTGCATGACATTGAGAAGCTGGTGGCTGCTGAGGTGGTTAGTGAGACATTGGTTGATTAGTTTCTCTTAGACCTTTGCCGGGTATGGTAGGAGGGAAATGGGTCTGCAGTTGGGAAGCATGACTGGGTCAGTGGATTGTTTTCTTTGGCAAGGGCATGACAGTGGCATGTTTCCAGGTGTTCAGGAATGTGTCTGAGTTGATAGAGCTGTTAAGGATGGGTGTTAGTGCTTCACTGATTGGTAGGAGTCCTTTGGTGTAGGCGTGATGGGGGCAAGAGTCAGACAGGGCCCCAAGTGAATGGTTTTCATGGGAGAAGCTATTTTGACTGTGGGTACGGTGGGCTGTGACGTCAGGGTTCATTCTTCTACTGTGATGGGAAGTTGAGTTGCGATGGTGATGGGGTCCAGTGGAGGGTAGAAGATGCTATGTTTGGAAGTGATTTTGTTACCGAAGAATTCCAAGAACTTATTGCAAAGCTCTTGTGAGAGGGTGATATTGCTGGAGGCGGCAGATGGCATGGTGAAATCTTTGATGATAGCAAAGATTTCCTTGCTGCTGTTAGTGCTGGCATCGATGCGATCTGCTAGAGCTGTGCACTTGGTGTTCCGTATCTACTGGTGGTAGCGTTTTAGGGCTGATTTGAAGATGTCTTTATCTGTGGTGTCTTGATTTGTTCTCCATTTGTGCTCCAGTTGCTACAGTAGAGTTTCATCAGCCTGAGTTCCTCTGCGTACCAACTGGCTTGTGTGCGGGTTCTTGTTGTAGGGTTGCGCTTGAGGGGAGCCAGGATGTTGGTGCATGTGGTGATCCAGCTGTTGAGGTTCTTGATGGCTTTTAGCAAGTTGTTGGTGTGCTTAGGCGGGTGTGTGAAGAGGGCGGAAACCCACTCCTCTTCTGTGCTGCTTTCCCATCGGCGATGGGAGGTTCTGGTGGTGGTAGGTCTGTGGTGGTGCGGGATTAGTATGCTGAAACTGATGAGGGCGTGGTCGTCCAAGTCATAGGTGCTAGCTTGTTGACTATGAAGTTGCTGATTGAGGAGAAATGAGGACAAGGTTTTCCAGGTTTTCTAGAAGGGCAATAGAGTTTGGGTCGGTGCTGTTTTCTAGGTGAAAGTTAAGGTCTCCAAGGAGAATGAAGGTGCTGACGTTGAGGATGAGGGATGCAGTGAGGTCACTGGCAAAATTGGTAAGGGGTCCTGGAGGTCTGTATATGATTGTTCCACCTAGGGAGAGGTTGGCTGTGATGCATATTTTGAACATGAGGTGTTCCATGTAGCTGGTGGAGGTGCCCGTGTTGATGGTGCAGCTGATGGTGTCTTTGAATATGATGGCAACTCCACTTCTGTGCTGGTCATGATGGTCTTGCCTACCAGTTATGTAGCCAGCGGGGATGGGTGTAGCTATGTCAATTACAGAGATTGGGTTTAGCCATTTTGGGGTGTTGGGGAGCATTCATAAGAGTGTGGCATGTTGTGTGGGTGGTGTTTGGTCTGTGTGAGTGTGAAAGGGTGGCTGATTTGTCTGAGTGTGATTGAGTGGGGAGATAAGTGCTGTTGGCACATGAGGGGTGGGTCTGGGGTGCAGGAGAGTGCATGAGAACTTGCAAGAGGTGCATGTGAATACCCCTTCTGTGTTGTGTGAGGCAATGAAGTAACAATATGGTGAGCGGTGGCTGGGGTTGAGAGCATGTAGGAGTGCAGCAAGCCATTCACGTACCCACTCACACACTCATACAGCCACTTAGAAACCAACTGACAGGCTGATACAGACATTCACACAACCAGTCACGCACCCATACATTCACTGAGACACCTAATCTCTCACTTATACATTCAGTCACACACCCACTGAATCATCCATACAGGCACTCATACACCCATTGATTCACCAATACACCTTGGTATAGTTAACACTCATAAACTTTTTTTAAAACACTCACAGTCACCGGATGATGCCATCAGTGATTTCATCAGTGATGTCATTTGAGATGCCATCAGTGATGTCACTGACCATGTCATGAGTGATGTAATATGTGAGGTCATAAGCAGTGCATTGTGGGGGCATGAGTTATATTTAGCTTAGCTCACTATAACTGCTAAATTTCACTGATTTTGTATGAGTGAAACCTGAGGGTAACTATAATGTGACTGTAACCTTTGGTTTTTTCAAAGAATTTCTAAGGTTTTTTTTAATTCCATTTCCGAACTAAAAAGTCCCAGTAACCTTTGTTTTTTTCAGTGAATTTCTAAGGTTCTTTAAATGCTAATTCCTAACTATGATGTCCCTTTAACCTTTGGCGTTTTCAGTTAATATCTATGTTTTTTTAAGTAGTAGTCACGTTTACAGAGAGGTGGAGAAAGGTGGCTGGGCCTTCGACTAGCTCTCCGGAATCTCCCTGTGTAGGACTTACAGGAGGTACATGTTGGGCTTTTTGGACCCCAAGGTCCCTCAGGAGTAAAGTGGAATTCATCCCCCAACCAGTAGTGCACCAGGTTGTGCGTTTGCAGAGTGGTGGAGAAAGGGGGCATGGCCTCCGAAGACCTCTTTGCAATCCTGCTGTGTGGGACCTAATGGAGGTAACAGGAGGGGTAGCTGGCCCCCAAGGATGTCCTTGGGGGCCAAATACCCACCCTGTTACCTTCAGTAACTTGCAGAGTGGTGGAGAAAGAGGGCGTGTCCTCCAAAGACCTCTCAGCAATCCCCCTGTGTGGGACTTACTGGAGGTAACAGGAGGGCTTGTTGGCCAACCAGCAGCGCCCCAGGAGGATCGTTTCCAGAGACAGGGAGCAGGGCCTCCTGCGAGTTGCCAGACTTTTTTATTTTCATTTTTTTTTTTTTTTCTTGCCTGGTCCGATTTCATCCTGAGGGACCCCATTCCCCGGGGCCTGGCATTTAATTTTTAATTTTTTTTCATTATTAAAGGGAGGGGGGCGCGTAATGCCCTCTTGGGCCTATTTCAGCCCCGGATACCCCATCCACCGGGGCCAGGCCTCTACTGTGGGTGCCTTGCTCCCACCCAGTGCACCCACTCTCATCTGTTGGAGACTGCAGGGAGAGCCTAAAGGACCCCGCGGTCCCTGCCAGCTCCCTGCATCCTGCAGGAGCCAGCATTGCTTTTGGACAGAGGGAGCTGTTAAACATGCAGCTCCCTCTGTCCAAAAGCAATTCTGCTCCACGTTGTGCAAGCAAGAGCATTTTAAATGCACTCACTTGTATGAAGTGGAGCACCCTGGGACATTGCAGGAGCCGGTCCTGGGGGCTGGTTGCCCCCCCTTCTTTGTTTCTATTTGCCCCAGGGAGGTGGTGGTCCCCGGGGCTGTGGGGGGGGCAGTCCCTGCACAAATAAAAAAATCCCCGGGGAAGTGGCAGTCCCTGAGGCTGCAGGGGGGTCCGCATGGCCCCGCCACATTTTTTAAGTTAAAGGCCTGGGAAGGTGGCAGCCCCGGGGCTGCGCGGGGTCCATGCAGAACCCCCACAAATATTTTACAATAAAGCCTCCGGGAGGTAGCGGTCCCTTGGGCCGTGGGGGTTCAAAAAGTCTCCCATTCAAAAAGAAATAAGCCCTGGGGAGGTGGGGGCCCCCCGGGTCAGAGAGGGAGGCCATACGGGCCTCCCCCGCATTCATATTTAAAGACGCTCTGGGGAGAAGGTGGTCCCCGGGGCATAAAAAGTACCCCTTTTTTGCATAATGCCCCGGGACCTGGCAAACCTGGGGGCTGATAATGAACAAAGTGCGTTCTCTGCCCTCGCTTGACAGATCCCCTCAAAACTTCAAAACGTTCAGGACAGCTGCTGAAGTGAGTGGCAAACTCATTTTGAAAATTTCGTGATGATTCGTCAAAAGGCGCCAAAGTTATTGGCAAAATAAAAAACACTTTTCCTATGGAAACTTTGGTCCTAACTATAACCGCCTCCAGTAGGTGATATATATATATATATATATATACATATATATATATATACATATATATACACATATAAATATTTATATATATATATATATATATATATATATATATATATATATATATATATATATATATATCCACAACAACTCCGTCAACCACCTGGGAATCCTCACCATAAACAGAGCACGGACCACAAATTGGTGCAGAACAGTTTATTAGTGCTCTCCGACCTCTACAGCCATGACGCGTTTCAGCCCGTCAAGGGCCTTGATCACATGACACGCTCTGTCAGGTGGGTAGTACTTTTATAACGTTTTTTTCTCATATGCTTAACCATGTGTTCTCTTAAAGTGACAAGTGCCTATAAGTTAAAATACATAGAAATGAACAACAGACTTAGGATATAAGTTTAAATTTAGATTGTAGGTTTTGAGACACAATCTCTCAATTTGTCTAAATAGATAATTAACATCCAGGTATAATACCTCAACGGGTTGCGTCATCAAAATAACCATTTAAAATATGCTAAAATATCCGTCTTAAAATAGTACTGAAAATTTGTAAAAGCACTTAAAACTGATACTGAAATACATAAAAATAATGTGCTAATGTGGCCTCTTTCATAACATTTGAAGCATCATTGTCTAAATTTCTTGATGTTATTATACATTATTAATGACTAATCAGAAAAGTGCAAAATACGCAAATACAGTACATATAATGTAAACAATTTATGTAAACCTATTACTATTAAAGTGCTTAATACCAGTGCAATACCATGATTTGATGATTAAAACCTTATAACTATTAGTGAAAAAAGAACGGGGAAAAAAGGAGAAAGAAAAACTACCTAACCTTATGTGTAAAAACATTGTGATATGCGGTGGCAGTAAAAATTAAATAAAACAACTTTGTTGTCGTAATGACAGTTGTGCGATGAAATGCAATACCGATGTTATTTGGGACAATATGTCATAACTGTGACTCTTTAATTGATCCTGAAATTACAGACAAGTATATAATTCTTCAGTGGCGTTCAGACCATTAGGCTGTTTGGTATCTAGATTAATTATGTAGTTAGACTCCAGATGTCTGAGCATTTTTTCTCTGTCCCCCCCCTCTCTTGTTGAGAGGAATAGAGTCTATTAAATAATAGCTCAAGCCTTTTGGGTCTGCATTGTGTATCTCACCGAAGTGTCTGGCAACAGGATAGGCCTGCGCCAGTAGGTAGTTATAGTTAGTTATAGTTAGTTTCCATAGGAAAAGCATTCTTTGATTTGCCAATATCTTCGTTTGACGAATCTTCGTGAAATTTTAAAAACTAATGGAGCGCTCCGATCAGCTCCTGTCTTCAAAGTTTCTGGGTGATTGGTCAAGCAGGGGACGAGAAAAAAGGGGGTCCCAAAATGCGTTTTCTCCATGTTAATTTCCATAGGAAATTTTGGAAGAGGCTACAGCCCGAACTGCTGAACGGAATTACACCAAATTTTGGAAAAAGGTAGCTCTTGGTTCAGAAAGCGACCTTTTTTTTAAATGGTGTAAATCTGTTTAGTAGTTCCTGAAATATATTTAAAATATTTATATATCTGGTGACTGCGGTGGATTCACGAACCCTCCCGATCACGAGCTTGATTCTGATTGGCTGCCAACACTTCAAACCAAGAAGTGTTGGCAGCCATCTTGTGACTCTGTTCAACCGAGTCACAAGAAAAAAGGTCCAAGAACAAGAAAAGGGGGCAGGGTAGAAACACCCTGACACCATAGGCCTGCTCAGGGAGTGCCCCAGGGACCCCGAGGGCCAAAAACAGCATTTTCTTAAAAACATTTCGGCAGGATTCGCCTAGGGTCTGCAAATCTGGCCGAAAATGTGGGCCAGGTCCCGGGAGCAATGTTTAATAAAGGTGCGGGGGCCCGTGGGGCCCCCTCAGCCCCAGGGAGCGCCACCTCCCTTGGGCTATGTTCAAATAAAATGCTTGGGGGGCTCCTGCCCCCACGCAGCCCCGGGGACTGCCATCTCCCCGGGGCTTTCAACTTTAAATGTGGGGGGCTTGCGCCCCCCCGCAGCCCCAGAGACTGCCACCTCCCCAGGGCTGTGTTCAAATAAAATGCGGGGGGCTGCCCCCTTGCAGCCCCGTGGACCGCCACCTCCCCAGGGCTTTGTTTAAATTACAAAGCTGTGGGGGGGCTCCTGCCCTCCCACACTGCCCGGGGACCACCACCTCCCCGGGGCATAGAGTAATTTAAATACGGTGGTCTGTAGTGGACCCCCGGGGACCACCACCTCCCCGAGGCTTTAAAAATATGTTGGAGGGGGCCCCCCTCATGGAGCCCTCCTTGGCCCTGGGGACCGCCACCCCCCAGGGCCGGCTCCGGCAATGTCCCAGGGTACCCACCCCCAGCACATTGCAGTCTGCTATGGCAGGGCAGGAGCACTGCTCCCGCCCTGTCATAGCAAACATTGCTTTGCTTCATGGAGCAAAGCAGATTGCTTTTGGGCAAAGGGAGCTACATGTCAGCAGCTCCCTTTGTCCAAAAGCAATGCCGACTTGCTCAGGAGGGGGGGAGCCGGCAGGGACCGCGAGGGCATTGGGGCTCCCCCTGCAGTCCCCAATGTTGAGGCCAGGCCCCGGGGATGGGGTCCCCGGGGCCAAAAGTGGCCAAGGTAAGGGGGCCCCTCCCGTAATATTTATGATTTTTTTTTTAAAAAGAGGCAATGCACCATAGGATGGCATCCCCGGGGCAATATTGGCCTCAGGAGGGGGGCTGTGCGGCACCCCTCCTTTAAAAGCAAATAAAAAATAAAAGAACCATATGTGGCCATGCCCCGGGGGATGGTGTCCCTGGGGTTGCGGGGCCCCCTTCCCGTTTAAAAAAAATATATATATATATATGAAATGTCTCAGGCCCTGGGGGATGGGGACCCCAGGGCCCACAAAATATTAAGAGAAGGGGGGCCTAACAGCCCCCCTCTAATAAAAAAAAATGAAAAGAGAAGCCGGCATCTCGCCGGAGGCCCCGCCCCCTCCCTGCACCACTCTGCAAACGCACCTCCTGGTGCATTCTGGGTTGGGGGATTAAGTCCCCTAGAATCTTAAGGGTCCTTAGGGGCCAACTAGCCCACCAGGTACCTCCAGTAAACCCCACACAGTGGGATTGCTGAGAGGTGGTCTGAGGCCACGCCCCTTTTTACACCACTCTGAAAACGCGCCACTTGGCGCATTGCTGGTGGGGCGATGAGGTCCTCTTGTGTCCTGAGGGCCTCAGGACTAAAGTGGACTTCATCCTCCGAGCAGCAGTGTGCCAGGAGGCGCGTTTGCAGAGTGGTGTAAAAAGAGGGCGTGGCCTCGGACCAGTCTCAGCAATCCAGCTGTGTGGGGCTTACTAGAGATACAAAGAGGGCTAGTTGGCCCCCATGGACCCTCAGGAGGCAAGGGGACTTCATCCCCCAACCAAGAGCATGCCAGGAGGCACTTTGCAGAGTGGTGGAGAAAGGGGGCATGGCCTGTGTCCACCTCTCAGCAATCCCACTGTGTGGGTCTTACTGGAGATAACAGGTAGGCTATTCGGCCCCTAAGGACCCCCACAAGCGAAGGAGACTTTAATCCCCATCCAAGAGTGTGCCAGGGAGTGCGTTTGCAGAGTGGTGGGCAAAGGGATGTGTGGTCTGATTGAGAACTTACCAATGCTGCTGTGTGGGACTTACTGGAGGTAATAGGAGGGGTAGTTGGCCCCAAGGTTGTCTTGGGGGCCAACTACCTCTCCTGTTGCCTCCAGTAAGTCCCACACAGTGGTATTGATAAGAGGTCTTTGGAGGCCACGCCCCCCTTTCTCCACCACTCTGCAAACGTACCTCCTGGCACACTACGGTTTGGGGGATGAAGTCCACTTTACTCCTGAGGGACTTTGGGGGCCAAGAAGACCTCCTGCTACCTCCTGCAAGTCCTACGCAGTGGAATTCCTGAGCGCTGGTCGGAGGCCCAGCCCCCTTTCTGCACCACTCTGCAAAGGTGACTACTACGTTATAGTTATAAATTAGCATTTAAAAAACCTTAGAAATTCATTGAAAAAACCATAGGTTTCAGGGACGTTATAGTTAGTAATTAGCATTAAAAAAACCTTTGAAATCACTGAAAAAAACATAGGTTTCAAGGACGTTATAGTTAGAAATTAGCATTTAAAAAAACCTTAGAAATTCACTGAAAAAACACAGGTTTCAGGGACGTTATAGTTAGTTGGGCATTTCACTTGTACGACACCAGATAAATTCGGCCGTTATAGTTAGTTGAGCTAACTATAACTCTCGCCCCGCAATGCACTGCTGATGACGTCACATATTACATCACTCATGACATGGTCAGTGACATCACTCATGACATCTCAAATGACATCACTGATGACATTATCCAGAGACTGGGTTTAAAAGTTGAAGAATGTTATATATAGATAAGCAAAGGTGAGTAGCTACATGAGTGTCTATATGCGTTAATGATTGTTTGTCTGAGTACCTGTATGGGTGCCTGAGTCTCTGTGTGGGTGGGTTCGTTTCACAGAAATGAAACCTCAATGGGAAGCACTTAGCAGGCGCCCCAGTTAAAGCTCCACTTCTGTAAAGGACAAATGATCCTAACTTCCTGGGCTTGCTGAAGGCAAAGCAAATGCGTTTTCCCAGCCGTTCCACATTGAAAAATGATCTAAAATTCTTGGTGAAGGTGAATGCATTGTCAATCTATTGGAGCGCAATCTGTAGTGACTGTGATGAGTGGGTTCTTTCTTGCCCTCTCTTGGTGAGAGCAGAGCCCATGGTTCTCCAAATAACCTGGAAGCTCTACCAGTTTGGCCCAGCTCTGTACACCTTAGTATTATGCGAAGGTCTTTCCGTCTTTTACCAGGATGATGGACAGCTTACCAAAAGGCTCCCCATATTGTTTCACACTGATTTCAGTGACGCGTTCTTGATGCCAAAGAAATGAGGACATGTCCATTAAACAAAGAAGCACGCACTTCATATAGTTAACAGGAAGGACCCTTGCTTGGTGGAGATTTACCTGTTTGTAGTCTTGTTGTCGTCTCTACAGGAGGATTCATGTTATCACAGATTTCTGGATGAAGACGCAGAGGAGCAATCACATTGCTGAAACACACACAAGGTCACTGTAAACATTTCCTCATGGTCCGTCACGCAGCTATTATGTAAAATATGCACTTCACATTTACCCAAAGAGGTAGCATTTACTTATTAACCAGAAGCAAACACTCCAGTTGAGTAGACATTTTGTGCAAAACTGTGCACTCTTGTTGGATTAAGGGGCAGATGAAGTTCTGTTCTGGGACAGCCACTCATATAGCTGCTGACACCCCCACACAGTCAGACACCCACTCCCACATCCATACATTCACTCACACACCGACTCATACACCCAAAAAACGTCTCACAAATCCGCTCACACATTCACACACAGACCTTCAACATTACTCGCACACCCACTCATACACCCATACAGACACTCACACACCCACTCACAGACTGATTCAGCCACTCACACACCCAGTCACTGAGCCATACAGCTACTCACACACCCACTCACAGACCCATACAGTCACTCACACACCCATTCACCAACCTATAGACCCACTCACACACCTACTTTTAAAAGTTACAGTTAGGAAATAAAATTTAAAACACCTTAGAAATTCAGTAAAAAACCAAAGGTTGCACAGACGTTATAGTTAGGAAATAGAATTTAAAAAAAACCTTAGACATTCACTGACAAAACTAAAGGCTACAGGGACGTTATAGTTTGGCTCAGATTTCACTCATACAAAACCATTCAAATTCAGAAGTTATAGTTACATGAGCTAACTATAACGTACAACCCTGCAATGCACTGCTTATCACCTCACATATTACATCACTCATGACATGGTCAGTGACATCACAGATGACATCACTGATGACATCTCAAATGATATCACTGATTACATCATCCACAGAACTACTCACACATCCATTCACACAACCACTTATACACCCACTCACACACCCATACAACTACTCACACTCACACACCCACTCACTCATCCATAGAGCCACTCACACACCCACTCACTCACCCATACAACCACTCACACAGCCACTCACTTTCCCATACACCTACTCATGCAACCCCTCACTCACCCATACAGTCATCCACACAGCCACTCATTCAGCCTTACAGCTACTCACATACCCACTTATTCACCCATACAGCCACTCACCCACTCACTCACCCATACAGCCTCTGAACAGAACCACACACACACACCCACACAACTACTTCTATACCCATTCACACATCCATACAAGCAGTCACACATCTACTCACTCATACAGCCACTCATGCAGACACCCACTCTCCAATATAACCACTCTCACACCCACTCACTTACCAAAAACCCACTCAAAAAGCCACTCCCCCACCCATACAGCCACTTATACACAGTCACTCACCTATACAGCCAGTCACACACCAATATAGCCAGTCACACAGCTACTCACTCACTATTACAGTTACTCACACACCCACTTATTCACCCATACAGTCACTCACACACCCACTCACACACCCATACATCCACTCACACACTCACTCACACACAGATACACACAGTCATTTAGTCACTCACATAATATATCTTAGACGAAGTATCACTCATTAGGGGTACAAAAATATACTGATACAGTACCTTAGTATATATATTTAAAACTCTTAAAACTTTTAGAAAACACTTATCATTACTGGATGATGTCATCAGTGATGTTATTTGAGATGTCATCAGTGACATCATCAGCGATGTCACTGACCATGTCATGAATGATGTAATATGTTAGGTCATAAGCAGTGCATTGCAGGGGCATAAGTTATAGTTAGCTCAGCTTGAACTGAGTCACAAGAAAAATAAAAGATAAGGGGGCAGGGTAGAAACACCCTGACCCCCCAGGCTACTTAAAGGGGTCCCACACGGACTCCCCAGGGCCAAAAAAGCATTTAGAAAAATAGATTTCAGCAGGAGTTGCGTTAGATCCATGACTCCAGATGAAATATTTAAAAAAAAAACAAAGTGCTGGCTCCTGGGCTTCATTTACTATAGGCCCCCGGGTGTGCCAGGTACCGGGGCCAATGTTCTAATAGTAATGCGGGGTGCCCATGTGAAACTACCCTTGCCCGCAGGATCGCCGCCTCCCCTGGGCAAAGATACTCAAACTGATGCAGGGGGGCCTGCACATCCCCCTACAGCGCTAGGGACCGCCACCTCCCCAGGGCTATTGAATTAAATTAATGCAAGGAGGCCCTTATGGCCTACCCCGCAGCCCTGTGAATGCCACCTTCCCAGGGCTAAATGAGAAAAAGGTGCCCCGGGGACTGCCACCTCCCCGGGGTAAATTAAGTAATAATGTGTGGGGGGCTCAGGCCCCCCAACACAGCCCCAGGGACCACCACCTCCCCAGGGCAACTTTCTAAAATTACATAAGGGAGACGTGCAGCTCTCACAGCCCCGGGACCACCCTCCCCAGGGTTAATTACATTGGAGGGGGCCACGCAGCCCCCCTAGTGGAGCCCTAGATGCCCCTGGGCACCACAACTCACCTGGGTAGGCTCCAGCAATGTCCCAAAGTGCCCACGCAGGACACTGCAGTTTGCTATCGCTTGGCTCCCACTAAGCCATAGCATTATAGTATTAGCTCTCAGCTGAGCCGGAGTGCCTGCCCCTTGAGGAATGTTTTGATATTGGATACTATAATATTCACTGCACTCTAGAATATCGTCCCATAATGCTTTGCAGGGCCTTTGGTTGGGATTGTATTTTTGCCCATAACTGTGCTTGGGGTGGTCCTAGGAGGTTGGGACCACCACCAAATCGTTCAGCATGATGTACTCTTTGTGTTCAAGGCACCTGCTTGGTTCTCTCCCTAGGTTAGGGAGGACCCCAAAATCATCACCTCTCTCACTGCTTGCTATATTTTCATTTTCACTTTTGTGAGATGACTATGCATTTTAGCATGTAAAGATAGAATTATTTATTCTTTAACTAAAGGTACTGCTTGTTATATTTTCATTTTCACTTTTGTAAGATGATTATATGTATTTTAGCATGTAAAGATAGTTATTTGATGTTTTACTAAAGGTATGTGAGATTTCTATTTTAATGGTATGCATTATATTGAAAACACAAGATTTCTTTCATGCATAAACTCTGGAGTAAGATACTGCACCCACAACCCTTTGATAATCAACTTTACCTTTACATGCTAAAAAAGCATATAACCAATTCACAAAGGTGAGCTTTGAAAAATATCAGGCAATGAGAGAGGTGATGATTTTGGGGTCCCCCCTAACCTAGGGGTAGGACCAAGCAGATGCCTTGAACACAAAGAGCATATCATGCTCAACGATTGTGGTGGTTCCATCCTCCTAGGACCACCCCAAGCAAAGTTAATAGCAAAAATACAATGTCAACCAAAGGCCCAGCAAAGCATTATGGGGCAAGATTCGAGAGTGCAGTGAATATTATAGTATTAGCTCTCAGCTGAGCCCGGAGAGTCTGCCCCTTGAGGAATGTTTTGATATTGGATACTATAATATTCACTGCACTCTAGAATCTCGTCCCATAATGCTTTGCAGGGCCTTTGGTTGGGATTGTATTTTTGCCCATAACTGTGCTTGGGGTGGACCTAGGAGGATGGGACCACCACCGAATCGTTCAGCATCGTGTGCTCTTTGTGTTCAATTAGTTTAAGGTTAGTGGCCCGCACTAACCTTAAGCTAATTGTAATTATTCCGTCCCACGTGGACCCAGCACCCGCTCATTAAATGTATTCAAGTCATTTTTCAATATCGATTGGATTGAACGCTTATACCACCGATGAATACTTATATTGTCATGTTCAGGTTTTGTTTATCTATATTTTGCAGTATTGGGTATTTTGAACAGGATAGTTTTTTTAGATTTCTTTGTCATTATTGTTTTGCACGTAGGGACGAGTCACGTGATCACGTTTCACGTTATTAAGGGAAGACACTTAATTGGTTTACACACGATGGATTAACATGGAGGGGGCTTTTCAGTTGATTCGAATGTTGAAGGTGAGGCGATCGCGTTTTTCGAAGCAAGGGTAGTGGTTCTGAGTGTGGGAGCCATAGGGTTTTAATTAGAGGTACATTTTAAACGAGGGTGGTTGCATCTTACTTTTTGGGTTTAAAACGCGGTATGCTTTTGAACGGGAGGGGTAAGGGAGTCTAATTAGGGTCTTGTATTGGAGTCATGAGTCACTGAGCACGTTTTTGCGGCACAATTTTGAATGTTTGACACAAGTATGTTCGTATCACTTTTTTGAGTTCAAAGTGTTGTATGATTTTAAACACGAGGGGCACGGGGTCTTAATTAGAGATATGAATCACTGAGCACTTTTCGAGACACAATTTTGAACGTGTTGATTATAGAGCTTCATTTGATGATAAGATTTAATGGGCACGCTTGTATTTTTCGCTTTTTAACGTTAGGTTGCAAGGAGAGAGAGGCGTATTTTTCATATACATTTTTCATATACATTTTACAGGCATTGTGTATTTTCATTTTTATTTGCAATTTATTATATGGTGACAATGATGTTTCTTATGTGCGTTTTTTCTAATATTCACAGTACCCCTGAAGAAGAGCTAAATGGCCGAAATGCATTGGGTTGTAGGACTTCCTGTGATTTAAAGGATGGATTGTCTCAACATGCTGTAAAAAGGCCAGTCGGCATTATACAAGCACTTGAATATTGGGATTATTTGCCTACATACTACATAACGCAAAGAGAATCAAATAAAGAGAAAATTGTCTAAAAGGATGAACTTTTGTTTAGGATTTTTACATCTGATAAGGAGAGTGCTTCCTGGGACTGTTACAGTTTTGTATCAGCATCATTGGAGTTACTCTTTGTGTTCAAGGCATCTGCTTGGTTCTCTCCCTAGGTTAGGAGGACACCAAAATCATCACCTCTCTCACTGCTAGCTGTATTTTCATTTTCACTTTTATGAGATGACTATATGCATTTTTGCATGTAAAGATAGAGTTACTTGTTGTTTTATCAAGGGTAAGTGAGGTTTCTGTTTTATTAATTGGGATGAGACGGAACGGAGTTGCGGAGCGGAGTTCACTGAGTTTTTGTTCAATTGTGCAGAATTCCGCATAGTGGTACTCCACCAATTACGCCCACCCTTAATACAGATACTGATGCACCCACTCACCAGTCCTACTCTTATACTGATGCACCCACTCAAAGATTCACACAGACACTGATGCATCCTTTCACAGAACCACTGAGTTGCTGATGTAGGCAGTCCAAGAGTCACTCAGACTCTAACACATCCACTCACACACCTGCTTAGACACTGAAACACCCACTTAGACTCTGATGCGCCATCTGACAAACATACTCATATATTGATGTACTGACTCCCAGACACACTCAGACACTGACGCACCCTTTCAAAGACCCACTCAGCTATTGACGAAGTGAGTGCGAGACCCATTCAGACACTAACACACTCATTGACACACCCAGTCTCACACCCCCTCAGACACTGACATACTCACTCAGACACTGTTGCAACCATTGTCAGATGCAGTCAGTCACTGACACAGTTAGTCACAGACCCACACAGGTACTGATGCATCCATTTACAACTCTACTTAGAGACTGATACATCCTTACACAGACTGACTCAGACTCTGATGCATTCTGTCACAGATTCACTCAGACACTTGTGAAGCACACACACTTACATTTACAGATATACATTTACAAAACTAGAAAGAAAAACATTTTAATATTTGTAAAGTGAAAATTATAGTTGAAAATCTAAAATGTGTTGCTGTCCGCTTTTGTTTTGTGGCTCCGTGATGGGTTCACGAATCCGGAAAATATTTTTGAGGGATGTACTTTTTAAAAAGATATACTTTTCAGTATTGGGTTATTGGGTGGCTCTGAGAAGAGCTGTTGTGTTCTTTATGAGTTTGTTGCAGCTACATGTAAGTGTGGATGTACAGATTCAGGTTGCTGAGAAACACTCTGTTGGCTTCATCTGTGAAGTGAACTCCACCACTTCTATAGATTCCATGCATGTCAAAACGCAGGTTGTTGTTGTAGATAGACCCCATCTTATGGTCTCTGAGGTAAGCAGAAACAGTTTTATTAACATGTTTCCTAGCTTTGTCAATCTGTTGACAAAATTGATGTGACCACTTCCATTTCTGTCTTTGGCATATATTAGAATATACGAAGAAAGTGTGAGGGAAAAGCAACATTAGTTGTGCAAAGGTATCCTTCATTTCCAGCCCTACCCCAGTCAGTGTGCCTAGGTCATTGCCACAACAGTAGACAATCATGAGGTCAGGGGGTTGGAAATCCAAAATGCTTTTAACCAAAGTCAGCAGTTAGTGCCACTTTAATCCTCTATGTCCGAACAATTTAATATCCCCATTATGCAAACCCAAGTCTTTGTCAATACCTCTGTCTCTAGCAATATTTTTGCCCCCTAAAACATAGCTGTGACCTACAATCCATACTGTAAGCATTTTGAAGGCAAGTGCAGTAAAAATCAGAAGAAGTCTGTAGCTGAATGTGTCAATTGGTATAATGAAAGGCATCTAAAATAGAGGACAGAACGTGGTTCAAGAAAAGGAGATAAGTCATTGGGTGTTCATAGACATTATGTACCTAAAAATAGGTAGTATCTTAGTTTGTAAACTAAGTATTTTTCTGGTTGTCTGAGAAGAAAATACTGGATAAGCTGATATTTTCAAGTAGTCACCCACACGTGATATTGTTCAATTGGAAGCTGGTGTGCTGCAGTTAGAAATATGTTGAACTTTTGATTTACTAGTACAGTTAAATGTTTAATAAATTGTTGCTATGGAAATTGAGGTGAAGCATTGTGGGGGAGGGTTTGAAGTATACTGTGCTTTTAAAATATAAAATGGAGTATTTTATATTTTTATACGTTTGAAAACTGAATTTTTCCTATTCAGTAGTATGTTTGAAAGTTATATGTTGTTAAAAAATGATAGTATTTTATTGGAAATGGCTTTTTGAACTCCCATAAGGATTTGTGACTTCATTGCGACGTTACACGGGGGTGCCGCAATGGAGTCGCGACGTTACACTACCAGATTGGGATTCTATAGAAGAGACTAATGAAGGGTTAATATGACTATCCAATAGAAAGTGTTTTTAGATATTGAAAAAATAAAGGATACATTTTGATTTGCTATTTACATTCATTTCTGTGGAAAAAGAGAGGGAAAATTTGCCATTACTGGTTTTTCCTTATTGAGAGTAGTACATCACATGTATTGTGTGATAAAGAAAAGTATCTAAGAATTTCTGATAATTTCAGAATCTACAGTGGAAATTCACAGGTAAGTTACAAATGTGGAAGGAGTGTGATCTATAGCGTAGGAGCCCGTAAGTGATTTTTATAATTTTTTTTAACTATGAGATGAACTGTTTATGGAAGTTGTGAAGCATTTAATGAGAAAAAAAGTATGTATTGTTTTAACTGTTTGTTTCTTTTATCGGGGTAAATAATGGTATATGTATGTAGTTTGATATGCGTAGAGTAACACATAGTTATATATAATGAGATGAACAGTTAAATATGTAATAGTGTACGCGTACTAACTAAGTAGTTATTTGTACAGATAAGTAGGATTGTTAACATGTTTGAGGTCTGAAAGAATAGAGAGTATACCAGTAGCAGTAAAAATAGTAGATATCTGGGAAGGCATTGACACTAACAAGACAATCATACACAGGAGTCGCTCTTTCATCTTGGTTCAGGTTTGGCACTGGGAAACTCTATGTCTTAATGAAACTGGTAGGGAAATGGGACATTCAAAATGTATTCTTAGAAGTTTTAAGCACAATCGTAGTCCATATAACTTGATTGAAAAGTACTCTGCAAGTGGTCCGTAAATAGTGATGTATGTCCAATCCAATCCAACATACTTTATTACGGTCATTGTAGACCATAAAAGTGCATACACAAAAAATTAGCGGACATAAAACCGCATACTATAAAACATCACCATAAATAACTATATCAATTAATAAGTCAACATCGTTAAAGTGCATCGCAAGGTTCACAGAGTGGCAGAACCAGACAGTTAACATCAACAGCCCACCCTCATCCAGCTACTGTCTAAGGGGCATATTAGCAAGACCGGCGTTAAAATTATAGCCGCTTTAGCGGCAGGAAACTGCTGCTAAAGCGGCGATAATGGGCTTGATAATATGCGCTATAGAATTCCAATAGAAGCCCAGGTTAGATGTCCTGCACATCTAACCTGGGCTTCTATTGGAATTCTATAGCGCATATTTTCAAGCCCATTATCGCCGTTCTTGCTAATATGGCCCTAAGTTTCCCCGTATGTAGAGGCCACATGGATCATAAACAACTGTACATGCAATTTATCAACTAAAAGCTCATTTCATCAACGTACTTGATGTTAAAACTTTAAAAGGAGTAAAAAATGTAAATAAAACAGGTACAAATACACAGACATTATATACTTTAAGGCCACGACAACAAGTTTAAAATCATCCTGCGCGTGCGCCACATCGAGGTGAGAAATCTAGATACAGAAAAAACAATAGGCGTAAAAGTCTCATACTTCAGGACTCTAAATGCCTCCTCGCAGTGGGCAAACCCTAGATTCCTACACAGTTGGATAAGCCAGCGCTTTCTCGCTAGTTTATAGCCAGGGCAAAAAGAAAAGGACGTGGAGCTCTGACACAGTTGCAGGCAGGGCACCCTTGTGGTGTCGTTTTTGAACAATTGTTAGTAAAAGCAAAAAGCGGCAAAGTCCCAAATCTAAACTGAACATACAATTTCCTTGCCAGGTTTGGTTGGATGTCATCCAAAAAAGGCTCTAATGTATACTCATCTTTGAGTTCCAAGAATTCGGCTGTCAGATGTCTTAATGCCGAACTCCCCTGGATATCTGCAAGTTAAATAATCTTACCAATTCTGAACGTAAAGTTACAGGGCACTATTCCTCTGGGTTGCTCCATAAACTTGGTTTCCCCAGCCTGCAACATTCATCCTTTACATGTGCAAACCATGGTATTTTACCTACACCCGGAAAACTCAATAACTCTTTTAATTCTGACCGAAAAACGGCCAGCTCCGGGGTTACCCACAGTCTGCACCAGAATGTTAGAGGTCTAAGACCAATCTCGTCCCCAATTGGTCTGATTCCCAGGTCAAGCCATAGGGGGGTGAGGGGTGTAGTAGGGGGGAGGCCCAGCAGCTGCCTCATAAAATTGTTCTCTATTTTACTCAAACTACCAGAACAACAATGACCCCATAATTCAGCCCCATACATTGTCGCACCCCTTGCTTGCAATTTGTAAACCTCAGTTATTGGCCCAGCTGGCGTGTGGGAGGAGTTTCAATACAATTTTGCAATTCCCCCCACAGTCTGGGCCAACTTGAGACTTGCTTTGGCCATCTGCGGCCCCCAGTCCATATTTTCTGTCAAGGTGACACCTAGGTAATCAATTACCGTCACCTTCTCAAGCATAGTTCCATCTAGACTAGGGTTAGGTTGTGATGTATTGGCTGGGTTGAAAACCATAAATTTAGTCTTCTGCGTGTTAATCTCCAGCCCCCTGTGTTTGCAGAAGGTATCAAAACTATCAAGGACCCTCTGAATACCCATAGGTGACTTTGACAGTAAGAGGGTGTCATCTGCAAACATCATAGCTGGTATCTTTCTACACGCTAACTTCGGGGCGTCATTATCCTTTACCTCAGTGAGTTGGGCAACCAATGAGTTAACAAAGAGACAAAACAGGGGGGGTGCAAGCACACAACCCTGCCTTACTCCTCTGTTAACTGGAAGTCGAGAAGTTAGGTCGCCCCATTTCCCATACCTCACTTGGGCGAAGTTACCTTCATGCAATCTCATAAGCAAGCACAGGAGGTAGAGGGGGAACCCCAGATCCCTGAGTACATCACATAATTTAGCTGTGGGCACCAAATCAAAAGCCGTCTTCAGATCCACAAACTATATTAAATAGAGACTGCCACCCTCTATTGTCACCGTTTTCCAGTATAAAAGTTGAAGTCTATATATTTGGTCGACGGTGAGATTTATTTTTCTGAAAAGTGAAGTATGTACTTAAAACTGAAAATGTATTCTGACAAGTTTGAGTGTGTAATATCTACAATTTCTCTCTCATATTTGTACTTGGGACATGTAGTATGACACCTGAGGTGTGAGTCATATACATAGCTTAAAAACGATACAACTTTTCACACCCCCAGTCATATAATTCTAGAGTGCTTGATATCTAAGTGTTCTGTGTAATACTCAGAAATTGTACACACATTTACAGAGTATAGAGTCTTAAACAGAGGTAGTCTAATACCTACAGGCTACTTTACATGTGTCAATGACCTAGGCACACATAATAGTAGGTTAAACAGTATATAAATATATACAAGCACTATAATACAATAGCCATCAAATGAGAGAAATATCTTCGGATGTGTTCAGTCTTTTAATTTTTCTTAAAAGCCAATGACCAGAAGAAAACCAGCCGACAAGTGTTTCGTCGCATGTGGAAAAATAGTTCCGCGACTTCCTCAGGGCTGTATATAGAAGATGCATGCCTTGAAAGTCGCTCAGCCTTTCTCGTATCTTGCCCCCCGGCACTGGAATTCGCTTTCTATCACATTGAGGCAGTGCCCGGACCATCTTGAGTTTAGAAAATCACTGAAAACACATTTGTTCTAGATGTTTCCCATAGTGCCAGTGCTCCCACGTCAGTCCACGAGTGCAGAGATACCCCTTCGTGGGTGATTCAGGCGCTATATAAACTCTTTAATAATAATAATATAACTCTCCTCAAAGGTACACTGCAAGTAACCCTGGGCAAAGCACTACGCTACGCTCGCGTAGTTTGCGAAGTTTGCGCTACTTCGCACAACGCGAATTGCACGTAGCACAGTGCAAACACGCGTAGCGTAGCGTGAGTGCAGCGGTCATTTTTGCTTGCTCGCGGTCCTCAACGTCAAGTTGGCGACCGCGAGCAAGCAAAATGACATCCCGGCGAGATTCTCAATGCAGGGAGGTCAGGTTTCTCATTGCGAGTGGTCGCGTATGCTCGCGACCGCTCGCGATGAGAAACTACCAGTTCGCGTTGAGAAAGCTGCCGCCGAGTAAAAATCTACTCGAGCGGCAGTAAAGACAGCTCGCACTGTGCAAGATGCCGTTTTCAATGATTGCACAGTGCGGACAAGCATCCGGCACTGTGCAATCATTGCGAACAGTGCACTATGCAGTTCGCGTAGTGCTACGCGTAGTTCGCGTAGTGCGAACTGCACTTTGCGTAGCTTCGCGTAGCGCTACTTCGCGAACTACGCCCAGGCTTAACTGCAAGTAGGCCGTAGTTAGAGATGTGTGTGCTTGAAACTGAAAACATATTCTGTCAAATTTGAATGTCTGACCTCTACCATGTCTCAGCCATGTCTGAACTTCTACATGTAATCTCACACCTGTGGTGCAGCTGATGACCCTAACTTAAAAACTAGATGGTCTATCATACCCCTGGGCAAATATTGACAGAGCTACTTCACCACTCAGCTATACGAATAGTTTTTTTAAATTTCAGTATTAAACCTATCACCTAAAAATAAATAATAACTTTTAAAAAAATGAATTTTACACTTCTAAACATATAATGGGTTCGCGCATGTAACACGGAGGCTCGCGTCTGGTACGCATCTCCATTTTTATAAACAAAATAAAAAATAACGAACAAATTACATTTTCACCATCTCATCACCTATTCTTGCATTTAAAAAAAATTATAATAATTATAAATAACACTTTAAACTTTTCAAAAATTATACACAAAATGTTTCATGATTTAGAAAATAAGATTACAGCTATCTTGTGACTTGGGGCTCAATTAACAAAGTTAAAGCTGCTGGTTAGGGGATGAAGTCCTGTTGGCTGCTGAGGGTCGTTAGGGGCCAGCAAGACCTCCTGTTCCCTCCAGTAAGCCCCACACAGTGGGTTTGCTGAGAGGTGGTCGGAGGCCATGCCCCCTTTCTCCACCACTCTGCAAACACGGCTCATGGTGCACTACTGGTTGAAGGGTGAAGTCCACTTTACTGCTGATGGACCTTGTCATCAGTGATGTCATTTGAGATGTCATCAGTGATGTCATGAGTGATGTCACTGACCATGTCATGAGTGATGTAATATGTGAGGTCATAAGCAGTGCATTGCAGGGGCGCGAGTTATGGTTAGCTCGGCCAAATTTGCAGAATTTCTCTGGTGTTGTACGAGTGAAACCTGAGCCTAACTATAACGTTTCTGGAACCCATGGTTTTTTCAGTGAATTTCTAAGGTTTTTTTATTCCATTTCCTGACTATAATGTCGCTGTAAACTTTGTTTTTTTCAGTGAATATATATACATATATATATATTCACTGAAAAAACCAAAGGGCAAAGGGATGTTATAGTTAGGCTCAGATTTTACTCATACACGGCCAAAGAAATTCAGCAGTTATAGTTAAGTGAGCTAAATATAACCTATGCCCCCGCAATACACTGCTTATGTCCTTAATATTACATCACTCATGACATGGTCAGTGACATCTCAAATGACACCAAATTTGGCAGAAAGATAGATGTTGGTCCAGAAAGTGTGCTTTTTGTCAGAGACAAATTGGTACATACCAGACCAAGGACCCTGAACATGAACAAACAGAGTACACTCTGGGGCCTCCCGCCTGTCAAAGGACATGACCCTTGTTGCTCTTGTGCTGTGTGCGCCCAGACCTCTCATTCTACCCATATTGACATAGGCACAAACAGACCATCAAAACAAAGACAACACACCATTTGTAATTGAGAACGATTGGTTTATTTGATCACATGCCCATGTGCATTGAGATATGTCGGAATGGCGACGTGGAAGATAAAGACTTGCATCATGGAACACAAAAGTACCATTTGTTGCAGTAAACAAGCTACCAAACTTACTACACACTTTCTAGAGAAAAGTCATAAAGCAGAAGAGCTGACTTGGATGGTGTTGGATAAAACCATTATTCCTTAAACTACCGTAAACACAATACCTCTTCTAGAGAGAATAGAGAAGGGTATTTAGACTGCGGAGTGACAGCCAGGGTCTCAATGACGACATGCTGTGGTTTCCTTTATCACAGACCTGAAACCCGGCTCCACGAGACAAAATCGTAATGCTGTCTCTTTTTTGATAATACTGTCATGAGACAACAATTGGGAGTGATTTGCTTACAATGCATGCCAGTGCTCAACACCAGCATGCTTTACAAGCCATGATCCTATACCATTCTATACTTTATAACACACCAGCTGACGGGCTATGTAAATAGATTTTAAGTAAATAGGGGTGAGTTGTCCTGTCCTTTCTTGCCTTGGGATCCCCACAACACCATCACATGCTGCACTAATATGAGCATAATATTACTCTCTACCCAGGGTGGTTCAATGTATGTGATACTGTCATTTGACTGTGACTTAGCAACATACGATGACACTGACAGACATGTCTGAATCTGAATATCCCATCCGCCTTGTAGTCCTGTCATGATGCTTCACTCTGTGGCCATTCAGTGACATGGCGCAATGCTGAAGCTCCTACAGACTACATATTCTATCAGCCTTGTAGTTCCCCACCAGACAACGCACTCAAGGCTCTATGCCTCCCATTCCTCTCATGGAATACAACTTCCTTCAATTTTATAGTGAAAAAAGAAACCCTCCCATTGGTCCTTTTGATGTAATGGGCATGCTAGAAGTATTTGAACCACAAAAAATACTCCAATAGACCAACATGTGGTCAGAGAACTGAGATACCTAACTGCGATGGGGGAAGTGTCTGTGTGAGGATATATATACCTACATTCACCAAGAGGTGAGAAAGGAAGTAATTCCTTTTTATTTAGTTACCCTCACACACCCTAGTGGTGTCATGCTTCATCATCGGGTCACCCCAACGCCTACAAGTCGGGGTGGGCTCGACCACAGTGTTGGGAGCTCTTGTGAAAATGAAGACCAGGGGGATTAAAGATAAAAAACCTCAGACAGGCCCCGGTTTCCCTTTATTTTTGGGTCTGTCAGGGGTGTTAAAATAATTGAAAATCGGGTCAATGGGAGTGATTATGGTCCTATGACCCTATTGCCAACATGTTTCAGTCCTGAGTCGGCCGTGAAGGTCCTGGACTTTCTTCAGGGCAAAGGTCATCCACCCTGGAAAAAACAGAGAGAGGGGAGTCCCTATCCTGTAAGTTAATAAGGGCAGAGTAGCTGCTCCTTATGTGAATGCTACAGATGTTTGATCTGTCATGCGCGGTTCTCCATCTGTGAAAAACAAAAGCAAAGACAGACACCACACAGTTTTTTACGAGCATACTTCATTTAGGTAATGCAGTCATATAACTTCCCAGTTAGGTGCGTTGGTTGAGACCAAACATTAAGTAAATGCCAGGTGAGTGTGCAAATAAATGTTCACAATCTCATCCAACTTGTGCCACTCACATCTATATCTGTAACACAAATTTGCTATGTGGCAGATAAATGTGTGGTGGCGATTTCACTCGCATACTGACATTATCAGCAAGCCAGTGCGTGTACATTCAATAGTGTAAATACCGCGTGACAATCTCTACAAACAGCACTAGGCTGCTACCATTCAAAGTGAATTATAAAAACATGCACTCACATCTCAGCGCACATGCTAGAAGTATGACAGTATCAGATATAAAAATGTCCGTCTGAACGGCAACCGGTGATCCTTCCAAGACGCGATCCTGTGCCGGTTGCATCTGTGTGTGAAGGTATGTGTATGTCTCGTGTTAAATGTGTGAGTGACCGTCTGTTTATATCAAGGTCATCTTTTCTGACCTAGCAGACTTCATTATGATGGTACGCTGTAGCTGTGTGATGCGCAGCGGCTTGTGTGCTGTCCATTACCCGGGCACTCCGAGTTCGATTCTCCCGACCCTGAATAGACCCGGTACCATCTGAGGTTGTTTCTCCCAACCCAAAATTAACCCAGTACCATTTCACTCCCTGACTGGATTCCCCTTCCTTTCCCTTTGTTAAGATTCGATCATTGGGGACAATTACTGATGCAATGATCAGTCTTCTAATAAGAGACGTAACCCCTACCTTTTGTTGCCAGACATATAGTTCAGCATATGACATACCATGCTGAATGAACTACTTGGCACTTATCACATTGGGTGACAGCCTCTGTAGAAAGCAGACCTCATTAAAATGAAGCAGGTAACAGTAAACTACTCTAAGGGGCTGATGACGAGTTTGACACAGTCGCACTGGCTCTCCATTGGCACAGCTGCGCCAAACCCGCACAAGGACCACCCACAGTATTACGAGTTGAACTCGTGTACGGCAGATGGTCCTTTGGTTTTTCCATGGCGGTCCCTAAAAAAAACAGCCACCACACTGGGAACGCCAAAAAAGTTCCAGCGTGGCATGGACGGTGACATCCATGCCGTGCTGGAAATTTGGAGGAATACAGACAGGGGGGCACGTGTGGTGCCCCCTGAATGTATCCCCATGGCGGGGGGCCATGGGGGTCCTGTAGGGCCCTCTTTGTTCCTCCACCTCCAGCCTTTTCATGGTGGGGCTCCTGCCATGAAATGGCTGGCGGTGGAGGAACTTGTAATATGCTCAGCAGGATTGTGCCAGTCCCGGCGAGCATCTTACATTGTGGCGCAGCTGTGCCCCAGCCAGGAGACAACTGTTCCATAGCACAGCCAGTGGCCCTCCACCGCCATGACTTTAAAAGTCACAACACATTTGACGGTGGACTGACACCATGAGTCTGGCGGTCAGAAGACCGCCAGACTCTAAATCAGCCCCTAAGTTTTTACTCTATTTTTGAGCCCCACAACCACACACGTATGGTGTGTTCTGACAAACATTCCTGCCCCCAGTGAGAGTAACATCCTGCTGGGCCAAAGAAATGGATTTGTATATCTCATTGAACCTTTGGAGTGAGTGCTATGTTAAAATTATGCATGATATTTCAAAATATTTACCTCTTTCAGGTAATACATCTACAAGTGAATCTCTGCCTGAGTGGCATTCCACTCCAACCACTGGTTTTGTATACCATCACATTTATTTATGGTTTAGTATGTTTTCAACATGAGCCATACTACACATTTTTCACTTCGGTCCTGGAGAAAGTCGCCACACCTCTACAGTGGGTATAAGGCTGAAACATGTTGACCTTAACGGTTCAAGGGCTCCTGGCCTAAGGAAATCCCAATAAAGATATTGGCATACCTTGGAGCTAGTTTTATCTCACTTACACTTTCCTCTTTTTCACTCCTCACCACACCCTGCTCATCTACAGTTTACACTGACAACATCCCTGAGCTCTTCCCTTTCAGAGAGGGGATTGTAGCCCACATTGTGACTAGGTTCACAATGCAAGGAGGTTACACTATGATGAAGCAAGCCTCCATTGGGTGGGTGGGGGAGGGTAATGAGCCCAGCTTCTATTGGAATTCCATAACGCATATTAGCAAGCCCATTATCGCCGTTTTAGCGGCAGTTTCCTGCCGCTAAAACGGCGATAATTTTAACGTGGGTCTTGCTAATATGCCCCTTTGTTTCTTGACTACACACCAAGATGGCTCCTGCAGTTGTATGCACTATTTTGTCCTTTTTCTTTATCTATGCACCTTGGTCATTATTTATGTCTGTTGTTGCTTTTGACTAATCGCTCATGATCACGACACTATTGGTATTGAAACGAGTTGAGTGTGTTGCCGAATAAACCTTACTTGGATTATCAACCTGTTGAGAGTGAGTGTGACTTTTCTCTGTGATTTGAAGTTTCTGTGCTGTTGGATGTATTTGAGCCCCATGCCCGGTCACACCCCACACATGGGGGCTGAGAGCTTTGTGGGACTTTAGTTGGCTGGCATTTTGCATGCTGTTGATTCAGCCCTGCTGCCGACGTTGGATCTGACAGCCCACAGAAGAATTGTGCTGTCTATCAACCGCAGTACTGGAGGACGCGGCTACTGCATGGTGGTTTGGTTCCACTTTGAAATTCCACTTAAACCTAACGGAAAGCTGCCATCACCGTTCTGGGACTAGCACACAGCACGAGTAAGCCACCTGCAGCATGGCAAGGATTTATAGCTAGTACCGAGTGCCAGTATCCAACACAACGGTCACTGGTACACCGGGCCGTCACCTTGAACTTAATGCAGGAGGGGATTTGCGGTGAATGTTCACCTCGCTTAGATCGCTCAGATATCCTCAACCTGCAGCGTGTAGTGAGTACATTATACTGTACCGTCAGCCTTGATTGCGTGCAGGAGATACAAGCAGCATACTCTGGCCCCAAAGAACAATGACACAGTTGGGTATTGGATATCCTGTTGTTTTCTGCACATACACCGAGCCCCTTTTGGCCCCTTGACTCTCTGTGGGGCCAGGTGGCGTTCCCCCTTATTTATTCGGCAATCCCCCACATAGCCTTCCTTATCTACAGTGGAAAGGTTTTAGGTTGAATGAGAATGGACACATAATTTAGATGCAGGGTAATGTGCCCACTGGACTATTAGTTTACATTTAAGTGCTCCCTTTCGTGGGCATCCCAACAAGATCCTTTATCAAATAAATGGTTTATAGTGATGGCAGCATTGTTGGATAACAAACAAAGAGAGGTGGCAAAGAAAATATTTGATTTGAAAACTTTGGAAGCCAGTCCCGGGAATGATCCAACCAAGTTGTTGGGGGGAGAAACCCTCTCAAAAATACAACTATGGGAAAGCTTGAGAAGGCTTACAAGAAAGAAATATCTAAAAGGTGGGAGGCTATGTCTTTACAAAAATACATTGACTGTGGCAGAATCCCATGGAGTTTGAGGATCTTGATGGAACCTACCTACGAAAGCCAAGACCCTGAGATGCTTCAAGCATGGTCTATGAACTTCCATGAGTGCTCAAGTACCATGCTACACATTTTGATTAAATATACATGGAAAGATAGGGATAAACTACTGGTGGAGATTGACCATCTGAGTGCTGAATTGGTGAAAATGATTGATCAGAAGGAATTTGACTCTGGCATTGAGAAACTAACTGAAAGGTGATGAAGTTGGAGGAGGAAATAAAAATGAAGAAGCAGAGAAACCTTTACAGTGATTACAAAGAGTATCTGAATGGAGGGTTCTGACCTTTGCCAAGAGATACATTACAAGGTATTAAGCCCATAAATATGGAGGGCCTGCAACCTGATAAGGTTGCTAACCAAGAAGTGGGCTCAGCAAGTAGGCAGGAGGAATCGGCAGAGGGGACCAGCACCACTGACAGTGATACATCAGTGGGCTCAGATATGTCGGTCACAAAAGAAACCCTTTTAAAGGAGTTAGAAGTTCTGACAAGGAGGCAATTGGAGTGCCATTCCTTTTGCATAACAACAAGAGTAAGGGGGAAAGGAGGAAACTGCAGAAACAGAAAAGATGCAAGCAAAAAAAGAAAAGGAGACGGCTCAGTGGGAATGGAGACAAGAGCCAAAACCACAACCAAATAATGGGACTTGACAGCAATGTGGTAAATTTGTCTGACTTTCCCTTCACCCAAACCCATGCTGATGTCCTTTACCTAGATCTTTCTTTTTCTTCAACCTCTTCTTTTAACTATACGAAAAGCTGCATTGATTTGTTTAATTTCACTAGAAAAAGAAAACTGAAAAAATGGTTTGAGCTGAAAAAAAACACGAGGTCCCTTCAAGTGATCTGTCATATCAATCATCTTCACTATGTATAGGTGATATTGATCAATTGCAGATGTTTTGTGATCTTGACAAATTCACTGAGTATCATGAAGATGCTTTTCTCAATTTGGATAATTTACAGATCCCGCCTGCCAAGCCCTTTGATGGCATTGATGTCTTTGAGAAGTGAGTCATTAGGAATTTGAAGAATCTGAGGTTTAGGTGTAGTAACCAATCTCTCAACGTGACACCAGCACAAAGGAGGGCTCTTACTGAACTGCAGACCAGAGATGACATTGTGATTCGCAACTCTGACAAGGAAGGTAACGTTGTTTTGTCTAAAGACAAATGTTCAGCGTAAGGATACAGACAGCTATCTGATGGTGCATGTTACACATTATGTAGAAAATCAGACATTGATGCTGCTAACAGGACATACTAGGACAGACTTAAGGATTGGCGGGACAATTTGAATGCGAGGAATATCAATTTCTCCTTAGTAAACATCCAAAAATTCCGGTGTTATACCTATTTCCCAAAAAACATAAGGATCCCACCAATCCATCAGGGCTTCTTATTGTGTCTTCCATGAAATGCCTTTTAGAAAATACTTCAAGGTATGTAGACTACTTCTTGCAGCCCCTGGTCAAATCCCTTCCTTCATATGTGAGAGACAGTGGGGACTTTCTTAGAATCTTTAAAGGCATTGTCTAGGAAGAAGATTTTCTCCTGATGGGCCTCAATGTCAGAGGTTTATACACTTGGATCTCCCATGAGCTGGCTCTTCAGGCATGTCGCTACTTTTTGAAAGGGAGGTCACTATCCTTCTTGCTATAAAACGAGATGATTCTCGATATGATTTGTTTTTGCCTGAGGAACAACTTTTTCATCTTTGATGGACAATACTACCATCAAACCCAGAGCACCGCGATGGAGACCTGTTTCACCCCCAGTTACACATTTGTACATGAGCTGGTGGGAGGAACGGGTCGTGTCTAGTCTCCATCTGTATGATTACCACGTGGTGCTCTGGGAACGTTACATTGATGACATATTTGTCATCTGGAGAGAATCTGAACAATTGGCCATTGAGTTTTTTGAGAACCTCATGATAATGATTTGAACTTGACCTTCACAAGCCAAATTGATGAAGTATATCTTGAATTTCTAGATTTGAAATTAGAAATCTGCACTTCATGCATTAACACCAAATTGTTCCAGAACAAAAGTGCAGGCAATAGTGTGTTGCATGCCACCAGTAGCCACCCTAAATGCCTGATACAGAGTATCCCTTATGGAGAGCTTATCTGAGCTAGAAGGAATTGTAGCAGTGATGTAGCCTTTGAAGAAGAGAAGAGTGTAATGCTACATAGATTTCAACAGAGGGGATATGATGCCAAAACACTCATTATAGCGTTGAAAAAGGTAGATGGGATCAAGAGGGAAACCTTATAGTGGCCCAGAGAAGGACATCTGATGCAGGTGAACAACTCTGATTCATTACCAACTACAGCAAACAGGCTGATAACATAAGGGACATTTTGAATAAACAAACATTCACATTTACTTCTTACAAAAGACACCATATCGAAGTATGTGCCAAAACAACCCAGTATCACTTTCTAAAGAAATCAGAATCTGAAGGACATGCTTTACAAAAACATGGTTACCAAAGCCCATGGCACAATTGGCCAGATATGTACACCTGGTTATGTATCATGTTGTAAATGCAATGCATGCAAATCCAGCAAGCGGGTACAATCTTTCACTATGTCAGATACAAGGAAAGAATTTCAAATTCAGAAGGGCCTGTCATTTAACTCTGATTTTTGTATATATGCTCTAAGATGCCACTGAAACTTGTTTTGCATCGGCAGCACTATACCTGTGGCCAAGAAGCGAGTTCTCAAACACATGAGGGCCATCATGCAACAGGATAAACAATTTCCGGTTGCTAGACCTTTCAAGGAAAACCATTCTAGTAATAGTAGCCTTTTGCAATTTTTTGTGTTCGACCAAGTTCCCCCTAGCATCTGGGGGAGAGATGGATAAGAAAGGCTTGTCACTCCATAGGTTAGAATCACAATATATTATCAGGTTTAATACCTTGCACCCCGCAGGACTGAACATAGATGAACATAGATGAGGAGCTGGCTGTCCATTTAGGTTGAGCTGTGTTATCTTTGTTTTCTCTGCTGCTATGGTAGTCAACTCTCTGTTAGTGTGAGATACTGTGCCAGATAATGAAGATCTGGATTTTAACTTGTTTTTATTATTTTTCACACAGTTGGCATTGAGGATGACTGCAGAGAGGCTTCTGATCACATGAGCTAAGCATGTGGTTTTGTTTATTTGTATGAGTCTACATTTTTGCATGTAATTGATTTACTGTGTCATCGGTTGAGATATGTTCATTGAGGTTGGGTACGGTTGCTACAGTAAGCCATTGTGGCTTTTTCTGCTATTGTTCCTTAACTCATCCCCAGTGAATTTGTTGTATTCTTTCTGCACATCTGGATGAGTGAGTGGGTTTGTGAGTAGTTGTATGGGCCTGTGAATGGGTATATGAGTGGTTGGGTGGGTGTGTGAGTGGGTATATGAGAGGTGTTATGGGGTGTGAGTGGGTGTTTGAGTGCTTCTGTGGATGATGTCAATACATTAAAAAAAAGAAAAGGGGGCAGGGTAGGTATACCCAGCCCCCCTAAAGTTGATCCTGGGGTCACCGAGGGACTCTGCAAGGCCAGAAAAGCATTTTTTTTTAAAGAATATTTGCTGCAAATTCATGATATTTGCAAATTTGTTGGAAAAAGATAGCGCTGGCTCCCAGGCTTGTTTTTAATTAACCCCTCCCAGATGGGCCAGGTCCCGGGGCACTGACCCCCTAGAACTGCACAGGGGGTCAGGTTATATTGGGGTGTGAGTAGGTGCATCAGAGATTATGTGGATGATGTCATCAGTGATGTCATTTGAGATGTCATCAGTGATGTCACTGACCATGTCATGAGTGATGTAATATGTGACGTCATCAGCAGTGCATTGCAGGGGCACGAGTTATAGTTAGCTCAGCTAACTATAACGTTAAAAGTTAAGAAAATGGGGCAGGGTAGAAACACCCTGACCCCCTAGAACTGCACAGGGGGGCAGGTTATATTGGGGTGTGAGTAGGTGCCTCAGAGATAATGTGGATGATGTCATCAGTGATGCCATCAGTGATGTCATTTGAGATGTCATCAGTGATGTCACTGACCATGTCATGAGTGATGTAATATGTGACTTCATCAGCAGTGCTGAATTTCACAGGTTTTGTATGAGTGAAATGTCAGCTTAACTTTAACGTTACTATAACCAGTGTTTTTTTCCGTGAAAAAAAAAATATATATATACATACACACTTGAAAAAACTTAGAAATTCACTGAAAAAACCAAAGGTTACAGGGGCGTTATAGTTAGGCTCAGATTTCACTCATACAAACCATAGAAATTCAGCAGTTATAGAAACCTGAGCTAACTATAACTTACGCCCTTGCAATGCACTGCTTATGACCACACATATTACATCGCTCATGACATGGTCAGTGACATCACTGATGACATCACTGAAAACATCTCAAATGACATTACTGATGACATCATAGATGACATCATCCACAGAACCACTCACACACCAACTCACACACCAACTCACACAACATCTCATACACCAACTTACTTGCACACACCCATACAGCTACTCACACACCCACATACTCATCTGCAGAGACACTCACACAGCCACTCACTGACACATAGAGACACTCACACAGCCACTCATTCACACATGCAGTCAATCACACATTCACTCACTCACCAATGCAGCTACTCACACACCCAGACACTCACCCATACAGCCTCTTAACAGAACCACTCAATCAAATCTGGGCCTAACTATAACATCTCTGTTACCTTTGTTTTATATATATATATATATATATATATATATATATATATATATATATATATATATATATATATAGGCATTGTACTTACCTGCAAAATACATACATTTTTCATTGTAAAGGCATGCATGGTAAGGGCATAAGCATGGTAAAAATGTTCATGATAAATACTGATGCGTTGTAATAGACACTGTGTAAAGGCATGCATGGTAATGGCATGCATGGCTCCATCATACAAACACGAGTGCAGGATGCTGTGATCTTATTTCCTGTGCTGATGGGTGATTGGAAGTCACATGCGTAAATTATTGAGGAACATACATGTACACATGAAGGAATGATTACAGATCACAAGGCATTGGTCCTATTGTGAGAGTTAGTAGTATTACATGAGATTAACCCTGAAGATGTTTCTCTGTAGAAAAGGTAAGAAATTAGTTGACAGCTTCTTATTACAAATCAATCAATCATGGATTTATAGAGCGGACTACTCACCCGTAAGGGTCTCAAGGCACTGGGGGGGTGGTTCAGGCAGCTCCGAGGTGATCCGAAGAGCCAGGACTTGAGGTCCTTTCTGAAGGCTTGCAGTGTAGGGCTTCGTCTGATGCTGAGGGGGAGTTAGTTCCAGGTCTTGGCCGTGACGTAGGAGAAGGATCTGCCCCCCGTTCTGGCTCTGTGGATGCAGGGGATTTCGGCAACGGCTAGGTCGTCGGAGCGAAGGTTTCTCTTGGGGGTATGGAAGGAGATTCTTTCGTTGAGGTATTGGGGTCCAGTGGTGTTGTGGAGGGCTTTTAAGCATGAGTGAGCAGTTCGAAAGTAACTCTCTTTTCTACGGGGAGCCAGTGGAGGTTGCAGAGGTGCTGGGTGATGTGGTCGTGTCGTGGGATGCTGAGGACGAGTCTGGCTGCTGCATTCTGGATGGTCTGGAGTTTGCAGAGGAGTGATTTGTTGGTCCTGGTATAGAGAGCATTTCCGTAATCCAGCCTGCTGGTGATGAGTGCGTGAGTGATGGTCTTCCTGGAGTTGGGGGGATCCATTTGAAGGTCTTGCAGAGTATGCAGAGGGTGTTGAAGCATGTGGTGGACATGGCGTTGATCTGTCAGTTCATGGTGAGTGAGGAGTCGAGTATGATGCCGAGGTTGCAGGGGTTGGTCCATGGGGGTGGGAGGGTTTCCAAGGGTGGGGGCCCACCAGGTGTCGTCCCAAGCAGTGGGGGTGGATCCAAGAATGAGGACTTCTGTTTTCTCTGAGTTGAGCTTCAGGCAGCTGCTGCTCATCCAGGCTGCGATATCCTTCATTCCTTCATGGAAGCTGTGCCTATTGGTGTCAGGTTCATTGGTTAGGGAGAGGATGAGCTGGGTGTCGTCGGTGTAGGATACTATGCTGAGTCTGTGTTTTCTGACGATGGTTGCAAGGGGGGCCATGTAGATGTTGAAGAGCGTGGGGCTGAGGGTGGATCCCTGGGGTACTCCTCATCTGATCTCTGTGGGTTTGTAGAGGAAGGGCTGGAGTCTTATTCTGTGTGTTCTGCCAACTAATCCAGTCTAAGGCAGTTCCCTGTATGCCGGCGTCATCGAGTCTGGCGGCTAGTGTGTGCTGGGAGACGGTGTCGAAGGCCACTAAGAAGTCTAGTAGAATGAGAGCTGCAGTGTGGCATTGGTCGAGGAGGGTGCAGATGTCATCAGTGGCGGCTAGGAGGGTGGTCTCGGTGCAGTGGTTGCTGCGGAATCCAGATTGCGAAGAGTTGAGGATGTTGTTTTGTTCTATGAAGTGCGTTAGCTGGGTGTTGATGAATTTCTCGATGACTTTGGCTTCGAAGGGGAGGAGAGAGATGGGCCTGTAGTTCTTGAGATCCGTCGGATCAGTGGAGGGCTTCTTACGGAGGGGTTTGACTTTGGCGCATTTCCAGTCGTCGGGAAACGTGCGCAGTTGATCGTCCGTCGTATTTCTGGTACGATGGCAGAGGCGGCCCTGTGGAAGACGGGCGGCGGTCAGGGGTCAGTGGGTGCTCCAGAGTGGATGCTCTTCATAGTCTTTGCGCTGTCTTCTGTGGTGATGGGGGTCCAGGTGAGGAGGGTCTGCTTGGTGGTGTAGCTGGTGTATGGTGTTGGGTCGGTGCCTTGGTCTTGGTCTTGAAGTTGTTGTAGAGTGTCCTGATCTTGTGGTGGAGGAAGGAACTGAGTTTGTTGCAGAGGTCCTGGGAGGGAGGGACTTCGGTGGTTTCGCTGTGGGGTCTGGTGAATTCTTGTATGATGGTGATGAGTTCCTTGGAGTTGTGGGAGTTGGAGAGGATTCTCTCCTGGATGAAGTTTCTCTTTGATTATCTGATGAGTTGGTGGTGTGCCGTGGTGGCAGTCCTGTAGGCGGTGCGTGCTTCTGGGGTTTTGCTGTTTATCCATGCTTTCTCCGGTCATCAGCACGAGCATTTGGATTCTCGGAGGTCCATGGTGAACCAAGTGGCTTTCGTGTTTTGTCGTCTGATGGCGTTCTGGAGGGGGCGAGCATGTTGGCGCAGTCGGCGTATCATTGGTGGAGATTGTTGGTCACAGTGTTGGCGTCTCTCGGGTTGGGGGGAGTGTGGCTGAGGGCGTAGGTGAGGTGCTCTTCTGTGATCTTGCTCCAGTTTCTGCGTGGGAGGCATGGTGTAGGCTTGTGTGTGGTGGGTTTCGAGAAGGAGAAGTGGACGCAGTGGTGGTCCATCCAGAGAGGTTCCGTGGTGTGACTGAAGCGAATGTTGTTACCTCCGGTGAAGATGGGGTCGAGCGTGTGTCCCACCAACAGGCAACAGAAAAAGGAACAGAAAAAGGCTGAACAAACATGGAGCAGACCAGCAGAAGAACAGGCCACCACTGGACCACCAAGGATGAGGCGCAGGCAGGAGCCTGCGGGTGGAGGAGGGCCTAGAACACCTACCTGGGAACCATAAAGGCACTGGGAGCAGTGCCTTAACGACGTAGCTGCACGAGGGGAGACCAGTTTCCCTGACCGGGAGGATGGAATGTGATGGAATGAAGGATAAAACAAGTTTTGAAATGTTATGGAACCTAAGTCTTGAACTTTGTATGCTTCATATCCATTGAGTACACTCCAACTCATAAATATATCTAAAGCCAGCTTCCCATTGCATGACAGGGTCACTGAAAGGTTTCAGTCATATTTTGTTTCCTGGCTGAATATTACTTTGATATTGTTTTCTTACAGTGCACAAACTACTTTCTTTGAAGTCACACTGCTGAGAGTGAAGAGGTGATATCCTTTGCTGGAAAGAGGGTGATGATGCTGAAAATATGTTAGAGATATAAAGTTTGGAATCCTCCTAACTAGATGTGGAGCTGAGCTATCCCATACACCATCATCATCTTCTCCTTGTGGCTCTGTGAATTCTGTAGCTGAACAAGCAGTCACCATTTTTGTGGTCTTTCTATTTGAGTGTGTGTCTGCCGCTTAAATAGGTCAATTAGCCCAGCTGAATTGCAAAATGAGTGTGCTGCAGTGAGTTGTTCCATCTTGTCAGTGTCAAACACCAAATTATTTTTCTTTGGTAGTTTGACAGAATATCGAGGTGAAAAATATTGTGTGGCAAAAATATTAATTCAAATATATCAAGGAACAAAATATTGAGAAGTTAAATAGGTAAACATAGATTTACTATTCTTAACTACACATCTACCTACATTGAAGATATATATATATATCATCAAGATACATATGGAGGTAAGACTTTGCTTGCCCATCGAAACCTACCTTCATGATATTTTTGTCCTTAATATTTCTGCAACCTTATATGAGTCACACAATATTTTTACTTTAATATTCTGATCAAACACCTCTTTTTCATGAAGTTCTAAATCCAAGGTTTCTTCTTTTGGTACCAGACTCAATGAATTCTGGGGAAAGGACTTGTCTTTGGTGAGGGAAAATAAAGGTGGGTGTTGTTGTGTTGCTCTGTTTTGGGGTTTTGTGCCAAGGTAATGAGCCAATAAGACAAATGGTACTACTTAGAGGTGACTTACACTAGGTCAGTGCCACTCTCAAAATGAACAATGAAAGGTTCATCATCCTAGTCACTGCTAGTGACAACTGGGCTTTCAGGAAAAACCCTACTGGCAAATATAACTTGGTACTACAGCATACATGTTTTCTCCTCACCACTATCACCAAAAGAGAGGCTTTGAGAAGCTGAATGACTTGGCTTTCTTTTTCTTGGAGAAAGCCATGAGGAAGAAGTAAATGGTGATGATGAATAAAGTCATATCTCATGAACTGTCCTACCTTAGCTGTATCGTACATCTTTGTGTTCTGTTTCTGCGGTTGGCCTCTGTCAGATATTATTTCCTTGACCCGCAACACTTACACAAAGAGATCTTTGATTCTAATGACTGGAGCAATGATGTTACTAGTGGTACCGATTAATTGGATCCAGAAACACTTCTAACTTCTTGCTGCACTGAAGGACTGGGTGCAGCAAATTGTTCACTTTGGCTAAAGTATGAAAAGGTTTTGGTGGTTTTTCGGAGGCACTTACTTTGCAGATATAAATTTGGTTGAGTGACATGTTGACTTATTCTTCAGTGGAGCAAAGTACTGAAATCAGATTATTCACATTGAGCGAAGAACTGAAGTTTTGGCTCGTCTACTTGCAGGTACAAATAAATAAGAAAAGGCTTTCAAGCGTGGCCATTATAGTTAAGCAATGTACATGGAACACAAAACAATATGTAGTTAGAGAAAAATACATTATTCTTTCAATTAAATTTGATATTACAGAACTTTTCATAATGTTTCTACAATATCAAAAACTGTCTTTGTAGAGCATATTGTGTTATATGACTGTGAAACCTACATCAAGAATGCACTTGCCAAAATACCAATGGCAAATAAAGAAATGAGGGACCAGTAAGAAATATAAAAGGAGTAAGTACATACCAGATTGAAATCTGTGAACACTGACAAACTGGAGGCTCATGATTTATACATGAGCACAATGAGTGGCAACCCAGGGCACCCATGCCATATTAAACACAAAAATTACCCAATTTTGGAATATAATTTAGAATATCTCGAGCCCTTTAGAATCCATAGGACAGCAGCAGAGAAACTTGAAAACAAATATAAAAATCAGGAAGGAGATCTGTGGCATATACAAGACCTCAAAACAGCTGGAATAATGCAGGAAATCTGGAATAAATGCAATAAATTAATGAATAATATGAGGGTTGCACAAGCACACAAGTCTAAACACACAGAGGACAGAAGAAGAAGAAGATAGACTGTCAAAATGTATTTTTATTTGCAAAGAATATCATTGTGTCACACAAGGCCTTAAATGCACTAGTAACAAGCTGTATTACAGAAGTGCCCAAGGATTCAACAGGAGTTTTTTATTACAGACCGGGCTGTAGACACTTTATTTGCCCCTTCTGTGAGACCGGTAATGCCTCTTTATGCCTGTGTGATTCCAACTCCACACATTTTCATTTGCATGGGGGCCAGGTGTCAAGGACTAGACCCTGAGAAGATCTTTTGAGTCCCCTTTTTGATTGCCCAAAGAAAGAATAACTCCTCTGAGTGACCACAGTGGCATCCTATACAGTGTTTTACATGTGAAAGGTGTCAAGTGTCTGCTGCAGGGGGTCCTAATTAATACAAATTAAACAAAGTGGGGGTTAGGCTACTTGACATTTGTATAACTTTTGATTGAAGATGAAGAATAATGCAGAATTGATTAGCCAGGTAGCAAACTCTCCCTGACATCAGGAAGAGAAATGTGCCAAACAAGTATATCCTAGAGCAGACTCCACTAGCTGTTCCAACTGCTAGAAGTAAAAATCAAGGGGGAAAAATAGCAGCATGGGGGCAAAGAACGCAACAAAAATTAAAGGAGTAAGGGCCAGATGTATGACAGTTTTTTGCGGTCGCAAACGGCAAAATAGGTCTGCCCTATTTGCAAACCCTATTTTGCAAGTCGTTAACCTATTACCGACTCGCAAAATAGGGTTTGCGACTCGCTATTAGGAAGGGGCGTGCCAAGGGCCTCCCTTCCTAATAGCAACTCGCACTTTAATGTAAGATTATCTTGAGGCCACAATTGCGGCCGCAAAACACTTGCAGTTTACCACCCGTTTCCCCAGGGACCACTTCTCCTTTGTGACTGGCATTGAAAATATTTTTTAAGCGCAGGCAGCAGTCCCACAGACCACTGCATGCTCCTAAAAAATGAAATAGTAACGTTTCATTTTTCTTTTTTAAATGCATCCCGTTTTCCTTTAACCCCTTCCCTGCGCATGACGGAACCACGCCGTCATGAGCCACGAGCGGCGTGTGCTCATGACGGCGTGGTTCCGTCATGCTGCGGCCGCTCCACCCACGCGGTACTGAATTAGTGAGTGGGCGGGGTCGTGACGGAACCACGCCGTCATGAGCACAGCTCGCCCGTGACTCATGACAGCGTGGTTCCGTCACGAACATGGTGGCGCCGCGCTCACCCCCCCAGCGCCGCAGCGGAATTACCGCGGCGGCCAAGGGGTTAAGGAAAACGTGCTGCATTTTTTTAAAAAACTGCTTTATTGAAAAAGCAGTCACAGACATAGTTGTCTGCTGACCCCAGCAGGCCACCATCCCAGGGAGTGCTAGCCATTCCGAACGGGATCGCAAATTGCACCTGCCACATGAATATTATTAAGGGAGGCAATTTGCTACCCCATTAGGAATCGCAAACAGTGTCTGAGACACTGTTGTAAATTTCAATTTGCGACTCGCAAATAGCGACTCGCAAAATGACCCAATTTGCGACTCGCAAATTGGAAGGGTTGTACATCTGGCCCTAAATGTGGTGTGAGACATTTATCACTTGGTAATGCCTCCTAATACGTGATTCAAATAGAAACTGACATCACAGGATTACGCTTTGCTTCTTCTGGGATAGAGAACCTCAGATAGCATCCTATGGACAGATCACCATCTTGAGATGGGCAGTTTATAAGGCCTGCCCATGCACCTTTCCTGAATCTCATTGCATTTGTTTGGCCCGCGAAAACGCCTGAGTTTCATATCCTTTGTCCAGCACTTTACTATACCATCCCACTGCCACCCTTTATGCCTGAGATGCCCAGTAATGCTATGAGTGAATGCAAGTGTGGAAAATCACTCCAGGTGGCAACGATTCTTAAACACGCACTTAGTATGGCGTCCAGCAACATGCTGCCTGACAGAGCAAGGAGTGCTTCTTCTTCTCCTCAAAGGATATAATCTCTGGTAAGCTCTCAGTACAGATGTAAGGCAGGGTCACATGCAAAGATGGGAAAGCTACTTTCCCTGTGCCAGCCCCATATTACCGACAGAGGGCAAACAGACTGTCAGGAAGTGCACTGACCACCTAAGAAGTGGCATACTATAAGTGTACTTATGATAATAACGTTTAGAAGGAGGCATAGGTCCCAGGAACCTCAGGCGCCCCCTGCAGATGTGTGCAGTCAGAAACTGCACCCACCAGCGTGGTGTTTCAGCTCTCCCTTTAAAATCAGGGTGGTTCAGATGTAGTGAAAACCAGACTAGTGGTTTGAAAACAGTGCTCCTTCTTACAATGCTCCATTGTTCACAGTGCAAGTGTGACTTCATGCCTCCAATGTGGTTCCCATATGCATCAGGTGCGGACGGTCAGCTTGTACCTAACATAGAGCATGACTGTCAGTCATACAGGAAATGTGGATAAAGCAATACATTAAGGAATAATATTTGTGCACCAGACAACAGTTCAAGCAACCCCAGAACAGCAGCATGGAGATTCTGAAAATATCAATAAATGTAGGCTCAATTATCAATGAACACTACAAGGCCACCCAAACATTAGAAATAAAGCAGGCAAGTTGGGAAAATCAAATCAAATCAGGAAAAATATTTATCAGGCACACAAGGCCCTAACCACCCCCCAGGCAGCAGCAGGGACTTGGAAGAAAAGATAATAAAAACAGAAATAATATCACATAACCTGTATTGATAAAATTGAGGTCTAGTAAGGACATATATCAATTTAGAAGTCAATGGTAAGATGGAGGCCTACTCTGGAATACCCCTTCCCCAAACACATATTGCACAGAAAAGCCCCCAGATTCTTAAAACAATTTAGAATCATCCCAATTCCTTTAGCACCCATGAAGTAGTGGCAAGGTTACTGGGTAAAGTAATGAAAATGCAGGAATAACGATTGTGGTCTACATGAAGGACGGCAGCAAAGAGAGTACAAAAAAATGAAACATCTGTGGCCTCCACAAGAACCCATATGTAGAAACAAAGTGTAGGAATAAAATCAAGGTTCAAATGATAGCCACATAAGTCCCCAGATATACCTAAGATAATCATAGCAGCTCATAACAGCCCTAGGACCTTAGACGGACAAATTAAGAAAACGCACATTCAAGGAATCTAGCAATAATACATTAAACACAGAAACACACAGACATTCAGGCACACACACACACACACACACGCACACAAACACGTGCACACAGGTCAAAATACTGCCCAGCAAAAGAAAAAACATGAAGAAGACAAAGGAAAGATGGACACCTGACTTGTAGCACCCCTTCAACCACTACGAAGCAGTTAGAGGGAAATGAGTGTACAGAAAATCCCCACAGTTTGGAGTACAATTTAGGATGACTTTGCAGACTCTAGCATTCCCAGAACCGTAGCAGGTAGACTGCAATATCAATAGAAATTTAAAACAATGGTCATGTCCAATTCACAAGTCCTCAAAAATAAAAGAAGGATTGCCTTACATTTGGATAATATGTAATAAAGTCAGGAATTACAGTTAGGTACTACACAAGATCTGCCAGGCCCCAGGACTCCAAACAGAAAGAATATGAAAAAAGAAGAAACATTCACAAAATTAAAGAATACATCCACTATAGTCCTTGTAAGAAAATGGCTTTTTAGCTGGGCTGAATGTGAGTCCTTCCCAAGTAATAAATCCCAAATCTTGTAAGGTTCAACACACAACTTCAATAAAATAATTCTGAACTCAACCCTTGGTAGCTATTGCACAGAGCAGACAGGCTTAATTAAAGGATAATATGTAAAGTATTTAGTTGTGTCAGAACAATTAAAAAGTCAAATCACCACGTAATACTAATTTCTAAAAATCAAGATAAATGTAATCAGAAAAATTATAGCACATGGAAAGGTGCACCAGCAAATAGGGGAAATCCAATATATGTTTGAAATATGTCCTTTATTGTGATTCTTCAGTAATCAAAATAGATAAAATCCAGTCAACTCGTTTCCTTCCAACTACTCCTGGAACTTCCTCAGGGCTGAAAATAACATACAAACAACAAAAAATATAAACAATACACAATACAAACATTCCTCACTTACCACATTGATACAAGTAGGATATTACATACAAGACTATGATTTTATGGACAAATGTCCTATTACAAAACCCACAATATTACATAAACTGGCACATATGTACATAAAACATCAGAAATTAAGAACAAAACAAAAATCCTTCATCAAAAAGACTTGTGTAGAGCAATACTAAACATAAATATCATTCTCAATCGTACATATTTAAAACCACTGGGTGAGTGACAAAATAAGAGACAAGAAACACCCTCAATGTGATGACCAAACAACATAGGTGTTTATAACAAACTACAAGTGGGGAGAAAACAAACAGTCATTCAACATAAAAGTCTTGTGACAAGATTATGAGTATAACCCTATATATAAAGTAGGTTTGCATCCCATTTGCCATAAGTTCACAAGGCCCATGCTCATACATTATGTTCTATATATTTTTCTCACCTTGAAATCATATCATGCAAATTTATTCTTAGATCCTCTAACATAACAGTCCATAGGTGAAGTCAGTAACTTTCGGTTAATACAGATGGAATTAGTATAATTCTCTGTTCGATACCTGCATGAATAATACAGAACAATAAATCTCATTCACATTGTAAATAAGCCTGGGCGGTAAAATCCACTCCGCTCGCGGAGTTTGCGGATTTTTTGTAACTCCGCGTTCCGCGTAGAATGTGGAGTTACCGAAAACTCTGCGATCCGCGGCGTTTCGGAGTTTTTCCCTTGTTTGCGCTTTCAAAATGCGTTTTCGCGCGCGCGGTAGCGACTTACCGGGATCCCTGCGTTCGCCGACGAGTATTCCTATCCGTTCGCGTGCACCACGAGATTTTGGTAGCCGGCCGCGCGATCCCGCAAGAGTGTGCGATCGCGAACACGTCATTCGGACGCGCCATCGGACATCCGGCGGAAGTTTGGTGAAGCTCGCGATGCCGAACACGCAAAATTTGGAATCTGGAGAAGAATAACTCTCGAGCAGCATATAACCTTCTCGAAAATGATGATTTGGATGAAAAAAACTCCTCAGATTGACATTTGGCTGTACTTTTTTGTGCAAGGAGTCCTTTTTCTTTTTTTACTTTCTTTTTGGAGAGGAAGGAAGTGCCCCAGAGTCTCCAACTTCCTGTTCCTGTCCAGCAGGCTCATCCCAGTGCTTTGTCCATGTCCTGTTCACTTTTCATTTGGATTTGGAGCTGGAAGGATCACTCTTTGTGTCTGCTGCATCATATATCATTGGATTTGAGGACTTTTGGATTTGAGGACTTTTGGATTTGAGATTTTACAAGTAAGTTGGTGTTGTTTGTTTGATTGGGGCATTGCAGTTGCTGCAACTACAATTTTTGTACTTTTCATCATTTTTAAAAAGATTTATTGTGGGTAGCCAGTAGGCCCAGAGTTAGTCATGGGTGCATGAAACAACTGTTTCTGTGGTGTGTGTTGAATTTATTTTAAACATCATTTAGGGAATGGATGGCATTGGATTGACTTGCAAATTGTGTATTTTTTGGGGTATTTCACTTTTTTGGTGTGTGTTAAATAAATGCCTTTGTTTTGTGTGTGTGTGGTGTGGTTGTTGTGTAACTTGCACACCTTTTTTAGCCCTGTGGATTTTCGTTTTTGCATTTTATTGCATTAAAGTTGCGTTGTTTAGCATGCCTCTTTTGACTGGCTATTATAGGCCTGTTTCAGTTCATTGTTTTCCAGGCCTCCTGCTTGTTGTGACTGTGAGTGACCATGTGGCTAGTGGCCATTTTGTGGTGGTAGTTTAGAAGTGTGCTGCTTTTGCCATATAGGCCTGCATGTCTTTCCTTTGTTCCTTTTGGTCTAGGCTTCTTGTTGTTGTGGGCCTGGCCATGTGGCTGGCGGCCATTTTGAAGCCAGGCAGTGTGCTTTTGCCATAGGCCTGCATTGTCTGTCTTCCCTTTCTTGTTGTTGTGGGCCTGGCCATGTGACTGGGGGCCATTTTGAAGCCAGGCAGTGTGCTTTTGCCATAGGCCTGCATTGTCTGTCTTCCCTTTCTTGTTGTTGTGGGCCTGGCCATGTGGCTGGCGGCCATTTTAAAGCCAGGCAGTGTGCTTTTGCCATAGGCCTGCATGTCTGTCTTCCCTTTCTTGTTGTTGTGGGCCTGGCCATGTGGCTGGTGGCCATTTTGAAGCCAGGCAGTGTGCTTTTGCCATAGACCTGCATTGTCTGTCTTCACTTTCTTGTTGCTGTGGGTGGCCTGGCCATGTAGCTGGCGGCCATTTTGTGGAGCCAGCCAGTGTGCTTTTTCCATAGGCCTGCAAGCTTGTGGCCTAGTCTGCCAATAGGCCTTTCATCCAGTAGGCCCAGAGCTACTCATGGGTGCATGAAACAACTGTTTCTGTGGTGTCTGTTGAATTTAAACATCATTTAGGGCATGGATGGCATTGGATTGAATTGCAAAATGTGTATTTTTTGGGGTATTTTAATTTTTTAGTGTGTATTAAATAAATACCTTTGGTGTGTGTGTGTGTGGTGTGGTTGTTGTGTAACTTGCACACCTTGTTTAGCCCTGTGGATTTTCGTTTTTGCATTTTATTGCATTAAAGCTGTGTTGTTGAGCATGCCTCCTTTGTCTGGCCATATAGGCCTGCTTGAGTTCATTGTTTTCCAGGCCTCCTGCTTGTTGTGACTGTGAGTGACCATGTGGCTGGTGGGCATTTTGTGGTGGTAGTTTAGTAGTGTGCTGCTTTTGCCATATAGGCCTGCATGTCTTTCCTTTGTTCCTCTTGGCCTAGGCTTCTTGTTGTTGTGGGCCTGGCCATGTGGCTGGCGGCCATTTTGAAGCCAGGCAGTGTGCTTTCGCCATAGGCCTGCATTGTCTGTCTTCCCTTTCTTGTTGCTGTGGGCCTGGCCATGTGGTTGGCGGCCATTTTGAAGCCAGGCAGTGTGCTTTTCCCATAGGCCTGCATTGTCTGTCTTCCCTTTCTTATTGTTGTGGGCCTGGCCATGTGACTGGCGTCCATTTTGAAGCCAGGCAGTGTGCTTTTGCCATAGGCCTGCATTGTCTGTCTTCCCTTTCTTGTTGCGGGTGGCCTGGCCATGTGGCTGGTGGCTATTTTGTGGAGCCAGCCAGTGTGCTTTTGCCATAGGCCTGCAAGCTTTTGGCTAGTCTGCCAATAGGACTTTCATCCAATAGGCCCAGAGCTACTCATGGGTGCATGAAACAACTCTCTCTGTGGTGTCTGTTGAATTTAAACATCATTTAGGGCATGGATGGCATTGGATTGAATTGCAAAATGTTTTTTGGGGGGTATTTCACTTTTTTGGTGTGTGTTAAATAAATGCCTTTGTTGGATGTGTGTGTGTGTGGTGTAGTTGTTGCGTAACTTTCCAACCTTTTTTACCCCCGTGGATTTTCGTTTTTGCATTAAAGCTGTGTTGTTTAGCATGGCTCCTTTGTCTGGCCATATAGGCCTGCTTGAGTTCATTGTTTTCCAGGCCTCCTGCTTGTTGTGACTGTGAGTAACCATGTGGCTGGTGGCCATTTTGTGGTGGTAGTTTAGTAGTGTTCTGCTTTTGCCATATAGGCCTGCATGTCTTTCCTTTGTTCCTCTTGGCTTTCTGCTTCCAACCCCTTTGCCTGCTGCAGCTCCCTGAATAACGTGATGCGCAAATTAATGCCAAGCAGGTTCCACTTCCATTACATTTGTATTTTTGTTTTTGTTCTTCTTCTTTCCTATGCTTCATGAGTGTACACAGTATACCATTAAAGCCCTTGTTGTCAAAGTCTCACAAATGGCTACACTGTTATGTTTTTTTTTATAACTTAAACTGAGTTAATAAAATGTAATAACATAACACTAACAAGTGTGACCACCACACACTAAGTTATATATTATATTTGTTTGTTTGGACTAGTAGTAATTGAACCACAACAACAAATGCAACATTTCACTGATGTTCCTCTGGCTTCTTTGCTTTTAGGTGCACAAAAAGACTGAGGAGGAGGTGTCATCATCATCACCCGTTGGACTGCCAGACAGAAGTCCTGCTGGGCACGACGTCACGTGATGTGTGACCACAGACATCTCTGCAACTTGTGCACCTGCATCCTGCTGACATCGGAAAAAGATGGCCCCAAAGAAAGGTAATAGGTCCTCCAGTACCAAGAAAGTTGCCAGTGAGAAGAAGGAACAGAAGAAGGAAGTGGCACTGCCACTTACCAAGACTGGGGTGCCGCCCAATATGTTTTTTGGGAAACAAAATATTACGCCTGCATCAGCGGTGTCCGGGGACCAAGCTGGGAGCAGCACCTCCGCATTAGCGGGCCCACCCCACCAACATAGGCCCAAGCCCATGAGTGTCGCAGAGGTAGCCAGTCTACTTGTGCAAACGCCAATGAGCAGTGATGTTGAAATGTCATTATCGCAAAGTAGTACCCAATCAACGCAGGCGGAAACTCAGCAGACAAGTGGGCAACAACAGCCGGAACAACAGCCGAAACAACAGCCAGAACAACAGCTGCAACAACAGCCTCAACAACAGCCACAACAACAGCCCACAATAGTAGTTGTTCCTCCCGAAGTAGGGGCAGTTCAGGAAATCGAGCTTCCTGCAGACGAAGAAGAGCAAGCCACTCTTTCAGAAGATCCATTGTCTTCCAGATCCCCAGCAAGGAAAAGGAGGTTTAGTCCATCAACTTCTTCTTTAAGCCCCCCTTCTGATGATCTAGATACCACTTGGAACCCACCAGCTCAGCCTGAGAGTGAGGCATGCCACGCGACAAGGCTAAGGAAAAGGAAGGTTCCAGAAAGCCTTAGAGTTATGGAGGGAGATGTAGAAGAGGAGGATGATGACGAGCCAGTCATCATGAAGATCACTCCCGCCCCAGTGGAGATGGAGACCGACATTATTATTACCCCATCCCAAATTGCTGTGAGGGATGTGGCACGGATACCACCAACACAGGTAACACCAACACGACCTCCAGCTTCCATATTTGCATTTGCAAAAGCCCAGCAGGGACCCTCATCCAGCTCAGCCAACACCTCAGCAGGTAGTGGTACTGTAACTGCACAGAGTCAAATTCCAGGCACACCCTCCAGTTCATCCGGCATTGCAAGTGGCACCTCCAGCAGCACAAGAAAGTTCACCTCCCCAGTTTGGGACTTCTTTTCGGTCAGCAGTAAAGAGGACAACGTTGCTATATGCTCAATTTGTCGACATGCTGTTAGTCAGGGTAAGCTTGGTACAAACTATGGTACTGGAGGCCAAACAACCCATCTGAAAAAACACCACATGATCCAGTGGGAGGCGCACCTACTTAGGCTACAAAAAAGTAAAACTGCACCTATTGCTGTTGGCGGGGATGAAGAAATAGAAGAAGAAGAAGATATGATTGCGGTGGAAGGTGAACAAGAGGGAGACATTTTCTCTGGTACACAAAGTAGCCCTGTCCCCAGCAGTGTAGTGGTACCGCGTACATCCTCAGCAACATCTCAGTGGCACCGTAGTACGAGTCAGGCTGAGACACCAAGGCAACAGAGTACTGCAATGAAAAAAAGTGCGTCATTGAGCCTAACTGGATTCCAGAAGTCACCTGCATCAGCTGCACCAGAAAAGAAAAAAATCCAGCTTACCATTGTCAGCATGCTTAGGTCGGAGGTGCAGTACAAACGCAACCACCCAACGGCACGTTTGTACAATGCGAAGCTGGCTAAAATGTTAGCGCTGGACCTTCTCCCTTTTTCTTTTGTGGAGGGGGTGGGTTTCCTTGAATTTGTGACAGCCATCTGCCCAAAATGGAAGGTTCCCAGCCGGTCCTATTTCGCCAGAGTTGCTGTTCCACACTACATCACGATGTGCTGGAATTGCTTGGACAAGCTTTGCAGCAGAGGGCTGTTCACAATATCCACCTGACAACAGGCATATGGACCAGTTGCCAAGCCACTGATTACATGTGCATCACTGCACACTGGATCTCTTTTGTGGGGGTTAGAGAAAAGATATCTGAAGCAGGTGTTGACACTGCTGAGATTTTTAATGCTATCCGGAAACATGCAACTGTAGCCATGTTCGCCATGGAGAAATCTCATACTGCTGCAAACATTTTGGAAGAGTTTAACAGCAAGGTCTTTGAATGGCTGCGCCCAAGAGGGCTTAAGATTGGTTTTGTTGCCACGGATAATGGCAGTAATATAGTTAAGGCCATGGAGGATGGTGACTATTTCAAGGTCCTGTGTTTGGCGCACTGCATTAACAATATTGTTCAAGACTTTCTGAAAAAAGAAGCCCGAGTCAGCAACTTACTGACCACCTGCAGAAGAATATGCACACATTTCAGCCATTCTTTTAAAGCCCGGAAGCAGCTGAGGATCATTCAACGTAAGCATAGAATGCCAGTCCAAGCACTCATCCAGGAGGTGCCAACACGTAGGAACTCAACTTATTACATGCTTGATCGTCTGTTTGATCAGTACAGACCAATCAATGAGTATGTCATGCAAAGAAAAAGGGATGCGACTGTGGAAGGCATGACCCTACAGATGGACCAATGGGGCCTAGTTAAATGCCTGACAGAGATGCTTATTCCTTTCGAGCTCTTCACACGTGAAGTCAGCAAGGAGGACTGTACTATGGGCCAACCTATCCCATTGTTGCACATGCTAGAGCAACAGCTGAAGGAGGTGTCTAAAACGTACACAGGTGTGGAAGAACAAAATGAAGCATATGAGTTGGTGGAGAGCTTATCCCGTCGCTTAGCTGAAAGTACAAGGGTGAAAACTCGCATTGTTTCAGAAAAATATTTCATTTGTGCCACAATTCTGGATCCACGGTACAAACCGGCACTGAACATTAAGACATTAATTCCTTTTTCAGAAGTGGATGTTGCCCAGTACAAAACTTGGATAGCTAAGGCAGCCAGTGACTTGGAAAATGAACGGCTGGTAATTAAAGGCCCGCTACTCAAACCCACAACAAGTACTGCAGCAGGGCATCTGGCATAAAGTTCAACTTCAGAGCCTGAGGGCAGTGCGTTTGGCTCAGAGCTATCACCAACACTATCGACAACAGCAAGAACCGGATCATCAGCCCCAGTAAAATCGGCACAGGATTGGTATTTACAGCAAGGGCTTGCTAGGTCCAGTGCTGATGCAAAGATAAAAGAGGCCCAGCAAAGTGGAGCACCCCTGAACATTGAGCGGATGGTCCAGGCCTATCTGGATGACCCAACAGAGGTCTACATTGATCAAAACCCATTGCTGTATTGGTATGGGTATGGCTGGTGATAAACTATCTGGCTTGCCCTGTCACAAGTGTCTCTTCTGAGCGTGTTTTCAGTGCTGCTGGTGCCATTGTAACAGTGAAAAGGACCAGTCTCTCGCCCAAAAACGTGGAGAGGTTAACCATGATCAAAATGAATCAGCACTTTATACCACCGAATTACAAAATACGTGAATCAATGCAGGAAGATGAGGACAGCGACTTAGGTGATGGAAATAGTGTCTTAGATGATTACCTACTTCTGGTTGAACCACCAGAGTTTGAGGACGAGCTATACTTCCCTGACAACTAGGCTTTGAACTTCTTACTTTCTTTCTTCCTTATTTTACTTTTATTTGTGTGTGTCTCTGTCTTTCTGGTTCGAAACTTCGAATCACAACAAATCCATCACCGCGGTCTTCTAGTCTTTTTTTTGCCATATTGGAGTTGCAGCTCTGTGCATTTAACTTAAGTCCACTCCTCCGAGTCCTGCTTCATCCTCCTGACTCGCCCTAAATCCATTTACCTCAAGCCAGATGATGATTGGATGGAGAATGGTACAAAAAAATGTTGCCTCGTCGAGTCCCTCCAAAAGAAGGGGAACATGATGACTACTATAGCTATCCTCCTTTCCGAGCCGAGAGAGACTGCCCCTTAACTTAGGATGAGAACAAGGAACAGGTAATGATGGCATGCATTGGACGCTGACTCTGAGTGATTGGTGTTTGTGTTGTTGTTGTTTGTTGTGCATGAAGTGAATTCATTGTGTACTATTATTTAATCTACACACTAAAAGTGACTCAAGTCAATGTTTTCCCTTCTTGTTGTTTAATAACAAAATTGTACTTCTACTGCAGGCCGATCCATTGCATTTTTGAATATGTAATCTGGACTCACTCGGTACACTGCAGACTGAGTTGGACAACACCATGATGATGACCACAGTGACATAATATCTTTGCAGTCAGTCAGTAGGATCGGAGATGATTGATGGAATAACTCAGGGCGTTTCATGAGTGGCATAAAAGGTAAACAAGTCAACAACAACCACAGCAGACCTACATGTCTGTGTAGTGGTGGAGTCGAGTCACGAGTGTAGTAGTGGTGGTATGACTGACAGCTGTGCATGCCATTGATTTAGTTACTTACTTTGGAAAATGCTATGTTGCTGTATATGTGACATGTGTGCTCTGTCTGCCTCAGTCAAATTCTAAGCTAAGTGGAGGTTGGGTGGGTGCCGTGGGCCTGCCCTGTCCTATTTCTGTTGTAGGTTAATGCTTTTTTTTCTCCTTGATTTTTAAATATCCCTTTTGTTTTTCCATCTACACTTACAGGCTGGCCTTTACCCTGTGCTAAACAGAGAAAAACAACTCACACTCACCTACCAATCCACATCCGCCAGGCAGGCAGTGGCACCCAAGATTGACGGACGCAGCGTCCATGGAAGGGAGGACCAAGAGGAATGCCGAGATGCAACTCCCCAATTTGACCAGGATAACATACAGTAACACTTTAGTATCAACATTCATCATCTTTTAAATAATTGGATTCATTTTTTCTCTTCAATCATTATGACTGTGTGTTGTTGTTTGCTCTCTGCTTATAATTGATCCCTACAGCTATTTTTTTATTTTCTTTGCTAGCTTTAAAAAGTAAGCCCAGTACAACAGAAGTAAAAATGTATGTAATTTGGGTCTCTCTGAGGGCAGACAGGCATGGCACATTGTATAATAATTAATAATATACTGCTGCCATGTACTGTCTACTAGTCTAGTTAGTAAGTAGTACTTATCATTAACCATCAAGTCATCATCATCATGCATGCATTTCCTTTTTCTCCCTTAACAGATTTATGGATATGATGGTCGTCTGCCAAGATTATGTTTTGTTGTTTGTCCATGCGTAGGGTTTTTCTTTGTCAAACCTTTCCCCAAACCCCCCTTCCCACCCATTCATCAAACCCTAACCCTCTTCCAGGCTGTGTGATTTATATTGAGGTGTGACTAAATTTAATGTACACCAATAATTGATCACACGCTTGCTGGGGCAGATGTGGTGAAAGCAACACTAATTCAATTTCAAGGCAGGGCGAGGATCTTCTTCTGCTTGCCCACCCATGCTCAGTATATTTGCAAGTCAATTTTTTTTCCAAAGGAACCTAATCCATCATAATTAATTGCCGGCATCAATTGGATTCATCCTCCTACACAGCACTAAAGGTTACGCTTGTGTCGAGTGACTCGACACAACTACAGTTTGTAACTTGTTGTACTAGGCTATCCCTGCCACTATTATGTTTTATTTTACTTTAGCATTGCTAATCAGCATTATTATTATTGTTTGGCAGTCTTCTTGTGTATGTACTGTACTTTGTTCTATTACTCCTCCCAGAATCTCTGTCAGGTGACTGACTGTCTCATTTTCTTTTTTTGTAAATGCTACTGCCAGTGTGTACTACTACCACCACAACCATGGCATCTTGGGAAACCAAACCATCATCGCCATGCAGCCATCGCTGTGCCTAAGTTAAACATCAATCACAGGTGAGAGAAGAAGTTTGGGGGAGGTATAATTAATAAGATTAATTAATTAATTCACACACCCCTTGAGTCCTCCTGTTGCAGAATGCATAGACTAGGAGGAGAGACTGACAGTACTAATAGGACAAGTCACTCAGTGAGGGGTACCGCATCTATCTGTGTGTCACAAAATCGTCAGATTATTTTTAAATCAAACACTGGCTGCGGCCCTGCAGCAGCAAGGAAACCGTGTGACGTAAAACAGTAACTCCCCCACAAAACATTAACATCGTATGTAAAGTTTAAGTATAAATATAATTTAATCCCCGAACAAAAATAAACTATGTAAAAAATCCCACAACACCTGACCCACCCCTCTCCCTAACCCCAACAAATGTCCAACAAGAAAAAGGTGAATAAATAAAACCCCAATGCCCAATTCCCACCCACCAAAAAAAGGAATAAAAAAGGGGCAATCCAACAGGGTCTTTAGTTTCTTATCAGAGTCGGCAGGCTCTCAGTTGCTTGTCCACCAGGATCTTTACCCGCTACTCTAGGTGCTCCTCGAGGCGTGCCATTCGGAGGAGCATGCGGAGCTTGAATGGCCTACAATTGCATCCACAGGGGGGGCAGCAGTGTTGGATGTAGTGCGGCGGCGGGTGGCTGCCTGACCGCGGCGCCGTACCACTGGAGGGGCCTGGCTTGATGCCCGGGGCATTGGAGGAGGCTGCAGCTGCTGCCGCCTCCTCCTCCGCCAGAACCACCAGCCGCCGGTATTAATTTTGTATGGCCTCCAGCTTCCGGCGCCGGGCCATGGCTGCCAACTCCTTCCTGTCAGGTTTAGATTTCCCTTTGGAAGGAGTAGCTATATCAAGAAGTAAAAAAAGACTATTGTAACAATATACTCTTAGCAAAACAGTAAGACAAATTAATTCTACACATAGTGGCACAGTAGCACTAGCAAGCACAGAACATAACATTTGTGGTATGTATCTATCCTCCCACTTCCACGGCCTCTAACATTTGTGGGAGTTTCAGGCATTATATTAGCACTATGGACTCGAGTACACAGTACACCAGTCTTCTTCTTCTCTCTTGTTTAGCAAAATTATGTAACCTTGTTGTAGCAGGCATGCCAGCTCTGTCAGCTTGCGCCCAAGACAAACATAGTTGTGACGCAGTTGCAGACTCACGTTAGTTTTATTTACTACTGTCTGCAGGTGGGGAAGCTGACTAAACAATCATCGTATTTTTCTATTACGGGTGGCACTGGCCATACTCTGTTACATCAAGGGCAACTGCTCAATTTCACTTTCACCCTGCCCTGACTACTACAAAAAGGCAGATGATATCTGATCCAAATGATCATTGCTTATATATGGGACGACATGAGGTACTTTCTTTTGATTGATTGTGTAAACAATAAACATGCAGCCGATAGGCCACCCATGGCAGGCTGACACAGTCGAAAATAAATTAACAAAGGCAGGGAGTGGGTCTCGGAGTCGGAGGGAGGCGCTTGATAACAACATACATACACAATATATATGCTGTGCTTGCAAACTACTGTGAGTCAAGGGTGTATTCTGAAAATACAACTTTGTTCTATTCTCCTTGGCTTTGCTACTCTGGCGCGGTTTCTTTTACATTCTCTTCAAACTAAGACTCATCATCCAGTGACAGTCTCCACCTACGCTATCTATGATGAATACCATCCAGGCATCCATCCATTCAAAGTAAACATGTCTATCATTCTTCTTAATCTCTCAACAAACCTTAGTTTGTTTCACCAACAACAAACATTTATTCTTTTTTTTTTTAAACCACCACCCATGCGTCCTTCCTTCCTTGCTTGCCTTGGCTTTGAGTTTGACCCATGAAACACCCCGGAGGATTCTTGCTATCCACCCATACAGTTTCACCCACCCAGGCAGGCATCTTTTCTTTCACCTTCCACCCATCCTTCAACCACCCATGCATCTGATTCCTTACTATCAGCCACCTATGCATGCCTCCCGCGTATCCTTCTCTGCCAGTCATAAATATTACATCTCGCCCGTTCTTCCTCCTTCCACCCTTCTTTCCCTGTTCGTTCAACCCATCCATCAAGGTCATCTGATCTGACTCTTAGTCTTCTCCATAAAACTTTCACAGCTGAGTTGAAGTCAGATAGAAGAGGCCATTAGTTACTCAACTCCTGCCGCTAATGCTATTGCTAATGCTAAGTAAAGGGTGTCTTCTTCAACCGTTGTTCACAACAACTTAGTCTCTCTCAACAGTACAGTGTACACCCTTGCAGCGAGTGTAATGTCAATAAGTAAGGAATATAACTTACCACCGCCCGCCACTGCTGCTGGCTCACCCCCTGCAGCTGCTGCATCTTCTGCTCCCTCCTTACTGGCCGTGTCGCCTTCGCCGCTGGTCCCGGCACTGGTGGTCGGTACACCTAGAAAAAACATTACACATTTTTTAGATGCCATATACACCTCCCCCTATATATTCTTTTTCACTAGCAAGATTGAAAAAAAAGTTAATACATACATATACAACATACATCACTAGTACAAATCGGGTACTAGAATAGAGTAGACTAGTAGTAGTATGTCCTATCCTATCAAAAATAGTAAAATATCTGGTTGGGCATTTTGTTGGTGGGAATTGTCGAAAAGCCTCAAGATTAAGAAGACTAGAAGAGGACAACCCAAAGGACTGGACTCAGTGGCTAGAGCTATTGGTGAATCTGAGTTTTAAAACCTTTTAAATAAAGAGTGGCCAACTGGGCAAGCTTAGCTACAGACAGACTAATAGTAGTAGTACAGAGAGTCATAGCAGAGGCAGTTAGAGGCAGGGATAACAAGAATTTCGAAACAGATAGTCTAGATCGAAGAAGAATTGGTAAAAAATACAATTAGGAAACGGAAATAATAGTTCGGAAAAAATAAGGTGCAGTAAAAGTTAGGGAAGTATAACTATTAATATTAACAACAGGAGGACTTACTGGGGCCAGCAGCAGAGCCCTCGGTAGAGGAGCGGCCCTGGCCGGCATCTTGTGCAGCTGCTCCTGCTGACTCCAATGACCCCGTCTTCTTGCCCCTGGATGCTGATCATGAAAGATATAAGAAAGAAAGAGACAAACATTGATGATTGGTTTGAAACAAATAAAATATTTTAAAAAACACTCAAAAAAACATTTATGGAAACAACAATTGCAATAAAATTGACCTATCTAATCTGGTCGACTAGTAGTATCGCGGTGGGATTCACGGACCGTCTAGTTATTATTTATGAACACTAATCCAGTGTTCCATTCTGATTCCAGAATACTAACTAAGCCTAAGTACCACCTGACCTAGTCCACCTATTCCAGACAGGCCAATTGTTCACTAAGTCTACATTTCCATTTATTTTAGTCCTCAAAAATGCATAGATGGAGGATACATGCATACATTTTTGCATACACCAAATTGTTGGTTGGTTGCTGCTGATGTTCTGCTAGTGCTATGCCTATTACCACTCACTAAACAAACTACAAAAGGTTCTACTAAGGACTGGGGTAAGCAGCACTCAGCAACACATGACGTAACAGAGGATGCGTCACGCAGACCGCTAAAAAATTACCTACTAATAAGTAACTAAACCTAGCAATCCACCACTATCTCTTAGTGACAGGAGGACAAATGAAGGACTAGAGTCTCTCTAGCCTTACCTAACTTAAGTTCTCTAAAGTAAACTCTTACATAATCAGCCCAAGCAAGCGCAAAGTTGCAAACAAGTAAGATTAGTAGCGCCGAGCACCTGTGGCATAACAATCACAGAAGATTTTTAAACGTAATTTACCTGCAATGTAAGCATCAGCATTCTTGCTATTCAGAAAAAAATTATATTTGCAATATATAACACAGAGCAGAAGAACACAAAGTAGTAATATTAAATAGCTACTCACCAAGCCCCGGGACCTCAACTCCTAGCAGGTCCAGCAGGTTATTCTCCCGGTCCAGGATATCGGACCACCGGTGCGTAAGCTGGGTAGGGGTGCGCCGGACCCCAGAGCAGCGAAACACTGCCCGGCACACCCTTCCCCACCGCTGGTGACGCTCCCGGAGCCTGTACCCGGACCCAGGCCTGCCGCCTGCTGCCAGGGTTAAGGGGAGGTGGCGCTGCACAAAAAAAAACAAGTGCGGCCACCTCCGCCTCTCCAAATAAGGCCCATGCCTGCACCCCTATTGGGCGCCGCCTTCCGCAAGGAAGGCGGTCACGGCTCTGGCTGCGGCGACGCGCCTTGCCCTTTGCCATGGTCTGGACACTCGGGCGGAAAAGAAAAGGTAGGAATTAAAAAAGTAAGTAAAAGAAATGAAAAAAGCAAGTAATAGAAAAAGAGTGAAAAAGTAGTGAAAAACATACAAAAAGTAGAAAAAAACTCAAAATATAGAATCAGAAAAATAGAGATAGATAATAAATCAAAAAGATCAACAAAAAGTTTCTAGAAACAAAGGATTGAAAAGATAGAGGTAGGATAGAAAAGCAGGCCCAGAACCATAGCAAAAAAGTGAAAAACAAGATGGGCGCGCCCGTTGCGACCGCATGGGCAAGTTTGCGCCATATTTCCCCCCCGAGCACGCAAAAACTGTCGCGAACACGTAAAATAGGCATTGCGAACGGGCGGGAACACGCAATACGCGTTCCGGAACAGGAAATACGCATCGCGAATGGGCGGGACAAGTGAAAAACAAGATGGCCGCGCCCATTGGCGACCGCATGGGCAAGTTCGCGAAATGTTTCCCCCCGAGCACGCAAACAGCGTCCCAAACACGCAATACGCGTTCCAGAACAGGAAAAATGCATCGCGAACGGGTGGAACAAGCAACTCCGCGCGCTCGTGGAATTCCGCGTAGCTCGAGGAGGTTTTTTACCACTTCGCAGAAGTCCGCGTAGCGCGACTATGCGAACTCCGCCCAGGGTTAATTGTAAACTGAAATATTCATATAAATGGAGGTGCAACTCCACGCTAACCATTTTATATCAGGGTCATATCACGCCTCTAGGTATCCGTTTCCCCCGTGGTGAATACATGACCCCCTTTCTATTGTCCTCGCACTAGGAACAAAATTACCAGGCTGCGAATTGCCACAAAATGCCTCAGTCATCTAAAACAATAGCTTCATGTAAAGAGAGATACTCATACAATTAAAAGTAAAAAGAGAAAACAAACACCAAAAAGCTGCTATCGGTAAATTGAAGCCATATTGTACCACAAAATACAATAATATGCCACAAAAAAACAATTTCCTCCACACACATCACAAAACCCCTTTTCCACATGTTGACCACAAGCAATGTGGAGTTCGAATGATTCAAATAAAGGCTCCACGTTCAGTAACCATCTCATTAGGTCAACACCAAAAATTCTCCCAACGTTTTCACAGGGGCAGATGCCACCCAATAATGTATTAAGAAATAATAAAACACAAATACGGAAATATTAGCCTGCCAATCCACAAATCGAGAAAGAGAAGAAAAGTGATCCATATGAAAGGTCACAACACTATAAATCCCTGTAAAATTCCAATGGAGAACACCCATTTCACCTCTTATTCACTTACCATGATAAGTTTCTCGTGTGCCCATAGGTATTCGAAAAACCAAGTAACTGAAACCCGCGCCATAGCCGCATGTTTTCAGACGGCCTCGGGTTGGGTCAAAGGTTGAATCAAATGACCCGGAAACTAAAATAGGTCCTAACATGACAAGTGTCTGTCCGTTAGAAAATATGGCGGCCATCTTGTAGAGCCCACCCTTATCCGATACACAAAGCAAGTTATTTTGGTTAAAGATTTATAATCCTACTCCAGTGCAAGGTTGAAGGCTGTATCCATCAAAGTAATCTCAAAGTCAGAAAGACATTGGACCGCACAGGCCATACGTTTTGACAGAAAAAGCTCTGAGTAGAGAAATTCAAATTTTCTGATTGCCAAAACTTCTTGGCGGCCAGATACTTTTCAAGCCTTTGCTTGTTCAAGATTTCTACATTTGAATTTAATTTCTTTTTTGGAGCTCAGAATCCTCCAGCGTGGCAAGACTGGAAGATGTATCTGAGGAAGTCCTCTCAAAATCAAAGACTTTGCTGCAAAGTCCCACTGAAGTTCTGGTGGTTTTGGAAGTCCAACTGACCTCTGAAGTCTACTTCTCAGTCCTGAGTAAAAGTGGGACCAGTTCCAACCATTCAGGTCTCCACATAGATCATAGACAGCAGATCCAGTCCTCCTCTGTTCATTCACAGGTCCAGAATTACTGTATTTTGGCCACCTATCAATAACAAATGTACCAAACTGGTGGCCTGCAGATTTTGGAGACACACCTGTTCCAGTTCTCATAGCAAAAAACATGTGAAATACAATAGACTCTGAATTGAGCCAGAATAAAAAAGGTTGTTCTGGAATCAGTGTCTGTCTTTCTACATTTAAAATTACTGCAGAAAGTAATTCTACTACTATCTGCGGTGACTCTTGAACCCTCCAGTGAAGCGGTGACCAGGGATATGGAGAACAGAGCTGCCCGAGGCCGACCTCGCCCGGATGCGAGTTACGCATCCTTAGGCTTTGCTGGGTCCAGATGATGACATCCTACGTGTGAGCCCCAGCTTGCCTTCCCTGACCCACTGCAGCAGCACCGAAGCACGGCGGGGCCCAGGAGATCTGGAGTGACCCGGCAGCTATCGGGTGAGCCACAGTGAGGAGGCCCCGCCCTGTGTGGGCCACGCTGAACTCAAAGGCCAGTGAAGTTTTCCCTCCCTCGTCGCCATGGGCCAATTTCTACACCGACGAGGGTGGTAGACCTGCCTGAGGAGAGGGTGGGTGCCCCTTGCAACGGACATCTGGGGCCCCTCACTGGACGTTGAGGGTGCCCGACCCCGCCTGAATTTCTGTCCTCCTTCTCTGGTCCACAACCAAGACATTGGGATGTGGCTGGAGCCTGAGGTATCTGGAGTGGCCCAGCGGCTGACAGGCCCATTGGAGATTTCACCTCCCCATCACCGCAGGTACCCCCTACACAGAAGGCCCACTTAAAGACAGGAAACAGACCCCTTACTAAGGAGGAGACGTACCACCATCCCCAGGACCTTAATTTGGTCCACATTTATACAGGGCCCACGCTGGCAGGAATCATCTGTGATATATTCTGCAACATGAACTGTGTGGGTACAGCATACATGCTCACCACCTTTACCTGAACTGCACTGAACAGCGCTCTGACAGCCTTCCCACATCTGGGACATCACCGAGGTGCATGGTGAGACTTCTCCTCTCACTCACACTTGTTGGACTCCAGCTTATTCAGAAGAATGTGAGGGTGACCTAGACATCCCCCCACAGCGTGGGATGCGGAGCTTCACCTGCTGATCTTATCCACTTCATGAGCACATTGCGTCAGACCCAGGGGAGCCCATCATATTGCCGCCACCATGGAGGCATGCAGTGGAGCCCCCTCCTCACAGTTACTGCTAGTATCCTGATTCTTTCCCTCCAACACTGCAGGCACAATCCCAGGTACACTACATGTTATCGCTACCTGCTTACTGAGCCTATCTCCTGCTCCCTGACACACTGTGGTGAGGTTTGGTCAATCACATAATGCCCCTCCTGCAGCTCGCCCCAATGCCCCTGAAACAGACCTTCCTCACATCTCATGGAATGGGCAGACTCCGATCAGCTACGGCCGCTACGCCGGTGCAAACACAGACTTCAGAACTTACGTCAATGTCATACTGGATACCCTACCTGGGAACTCTTCTCAAAATCCAACTACAACGGATAAACTGGACCTGGCCATCGAAAACTCACGCCTGCCATGGAAACACACTTCAATGCATTGACCTCAGACTTCAGCTTCTATGAGACGACCATTGAAAACCTGCCGACAAGATGGTAGATGGTGAGAAGCAATTTGCCACCCTGGAACCAACAGTGGATACTCAGCACACTGTACCAGATCTGCAAAGCCACGTCCACCACCCAGAAGACAGAGCTGACGACCTCGAGGGTAGGCCCTGCAGAATGTGCGCATCATAGGCCTGCCGAAGGGAGTTGAGGGTCGCGGCCTTCTTCAATATTTTGGGATCTGGTTCAGGACCTTCACCCCAGCATCGGAACTCACAGGAGAGGGCCCATTCAGTACCCACAAGCCGTTCCCTACCAGGTGCCCCACCAGAGGCCAGAGCTGGCAAAACTTCTTTACTTTAAAGAACTGGACACCATCTTGGATGTCCCTCGCTATGCAGCCCCACTCAAAGTCAAGGATATAGTTATCATGCTATTTCCCGACTACACCGAGGCAGTTCAACAACAAAGATCCTCCTTTCTGGGAGTGAACTTAGTGAAGCACCAACTGCGCCAACATGGGGTCCAGTACTCACTTCTCTTTCCTGCTCACCCGAAGGTCATAGCCAACGACACTACTCACTTCTTCACTGACCCAAAGGAGGCATGGGACTGGGCAGAAAAACAGTGCGGCCCTACAATTACCGGTGGGACTGGCTCACTCCAGACCCAGACAAAGCCGCGAAGGAGAAGGAGACAGAGATCCCGCACTCTTCTCGACCCTGCATGACTTCACCTCTGAATCTTGAACAGATTATTAAGGACCGCCACCACGCCCTGCAGGCGGCTGCAGACATAGCACCAGATGCCAATCCCACTGACGACGACAAAGGTCCCCATCTTTTCACAACGGATGAAGATACTCTCCTCTCAGATGACTCACAGCAAGATGCCCTGAGTCGTTCTATAACACCGCCAACACCAATGGAAAATCCAACCTGATTGCGAGGACTATTGTTACCTGCTAAGTATTTGCAAAGTTCGTATAAGTGCCTCTTTTCTATGCTATTGTCACTATGTACTATCCCTATAACTATTCTATTATACCCGTACCCTCTTATGCGCTTGGCCAAGTGAGCCTGCTTTCCTCCCATCACCCCCTTACTCCCTCCTTATTATCGCCGTGGGGCGGTTGTTTTCGGGGTCTTCTGGGGGCCGCATGCATACTATACACCTCCCCCCCTTACTCAGATGCCTCAACTTATTACACCCTTGACAGCGGCTGCCGTGGTCCCGCCTTACCTCCCCCTGGGGTCCTGTGGGCCCCCATGGGCCTACACATCTTATTACATAGGGCAACTGCTACCTGGCACAACACCAACACAGGTACTCTCCCCCCACATTTATTTGAGTTATTGCAGAGATAATGTTTGGGCGTACTGCAGTTTTAGTAGGTCCCCCCATTTTACTTGCCTAGTTATACATCAGCCCTTGTCCTACCCCCCATCACCTCATACATGGCACTGCGGATCCTTAACACCTACTTCATTACTACACTGGAAATGGAATGCGGAGTGTGACAAACATGCAGAAGAGTCCCCCTGTGTCGCTGTTCCCCACAACGCACACCAAACATGCAGCCCTACCCTGACACTCTCTGCCTACTCACGCTGAATGTAAGAGGTATGCATACTGCTTGTAAGAGTTATGAGGTATACTCCTATATCAAATGTCAACAAGCACATGTGGTCTTCCTACAAGAGACCCACACTACACTACCTGAGCTAACCCACCTACACAAACTCTGGCGGGGTCTTGTTTGTGCCACAACTTACTCAGCGTAAGCACACAGCACCCTGATCTGGGTTAAACCTAGAGTCCCACATCAGGTCTTGGATGCTGTGATAGACCCGGATGATTGTTATATGCTCCTGGAGGGTCGCCTAGAAGGACGTTCACTCCTTATTGGCAGTATCTACACTCCTAACACCGGACAATCAGACTTCTGGAATGCACTCTCCTCCATTCTTGCCCATAAAACTGAGTACCCTGGATCCTAGGAGGGGATTTTAATTGTGCACTAGATCGACACCTCGATAGGTCCTAACCCCCCTCTTCCGAGTGGCCCCCCACATGGTCACACCACCGATTGCGCAACAGAGCGCAACAGTGGTCACTTTTGGGCACCTGGCGCACACACAATCCCACCCTTCGATTGTACTCATTTTATTTCCCACCACACGGGCTCCATGTAAGACTGGACCATTTTCTATGTAAGGTGTCACTGACCCCCCTAGTACGCGGCTCCGACTATCTGGGATGCATAATCACAGACCATGAAGCCCATTATATCAACCTCCGCTGGTCGTCCCCCACATCCCCAGTTCTGACTTGGCGTCTCCAGAGTAACTATCTGGACGGTCCAGCTTTCAGTAAGGAGCAGGCAAATCGTATCCAACACTACGTCATGGAAAACCATGGCACTGCCTCATCGGAGATGGTGGAATGGGACGATTTAAGACTGTAACATGAGGTCACTGCATCCAATAGGTGGTGGGTTCAGTAAAATCCTTAATATAGAAATACAATCTTCTGAGCGACAGCTTCCTCAACTGAGCAAGGAGACAGATAGAGACCCAGAGAAACTCTCACAGCTCACTAAGTCTAAAACAACTTACACAGAACTCTTAGAGCGACTACGATGCTTTAACTACACAGTCCATGCAGCCAGAATCCATCGAGAAGGGGACAAATGAGGTTGCCTCTTGGCCTGGCTCACGAGCCAAGACTCCTCCCCAACTCCACTTATCGAACTCACCACACCCAAAGGAGCCCTGGTTCATTCCTAGGAGACTATCCTAGAACAATTGCACACATACTACTCTACCTTGTATCGGGCCACACCTAGCCCAACTGGAGACCCCTACAGTGCCTTTCTAGAGGGAATCACAATCCCTCACATATCCCCACCACGCTTAAACACACCTTAGATACTAAGCTCACCACAGAGGACATATTACAAGCTCTTAGAGGCCTCTCTCCAAACAAACCCCAGGCCTCAATGGTCTACCACTTCAGTTCTGTAATGCCTTCTCCTCCCAACTTGTACCCAGACTAACCAGCATGTACAAAACATCAGGAGCACTTCCGCCTACATTCAGAGAGTCTCTCCCGTTTCACATCCTGAAACCTGGGAATGCCCGAACCCACCCAGCGTCATATCACCCGATTGCTATACTGGGCACAGATTACAAGGTTTTAGGTAAAATACTAGCAGATCGTTACACCAAGGTACTGCCAGATCACATATATGCAGACCAAAATGGATTTGTCCCAGGACGCAGCACCTCCCAAAACTTGCGTCTTTCGATATACAAGACCATATTAGAGGACTCTACCCAAGAGCGGCCTGTCTAATTTTAGATCTGGAGAAGGCATTTGATTCATTGGCATGGAACTACCTTTTCCAGACTCTGATGAAATAGGGGTTGGTCCTCGACTCCTTGTGTACACATGTCTTCTATGCACTAACCCTACACCCGAGTCAAGCTAGGATGCCTGGTGTCTGAGTCATTCCCTGTAGGCAGGGGAACCCAACAGGGTTGCCTCTCTCCCCATTGCTCTTCACCCTCTTAAGGGAACCACTGGTCATTCACCTGCGGAACGAGTGTGCGAGTTGGGGGATACCTCTCAAGGACAGGATATATGTGGTGTTCCTGTATGCTGACAATCTTCTCCTTTATGTAGAAGACATTACATATGACCTCGCCCCCCCTCTGAGCCGAACTTGATGAGTTTGATGAGGCTACAGGGCTCCATGTCAATTGGGATAAATCGGTGATATAGCCTCTTCACCCTGACCAACCACCTAAGTCCATTACCCGGGGTTCCATGCCCCTGCGTTGGCATGGTGCAGCCCCTCGCTACCTGGGGTTCTGCCTATAACACACCCCTTCAGATTAATTGGACGGGAACCTCCAGATGGCACTACAGGGCATAAAAACACAAATGCAATTCTGGAGTTAGCTGCCTCTTGCCCCGATCGGGGAGGTTTGCTTTCGCTAAAATGATCACACTACATCGGCTATTATATTATTTTGCCAATCTCCCGGTGGTCCCCCCACAATCCTTCTTCCAAGAGCTCAACTCCCCACTAACTGCTCTCAGCTGGGGCACCGGACGACAACGAGTAGCACATTGCAAACTACAGCTCCCACTTGACCGGGGTGACCTGGGATCCCGATTCTTCGAGGTGTACTACCTCGCAGTGAAGCTGCAATGGGTGTCACGTTGGACTGATGAAAGGTAGATCGGAGAGACCTGTGGCATGAGTGGAGTGCTGACACCCCAGGCTGTCTTTTGCCTCCTTCTACCGAAAACACCACCTCCCACCTTTCCTCCCATACAAGTGACTGTAGCGCACACCTGCATTTCACGTGTTTACCGTATGGTACACACACTACCCGTGTATGCACCGGCCCTGCCCCTGATGTGACTGCCCAAATTTCCCAGATTTTACACAAAGCTTGACTTGACCCCCTGGACCTCTAGCTTGTTACACAAAATGGGAGACCTCTTTCAAAACAGGCAATTCCTTACATTTACCAAATGGACGACTGGGTATGGCCTACCTCCTAGACAGTTTCTCCTACATCAGTGCCTCACGCATACATACCATACCCTCTGGAATACCATGGCAATGAAGCCTACTCTGCACCCAGTACTACAGACAATCCTAACCATGGGTTCTGGATGCCACTTAATCACTTTATTTATTTATTTATAAAGTTTTGTATAGCGCGAACGTGACCCTGGAGGGTATCAGAGCACTTTACATGACGAGAAACAATTGGTCTGGTAGACAGGAAAACACATGCGTGAGAGCCGAACATGTCACAAAGTAACATAGGATAACAGGGATTGCATTGGGTTAAAGTCAGTATTAGGAAGGATAGTCAACATGAGAGTTTGGTATCTGTACCTTTTCAATGTCACCAATGTATTGGCTTAGGGTAAAAAGTCAGTAGATAAGATTTGGCTTCTTTTTTGAAGGAGGCGGTAAAGAAAATTAGGTGAAGGTCCAGTGGTAAGGAGTTCCATATCTTGGGTGAGATAGCCGAGAATGCTCTGGCACCCGTTTTCTTTTTGAGGGTTCATTGGGGTTTCAGAAGCAAGGTGAGCGCACTTCGTGAGGATCTGCTGCCCCCTGATTTTTCTAGCTTTTGGGCCAGGTAACTGGGGGTATTGAAGTGTACCGCTTTATGTGTCATGCAAGCAATTTTCAGTTGGATTCTTGCTTCGTATGGTAGCCAGTTTAAGGATTTTAGGGCTGGTGAGATGTGAGCGTTTCTTTTTGTTCCGAGGACGAGTCTTGCTGCTGCGTTGAGGGAGACTCTTAGCAGGGCCAGTTTGCATCTAGGTAGGCCACATAGTGTGGCACTACCATAATCCAGTCTGGGCAATACTAGAGCTTGGACTGCTTGTTTTAAGTCTCCGTGTGGTAGGTAGGGTTTAAGTTTCCGCAGAATGCTCAGTTGGTAGTTCGCTCCTTTGGTGGCTTCACTAATGTGATCCTGCATATTTTGGTGTTGGTCTAATGTAATACCTAAAGATCTGGCAATCTACGATGTGAGGCGAGCATTTGAGTGCTGTAAGATGTTTTATCCACAGATGAATCTTGGGGTTGTTATTAGGCGGAGAGATGAGAAGAAATTCAGTTTTGGCAGCATTGAGTTTGAGATGGTTAACCGTGAGCCAGAGGTGCGTGTTTTGTAGGATGGAGTTGAGGGATATGATGTCCTCTGGGGAGGCGATTTTGAGATACAGCTGAGTGTCATCCGTGTACATATGGTAGTGGATGTTAGAAGTTTTTAGGAGGTTTGCCAGTGGTTCCAGAAATAGGTTGAAGAGAATGGGTGAGAGGGAAGATCCTTGAGGAACGCCAAGAGTGATCGCGTGGGACTTGGAGAGAGATTGATTCATTTTGACTCTTAAGGATCTGTTTTGGAGGAATGAAGAGAACCATTGTAATACGACCCCTGATAAGCCCATCCTTTGTTCCGGTAGTTTCAGTAGGTTATCATGTTTGATGGTGTCAAAGGCAGCCAATAAATCAAGCAATTTAGAAGGCATGATTCATTATGATCCAGCATTTTTAGTATGTCATCTACTATATGAGTAAGGGCAGATTCCGTGCTGTGATCTTGACGGAAGCCTGATTGGTGTTGGTCGAGTAGTTGAAAGTTTTCTATGTGATTGCAGAGTTGGTTCTGTACGCATTTTTCTAAGAGCTTTGCCAGTGTTGGGATGTTGGAGATGGGCTGGAAGTTGTTAGGATCAGAGCAGTCTGCCATAGCTTTTTTAAGATGGGTGTTACTTGTCCTACTTTTAGGCAGTCAGGGATAGTGCCTTGACGTAGTGAGGCGTTTACAATCTTGGACCATAGTGGGAGAATACAGGTTTTGATCTCTTTGAATATGCTGGGAGGTAGAGGGTCCGTGAAGTGGTTAGATGGGTTTTAAGACGAAAGAATTTGTACATTTCATGTTCGCTGATTGGGGAAAAGGTGTTCCAAGTGGCATAGTTTTTGGAGGGGGGCCATGGTGGTTCCTTCCCTTCCATAAATTGGGAGGTGTATGAGAGACTGACTGGGGTAGACGGTAGTAGTTCCTTCGCTAGTTTAAGTTTGTTCTCTATTTTTGTAGTTTTTTCCTTGAAGAAGGTAACCAGTTCTTCGCAATTTGGAAGGGTGGTGGATCCAGAGTCTAACGGGTCTGATGTGTTGCGTGATTGTTGCTTGACTATTTCGAATAGTTTTTTGGGCCTATTTCTGGCTTGGTCGAGCTGTGTTCTGATAAAATTACCTTTCCCTTGTCTTATTCTTCTATTGTAAGCGTTTCTCATTGATCTTAAGCGTTTTAGTGATTCCACGGATGGGGAGTATCTCCAAGCTCTTTCTGATGTTCTTAGATTGCGTCTTTCTGTGTTCAAGCTATCATACAAGGCTATACAAGGCGGTACGTGAACGGACCAAGCTTTCCTTGGACACGCTTAAACATAAATGGGAGGGGGAATTTGGACGAGCTCTTCATGATAAGGAATGGGAATTAGCCTTACAGTTTCCAAGACAGGTGTCCCGCAATTATTGTTTTAAGAACTTACAACTCTTTATACTGCACCGCGCATACCTTTCACCGGCCCAAATCAACCGTATCTTCCCCCAGGCAGACGCTAAATGTCATAGGTGTTGCGCCACTGACACAGACCTGTGACACATGATTTGGTCCTGTCCATCCTTACATCATTATTGGGCTAGGATTCATGAACTTCTCTGTCAGATTACGGAGCTCCCCGATATCCACACTTGGGAAGCCTGCTCCCTAGGCATCTTTAAGCGGAGCAAGCCCCACAAAATAGGCATGCGCTTCGCCTCCCTGATACTACTACTCGCCAAGAGCATCCTCACCCTAAACTGGCATTCCCCACCACCACCCTGCTAGTTGCCTGGTATGGCGCAGTTCGCAACTGGGGCACGGCGGAGGAGGACGACCTTCATTACGAGGACATACGCGGACAGCGCAAAACGCCCATCTCTCCACAATTGGCCACCCTACTCTAGGACTTCCTCCACTACACACGAAATGATGTCCTCCCTACAAGAAACCACCCAAGATACTACCTCATACCCTCTCCTTTTTATCTCTTTCTTCTCCATACATAGGCCTCACTGCTTCAATGGCATGTTCCTTGCCGAACAGACTTCGTACAGACTGCTTCCATCTCCCTGCTATCCTGAATAATCATAGTGGAATGAATCCCACAGCGCCACCCCCAAGTATATCCCCCCTTAAAACCGCCCAAGTTGCTGATTTCCCCCAGTTTAATCCATTGTTTGACTACAACTATCCTTACGAAGGTACAGCTTATACATCTGATTACTTGTACTCTGCATGCACCCAAGATTTATCCTTCTCTTTTATGGTGCTTTATGCTGACTTATCAAATGACGATATATGTGCGATTTACCACGCTGTTGCTTGTACCTTTCTGTTTAAGATGCATACAAAAAGATCATGTGCCAGGTGATGATGAAGGTAAGTTTATTTTTGCTCTCCAACAACAGACGGGGCTCCCAGCCTGCTCAATGCATCAACCATCTCCGAGATTGTGCGGCTTCCCTGGAATGCCAAGCTGCATTCCACGGATACCACGGCAACGCTCACGAGACGCGATGGTTACAAATGTGGATTGAAATACATACAGTACATATCAAAAATACACATTACCAATCACACTTTCCTTTGAAAATTAATAAAACAGATTTGAAAAAAAATAAAATAAGGGAGTTGCGCCTGCTCTCCCGCTTCTGTGTGGAAGGGGCTGGGTGTGGCAGTCTACGGCCTGAAGCCTCAATTGTTTATAACATGTGCATTTCTGCAGTTAGTAAAATACCGCTGGTATCCCTGCACCCTGTGGGCCTGATTCACAAAGGTAAACTGACACTTTTGTGTAATTTTACATTGTTTGTGGTTCACAAAGTGATTTACGAGTAGCATCTTTACGAGTGCAAAGTCTCCACATTTAAAAAGATATGTATTTTTATGAGCGGAGACTCCCTTCTCCTAAAGATACTACTTGTAAATCCCTTTGTAAATAGCAAACAATGGTAAACTTACACAAAAGTGTCAGTTTACCTTTGTGAATAAGGCCCTCCAAATTTAGGTTCGGGAACATCAGGCTTCTCAGAATAGTAACACCGGGACACAGCTCCAGCCGACTTGAAATCATGGCATTAGTGATGTGTTTAACTCTGATTCCTCTCATTTAAGATAATGTTGACTTACCTTGCCTGGGTTATACTCTTGTTTTATAAAATAGAAAGGCAGAAAATGAAATCTCATCTTCGCAGATCTTATGCTACTCATTACAAAAACTCGGGTGAATAAGACACAATTTCAATGTTAATTCAATAGATATTCCCTCAAAAGCCAACAAAGATTATCTTTAATGACAATTGTGTACAAGAGGCCCAAAGTAACAATTTATTTTGTATAGCTACAAACCCTTTAAAGTATTACAAAAATAGGCCTTTAGTTTACAAAAGATCAATATTTGGCCAACTCATGTCTAAAGAGATGCAGTTTACAAGAAAAACAATAACATGAAATGTCGGCGTGAATCATGGTTTCATTTGGGAAAATAAAAGTTACAGCTTGGCAAAAACGCTCCTTCATATTTTCAAAGGTACTAAAAATCTCACCTCAGGCCAAATAAGTACATTTACAAAATAACTTGAATTTAACTGTACATTTAAATATTTTAATACCGTACAGTTGCTTACAGTAAAACATGTAAATATTTCACGTACAGTGCATGGGGCTGTGTTATTAAGGTATTTTCAGAGCTGCGTCCTCTTATAACTTTCGTTCCGAATTCAGCTTTTCTAAACTCTGAAGCTATAAAGCGTTTGCCTCGCGACTGGCAAGGTCGTTTGGACTTGGAAAGTACTCTCATTTGTTTGTCGTAATTCAAATCTTTGTGTTAGTGGACCCTTGTTTCCGTTCTATCTACTACTTTTCAAACAACTTGAGGTGCACAAAAAATTAATATTAACTCTGTTAAACTACCTGACTGATCGGTGACAAATTTATATGCCTTGCCGACAAAATGATATTGCATTGCAGACAGCTACCTAGCTGCGGGTGCAGAGTAGTCTAGATGATTGCAACCAGGATAGAGGTGGGTGAAATTTTAATTAAACCTTGGTAGCCGTATGAATTCAGGAAATATCATACTTCTTTTTTTCCTTTTGATTGTATTTTTTTTTATTTAACATTTTTTTTTTTTTTAATCTTTGGAAATACACAAAATTAGAAACATTATTCAAGAGAAAAGAAACAAGCATTTGCAATACAATCGGTCGCGCCTTTGGGACCTTATATGTATTTAGCTATGCAGCACATTAGCCTGGGTGCTGAAACATCTACTGTTCTTTAACATGGAGGGAAAGTAAGCACCAAACTGCGTGACACGCCAAGTATGGGAACACATGGAGATAAATGTTGCCTTTCAGCGGGAAATGGTATAGTCCAAAGCTCTGTTTTTAATATAAAATCAGGGCCTTCTGTGGTCATATCACTGAAAATACAAGATTTGAAAAAAATATTATTGTCTATGGATGCTCGTGGAAGACAATTTCTATGGACTGGAATCTAGAGAATGCTAAAGTGATTCTGGTATTTTACTGACTACTGCTGGTCGTTTTCTATCAAGAAAGTTAAATAGAGGCAGTTGCCACAAAAATTAAAAAAAAGAAAGTCCCTCAGCAGAAAGCAATTCTGGTATTTTACTGACCTCTACTGGTCGTTTTCTATCAAGACAGTTAAATAGAGGCAGTTGAACAAGCAGAAAGCAATTCTTGTATTTTAATGACCTCTACTGGTCGTTTTTAAATAGAGGCAGTTGAACAGAAAAACGAGTCCCTAAGCGGAAGCAGACAAGTCCTAGGGCTGATCTCCAGAGCCCACAAAGTACATACATATATACTTTGTTCATGGCGTGTGCCCTTGCTTTGGCGTAATTTCCACCTGGGAGTGCATCCCGCCTAGAGGCAACTCTTTTTGTATTTTGTACAGCGGCCTGCCTGGTCGCGGGATTGCACCACCGCGAAACACTTGCGGGTCCGCGGCTGCTTTATTGGGGCAGCTACCTGTGGAACAGGAGGTGCCTGTTATATGCAGGGGTGCCGGCGCAAACATCGGCAATCCTTTTCAAGACATTTTTGAATGTGAGTGCCGGCGGCGACCCACTTGGGTTTTACTGAACCACCAGTCCCAGGAAGCATTGCTTCAGGTGGTTCACCTGAGCATAATTATTATGGGGATTTACTGGTGGTTGCCGCATGCCGGCACGTCACATGGTCTGCCACTGAAGAGGGCGTTGGCCCGAAACGCGTCTGGCAGGTATCCAGAAAAGGACTTTGTTCATGGCGTGTGCCCTTGCTTTTGCGTAATTTCCACCTGGGAGTGCATCCCACCTAGAGGCAACTCTTTTTGTATTTTGTACAGCGGCCTGCCTGGTCGCGGGATTGCACCGCCGCGAAACACTTGCGGGTCCGCGGCTGCTTTATTGGGGCAGCTAACTGTGGAACAGGAGGTGCCTGTTATATGCAGGGGTGCCGGCGCGAACATCGGCAATCCTTTTCAAGACATTTTTAAATGTGAGTGCCGGCGGTGACCCACTTGGGTTTTACTGAACCACCAGTCCGAGGAAGCATTGCTTCAGGTGGTTCACCTGAGCATAATTATTATGGGAATTTACTGGTGGTTGCCGCATGCCGGCACGTCACATGGTCTGCCACTAAAGAGGGCGTTGGCCCGAAACACGTCTGGCAGGTATCCAGAAAAGGACTTTGTTCATGGCATGTGCCCTTGCTTTGGCGTAATTTCCACCTGGGAGTGCATCCCACCTAGAGGCAACTCTTTTTGTATTTTGTACAGCGGCCTGCCTGGTCGCGGGATTGCACCACCGCGAAACACTTGCGGGTCCGCGGCTGCTTTAATGGGGCAGCTAACTAAGGAACAGGAGGTGCCTGTTATATGCAGGGGTGCCGGCGCGAACATCGGCAATCCTTTTCAAGACATTTTTTAATGTGAGTGCCGGCGGCGACCCACTTGGGTTTTACTGAACCACCAGTCCCAGGAAGCATTGCTTCAGGTGGTTCACCTGAGCATAATTATTATGGGGATTTACTGGTGGTTGCCGCATGCCGGCACATCACATGGTCTGCCACTGAAGAGGGCGTTGGCCCGAAACGCGTCTGGCAGGTATCCAGAAAAGGACTTTGTTCATGGCGTGTGCCCTTGCTTTGGCGTAATTTCCACCTGGGAGTGCATCCCACCTAGAGGCAACTCTTTTTGTATTTTGTACAGCGGCCTGCCTGGTCGCGGGATTGCACCACTGCGAAACACTTGCGGGTCCGCGGCTGCTTTGTTGGGGCAGCTAACTGTGGAACAGGAGGTGCCTGTTATATGCAGGGGTGCCGGCGCGAACATCGGCAATCCTTTTCAAGACATTTTTTAATGTGAGTGCCGGCGGCGACCCACTTGGGTTTTACTGAACCACCAGTCCCAGGAAGCATTGCTTCAGGTGGTTCACCTGAGCATAATTATTATGGGGATTTACTGGTGGTTGCCGCATGCCGGCACGTCACATGGTCTGCCACTGAAGAGGGCGTTGGCCCGAAACGCGTCTGGCAGGTATCCAGAAAAGGACTTTGTTCATGGCGTGTGCCCTTGCTTTGGCGTAATTTCCACCTGGGAGTGCATCCCACCTAGAGGCAACTCTTTTTGTATTTTGTACAGCGGCCTGCCTGGTCGCGGGATTGCACCACCGCGAAACACTTGCGGGTCCGCGGCTGCTTTATTGGGGCAGCTAACTGTGGAACAGGAATTGCCTGTTATATGCAGGGGTGCCGGCGCGAACATCGGCAATCCTTTTCAAGACATTTTTGAATGTGAGTGCCGGCGGCGACCCACTTGGGTTTTACTGAACCACCAGTCCCAGGAAGCATTGCTTCAGGTGGTTCACCTGAGCATAATTATTATGGGGATTTACTGGTGGTTGCCGCATGCCGGCACGTCACATGGTCTGCCACTGAAGAGGGCGTTGGCCCGAAACGCGTCTGGCAGGTATCCAGAAAAGGACTTTGTTCATGGCGTGTGCCCTTGCTTTGGCGTAATTTCCACCTGGGAGTGCATCCCACCTAGAGGCAACTCTTTTTGTATTTTACATATATAAGTATATACTAAAGTATATGCAAGAGGTCTCGAATGCTCGACCTAAAAAAAGACGTGCATTACAAGTGATTATAAGTACCATACAACATAGGAGATACAGGTACTAAAAGAAAGAAAAAGCGTGACAGGCAGGGAAACAGTGTAGAAACCAGCAAGTAAACACATAACTGCTTATTAGAAAGATAACATCTGAAGATCTAGCTATCCGATATTGACCATGGGCCCCCAAATGCGATAGAATTTTTGCCCAAAGTGAACCCCGTCTAGTTTTGGCTATAGCTCATTTAACATTACCCACCACTCTGGTGCCCTGGGTGGCACCTTCGATATCCAGGCCCTTGCAATGCAAAGACGAGCTGTCACTATAATAACAGAGAAAAGAAGCCTTAAACCACGATCCGGCATGTTCTTATAGCCAAGCATTCTCTCCACCTCAGTTAAATGCAAGTTAAAACACAATCGATCTGTTGCTTTTTGATCAACCTCTTTCCAAAAAAGTGTCAAGTCGGGACAAGTGACAAATATGTGCAGGCTATCTGCAGCTATTAATCCACATTTAGGGCACTTACTCTTATCACTTATGATAGTCCCCCTATCAGCTGACCACCGAGCTATTCCATCCGGGGTATAATATAGCACGCATATGGTTTTGAATTGCCGCAATTTTAGATTGGTGGAGCACACAGCCTCATCTAGCGTACCTAGTGCATTTTCAATATGTGCAGGAGTGATCTCCTGCCCCAAAACCTCACACCACTTAGATGCCAACTTCAAGCTATCATTGCCGCAGGCTTGAGAGAGTAACTGGTATGCCTGGCCAATAGTTAGCTTTGTAGTTGAGTGTAAATAGGTCATTGTGTTGGATTCAACTAGTGTTCTTATACCTCTACGTCCCCAAAGATAGTCTCTGATTTGTAAGTATTTATAAAACATCTGTTTTGGGAGGCCAGCTCCCCTTTGTAGATCGTCGAAGGTGCGAAACCCATTAATACTGTATAAATGCCCTTGTTGGCTTAATCCATAGCTAGCCCAGAGTTTCGCTTGTGTATCATGTAATATGTCCGGAAACTGAGGATTGCCCCACAATGGAACACTACTATGCATTTCGGGTAAGAAACAGTTCAACACTATTTCTCGCCAGATATAAGCTATGTCTCGGAGAGTCTTAAATCGGACTCTTTAAAAATAGTTGGGATCCTCGACTCCTCCCAATCCGGCTTCAGAAAAAACCACAGTACGGAAACCGCCCTCCTCGCCGCAACATACGACATCCGCACCCTACTGGACAAAGGAGAAACTGTAGCCCTCATCCTCCTCGACCTATCAGCGGCGTTCGACACAGTCTCCCACCGCACCCTAATACGCAGACTCTACGACGCAGGAATCCAGGACAAGGCCCTCGACTGGATCCGCTCCTTCCTCTCTGGCAGGACGCAGGGGGTCAGACTCCCCCCTTTCCTCTCGGACCCCACACCTACCACCTGCGTTGTCCCCCAGGGCTCCTCCCTCAGCCCGACGCTCTTCAACGTCTACATGGCTCCACTTGCCCCCATCGTCAGAACCTACGGACTCAACATCGTGTCATATGCAGATGACACCCAGCTCATCCTCTCCCTATCCAACGAGCCCAACACCGCCAGACGCAACTTTCGAGAAGGCATGGAAGCCGTCGCCAAATGGATGAAAAACAGCTCCCTACAACTAAACACCAACAAAACAGAAGTACTCATCATGGGCCCAAACCCCAATGCCTGGAGCGACACCTGGTGGCCCCCCGCCCTCGTAAACCCGCCAACCCCCACAGACCACGCACGCAACCTGGGAATCATCCTGGACTCCGAGCTCAAAATGGACCGCCAGATCAACTCTGTCTCGTCTTCCTGCTTCCACACCCTCCGCCTCCTTCGTAAGACCTTCAAATGGATCCCCCTCGAACACCGAAAGACCGTCACTCACGCCCTGGTCACCAGCAGACTCGACTACGGCAACGCACTCTACGCCGGAATAAACAAAAACCTCACCCGCAAGCTACAGAACATCCAGAACGCTGCCGCAAGACTGGTCCTCAGCCTGCCAAAACACTGCCACATCTCCCAGCACCTGCTCCACTCCACACCACTCCACTGGCTCCCCGTCGAGGCGAGAATCACCTTCAAGATGCTCACCCACGCACACAAGGCCCTCCACGGCACCGGACCAGCATACCTGAACAGCTGACTCAAATCCACGCACCCCAAAGGACCCTACGATCAGCCCAGCTCTCCTACGCCGTGGTCCCCCGCACCAGAAAGACCAGATCGGGAGGCCGCTCCTTCTCCTTCCTCGCGGCCAAAGCATGGAACGCCCTTCCGCTCCACCTCAGACAGACAACATCGATCCCCATCTTCGCAAGAAACCTCAAAACCTGGCTCTTCGACAGACCTCCTCCTTGATGGAATGGAACCTGCACCCACCCCTAGCGCCTTGAGACCCTTACGGGTGAGTAGTCGCGCTTTAACAAACCCCTGATTGATTGATTGATTGATTGTTGATCTTATATAGGAACATTCTACTCTCAGTGCCAAATGCAAAATTATAGAAACAGCTTTGAGTACCAGCAGAAAGAAGACTACAAAGTCGCCCAGCAAAAGAAGCCCAGAAAAAGAATTTAAAATCAGGTAGTTGGAGCCCTCCTTGCCTGTACGGGAATTTTAAGTACTTTATTGCACGGCGCGGCTGCTTATAGCCGAAAATGAAACTACTAAGTGCCCCTCTAGTTTCTTTAAAAAAAGTTCGGAACACGTAAAGGAATTGCTCAAAACAAATAGAGAAATTTGGGTAAAATAATCATTTTAATGATATTACAACGCTCTATAACACTAATTGGCAATTTATGCCAATTCTTCATCCTTAAGACAACCGACTTTAAAAGTGGATCGTAGTTTAAACGTATGATTTGTTCCATGTTAGGCGAGATCTGCACCCCTAAGTATGTTGCGACCGAGCAGGCCCCCAATACTACCCTGTTGGTTTGAAAGTTAAGAAGGACCTGCGTCTTATCTATATTTAGCTTGTAGCCAGAAAAGGTGCCAAACCTTTTAGCCTCTGTTTGGATTAGGCCTACAGCCTCCGTAGGTTTTGCAGAGAAGACGGCTATGTCGTCTGCATATGTCTTTATTTTTAATTCGCCTGATTTTAATTGGACCGGGAATATGGATGGATTAGCGAGGAGCGACCTTATGAATGGTTCTATGTATAAAGCAAAAAGGAGAGGGGGCAACCCTGGTGAGTGCCCCTTAATATCGAAAAGGGGGTAGATTGTGATTGTAGGTAAACTAGTTTAGCTCTTGGCTGTCTGTACAGAGCTGTGACCCAAGTATAGAATAGACCATGGATATTAAACTACGCTAGGGTAGCCCAAAGACACTCCCAAGTGACTCGGTCGAATGCTTTCTCAGCATCAAGCATGACCATTCCCATTTCCAGCTTTAGCTTTTTCGCAGCATCAAAGGCTATTATAGTGGCATTTACATGTGCTATAGTATCTCTGCCCGGTATAAAACCGTGTTGCTGTTGTGAGACCAATTGTGACATAAAAGGTGCCAGACGAGTTGCCAATACTTTTGCAAATACCTTAGCATCTGCGTTGATAAGTGAGATTGGGCGATACGACACGCACTCGTCTGATAGTTTATTCTTTTTAGGAAAGAAAACAATATTTGTTGTCTCCCAAGACTTGGGTGTATCCCCATTCTCACTTATATATTGTATGACTTTGATCATGGGAGAGATCATGCAATTTTTAAATGTTTTATAAAACTCGACTGGTATTGCATCATCACCAGCAGCTTTGCCCGACGGAAGAGCCGCTATTGCATCGCATATTTCTTCGCTAGTGATAGCCATATTCAGAGACCGTATCTGTTCTTCGTCAAGCCCAGGTAAATTGCACTTTCCAATGTATTCAAGGCATTTGCTCTCATCGAACAAGCCAGGACTGCCATATAGATTTTTATAATACTGGGTAAATTGTTCTACTATTAACTGTGGTTGTGTATACAATAGGCCACCTACACCTTTAATAACTTTTATCTCATGCCTCGCACTTTTGTCAGAGAGTTGATGTGCTAAAACCTTACCCACTTGTTCTATACTCATATTTCAGAGCCCGATTTTTATTATATCTAGCAGCTATTTTATCTTTCAGTATCCTCCCCAACATAGCCCTTTTTTCAATCAAGGACAAGTATGTATGTGAATGTAACTGCGTCGCCCCTTGCAGCCTGGCCTCTGCAGCATGAGCTATTTCTAGCTGCAGGATCGTGTCACCGACCAACCTACGAGCAGTGTTTTTACTCTTATTCTTGCAAAAGATATACTGTTGAGTGATCCCCCTTATATAAGCTTTGAGCGTATCCCAGACTACAAGAGGGGAGGCAGTACCTTCATTGTCAGATAAAAAACTCCTAATACTATTCTTAACAAATACGACATAATCGGTATCAGCCAACAGATATCGTGGAAAAGAAAACAAACTCAATTGCCTGCTGGCGGAACCTATCGTAAATGACAGTAGAATAGGATTATGATCTGATACAATCTTAGGGCATACCTCATACCTGGCCAAACTCAGAATTCTACTGTTAACAAAAAACATATCGACCCTGGAATAGTGCTTATGTGGTGCACTATAGTAAGTGTAGCCGGGCTTCGAAGGATATAATGATCGCCATACATCTTTAAGGTTATGCAAGCGAGCCATCTCTAAGATTGCTGCTCTAACTTTCCTCATCCTAGTTGAGATGGACCGGTTAGTAGAATCTATTTTAAGGTCAAGGATACAATTAAAATCACCCATAACAACTAGCTCACCTTGCCAATCTAGCAATTCTAGTGCTAGAGTATCGATCATCTGAGGTTCATCGTAATTTGGTCCATAAATTGTACATAACACAAACTTTTGTTCCTTGATCAGAACCTGAGCAATTATCCACCTGCCTCGGATATCATGTGAAGCCTTGAGGAGGGTACAATGGAATGATTTATCCGTCAAAATGGCAGATCCTCTAATAGAAACAGTCTGAGAGGTGCAGTCAAGTATCTTATAACCTAAGTGTCTCAAGAAATGTCTGTCTTTGTAAGCTAGATGAGTCTCGGTAAGGGCAACTATATGAGGCTTATAAATTCTGAGCTCCTCCCGAACCAACTGCCGTTTGTTGGCAGAGTTTAAGCCGGCCACGTTCCAACAGACACTTAATTACCTCCATGAAGCATAATAAAAAGCAAAACCCCCCAAAGAAAAATATGCTTATCTCCCCCACTTTCATTAATACCTGAACAAGAAATAATATTGGCAAGAAATTTGTACCCAGTCGGAAAGTCCTACTAGAAACCATGTCTAACATCCCAATAATCACACTTAAGTCTATTCCCTTCCGATACCTTTTTATTTATAACCTCCTCCTTCCCACCCCTGTCCCTAGCTACAACCCTCCCAACCAACCCCAAGAGAACCACCCACCCACCCCAGTTTCCTGAAGAAGGAATCACCCCACACAGGCTGTCGAATACATTGACAGCCAGTAAAGAGCAGAGGTACCCCCCGTGTTGCCCGCTGTGAAGATTGCCCCCAGGGGGTGAAAAAAATAGGACCCTAAAAATCAACAAGACAAAAGATGGATCCTCATATCATGGCCTAAAGTAAGAGAGAGAAGAAAAAAATAAGAAAGAAAATAAACCCTCCCTCGTATCGCCCCCTTAAATCTCTAGCCATCGCCTAGTACATCCATATTTTTTCTAGCTTCTGACTTCTAAAAAAAGAAAAAAAAACATTATAACAAAAGTGAAATTTATGAAGCTAGATCAATAATTAATTGACCAGATTCAGGAACCAATCAACTTCCAAGGAGTCCTTCCTACTTGGGGACCGCCAGGAACTAAGTATCTGCTGGGCCTCATCAACCGTATGAAAAGTCCATGTGTGACCATTCCGTATAACCATTAGACGTGCTGGTTCTTGAAGAAAAACTTGAGCCCCAGCTGCTTTCATAGGGTCAATCAGCTGGCGAAGTTTCCAGCGCTGTGCCATCGTTTCCTTACAGAGATCCGACCTGACAAAGAATGATAACGAGCTGGCGGCCCCGAAAAAAAACAGCTTGGCGTAACAAAAAATTGCCAAAATAAATAATCACAGGGCGTGGGTGTTGCCTGTTAGCTCGAGATTCATGACTTAAGAATGGTGGAAGTCTATGAGCTCGTTGTATCTGAGAGTCCCAGTCCCAGTCAGATAGATCAGGAAACAAATTCTGAAAAAGCTGTACTATAAATGCCCGTGGGTCGGCCCCCTCTTTCTCCTCCAGTATGCCGAATACTCTCAGATTATTCCTCCGCTGTCGATTTTCCAAGTCTTCGACCTTGTCCTTGAGAAATAAAAGTTGATCATCGTGTAACTTTGTGGTTTTAGCTGTAGTGGCACTTTGATCTTCTGTGTGCGCCACGTGTTGTTGCAATTCTGTGATCTCTTGCGTCAGGCCAGCCACTTTGCTTGATATCTCAGACAGTACTTGCTGTATCAAATTACTGTCCGTCTTAGCTTGGCTAAAGTATTCTTGTGTCTCTGTCCTCTGAGCATGGAGCACCTGAAGAATCATATCTAGCGAAGGCTCATTATTAGGGAGAGTCTCGGCCAATCTCAGACAGGGGGGAACCCCCTCTGTATCCACACCTCCGTCCCCAAATTTGGAGCTGTTGGATGTCTCCTGCGCTTGAGACTCTATTTCTAAAGTGGCTGTTGTAGAAGTAGGAGTTGTAGGAGTAGGGATGCCAGTGCCAAAAGATGAGCCAGACAGCCTTGATATTATAGCTCTCACTTCGCCTTTGCGAGCGACCCACTTGCGGATAGGGATCGCCTTATCAGCCATTTTGCCATCTGAATGCACCTTTAAGACACTACGTGAGTTTACAGGATAATTCTTGCCTTTTCCTGTGCCCCTAGTAGACTTCTTTGTGTTTAACTTCCTTTCTGCACTATTCGAGATGCCAGCCGGTTTCTCAGGTTGTGTGTCATTTATCTTAACAGAAGCGCCGGAGAAATCCATCAAGCCACCAGAAATTGGAGTCGGCGAATCACTGCTTAAGTCGGAAGCCCAGCTACTTATTTGCGCACCAACCACTGCCTCTGCCCCATTCTTATCCCTGTTTTCATGGTTAGCTTCCATTTGCATGCCAGTCTGTCCTCAATATATCTGCGGAAGACCTCCCACAGGGTTCACTCCAACAGCAGCCTCAGCAACCTGAGCAGGCCCCCCCCTTGCCTGACACTGGAGTAGTTCCATCAGTTCCATCAGTGATAGTTTTACTAGTAAGACCCATCTGAGGCATAGCTGAAGCGCAGCAGTCAGAAGCATCAGCAAGTGGAGGAATATTTCCAGGAGTAACTGCCGTAATGACAGCAGTGGTGTTTGTGCTGCCTAACGCTGGAGCAGCCTGTGATTTAGAGGAGTTACCTTGTGTCACTGTGCCATTCTCCACCATCCGAACCTGATCGACCTCTTTGCCTCTCCTATTGCCAGAGATGTCAGTGGCAACATTGTCTCCATCAGACTCCAGCCGAACCGCTTCCAACAAAGCATCCGCCATAGTCTGCTCCAGTGTAGGGGCCGCTAATCCACAGGTTTGCAAAATATATGTAGCTTTTCCTGAATGTAACAACTTTAAAATGGGCTTTCCCAGCTGTGAATTGTGCCCTTTAGCCACGTTAGCAGTGCAGCGGATGGTGATCTCCGCACGAGTCGGCTGAACGGATGCGTCTTCCTTCTCGGTCCTCTCAGTTTTCTCTGTTGATGGAAAAGCTGCACCGGGCGCACGTTGGTTTCTAGCCCCATGCTGTGGAGCCATGGCTGCTGTGCACAGCGCCAGAGTCAGCCCAATGCAGTTGAGGGCAGATCGACACGGCCCCGCCAGCCACCTCGCAGCTCTGGTGATTTGCCAGGAACGGTGAGCTGCCCGCGTTAATATCGGGAGCATGGAACCAAGGAAATCCTCACAAGCTTCTTTGATCTAATCCAGCTGCCACTCTAGTACTGCCTGTATCACACCCAGGCTATCGTATCGCCGTTACATGGATCCCACACCGAGGATCAGCAAACCTCAAGCGGGAGCATCCAGAGGTACGTGCTCTCTGCGGCGGCCTCAGTCCGCCATCTTCCTTCCCCCTAGGAAATATCACACTTCACAGAAAAACGACTAAGTTCTCGAATTTGCCAAATGGCGGGGAAGTTTAATGCCACTTATCACTGCAGCCCTCACCACTGTTGTCTGGAAATCACTCAGGCTGTAGTAATTTTTCTTTCCGAGCAGAATCCTGAGTGGACACCCGGCAATACAATTGGAGCCGATCAGCAGTGTCATATCATTTCCCCACTCCTTAAAGTCATGGAACGTCTGGAATCAGGGAAAGGAGAGATGACGTGGCACAGCCACAAAACAGCTAAGTGGCTGCACTTCCCAGAACTCAGAGAATTCTTGTTAAAGTGCAGGATCTTTCCTTTTTTGCTTTTTTTTTTGTTTGTTTAAACTGTATGGGCCCTATTCACAAACTGCATTTTGTAGTACGTTTTGTACTACTACAAAACCGACTATAAAATGCTATTAACAAATCTATGTGCCTCGATTGAGGAGTCTCTGCACACGTAAGTAACATTATTTCCAATGGGGTTTTCATTTAAGTTCCTGCGTCCATTATTTTCTATGGGATGGTGTTGCAGTACCAAGGGTCTGCCATGTCTGGTTCTAAACTTACTAATGTTTGTTTTTTTATCAGTAACTTACGTTTGTATGTTAGGCTCCTCCCCCTTTCTCAGGGAGTAGAGACATGTAAGTCTACACTTTTTAGTAACTTAAGACTCGGATTTTGCCAAAAATAGTAAAGTTACTCAAAATGTAAGAGTAAATTTATGTGTAAACAAATGTAACACAAGCAACTTATCTTGTGAATAGTCTCATATCAGTTGTGTTAATTGCAAAGCTGGCACATTTTAAAAATATCTCCGAAGCTATGATGTTGCAGACTCAGCAGCTTCTGCCACCTCTGAGAAGACTAGCTGGTCCTCAGCTTTTGATTATCATTATAGATATCCCTTCTCTAGATATAGGGGCTGAGGCTTTACAACCGACATCGTCGGTTTCACTTCCGACTGGCTGATTATGATACAGCCGGTCGTATTTGAAACCGGCCGTTCATTCTGGCTGGCTTCTGATGGGCTCAACGAGCCTTTCGGCCAGTCGGAATCGGCCCGTAATCCATTTGGACGGCGGTTTACGGCATCCGGATTACGATCCATGGTTTCTGGCAGGGTTTCCATGCCAGCCTTTCTGACATGGAAACCCTGTCGTAAAGCATGTTTGTGTTTGGGGACCCCTAGCAGGGCCCCCTTTCCCTTGCAGCCTCCGGTTGGGGGCCGAGGGGGCACCTATGGTGCCTCCTGTTAATCCCTGCACCCCGTGGCAGGCACCTTAAGGTGCCTGCCACGGGGTGCAGGGATTAACACAGTCTCCAATTTCTAAAATATATGTTTTGTGTATTGTTGTGGGACAAATAGGTAGGCTAAACAGTAGGGCACGATGATCAGTCTTTTCAGGAAAACCAAAGAGTCATTGAGGAAATGGAAAGAAGAAGTTGTGAACAATTAAGTTACTATCAAGACCAGCAACCCTGCTTTTCTTGCAGATAAATTCACAATCTCTGGTGGCTCTCATTATACCCACAGCTAGCACACACAATTAGACTGGAGATGAAGGGCCTGATTCAAAGTTTTGTGGACAAACCATTGTTCTTCCATCATGGAGGGACTGATCCATTTGCCAGACTAAAGCATTTACATACATCATATTTTGAGATGGCCTGAGGGACCGTAGTCCATCATGATGGCAGACAGTCAGTTGGCTGATTCTCAGTCTTCCATTGTTAGTCCCACCATACACTGTTGACTGACACAACTCTGTCAACATTGGTATGGCAGACATGCTTCCACCAAATTTTGAGTTGTCTACCATAAGAGAGAGATGGCGGGACCCTTAGGACCAAGGATACCAATGACTGATGGGGTTTCCGATGGTGACAGGTCCGTCACTATTGACGGATGAATCCGTTAACCCATTCCTGGTCGAAATCCCCTAATCAAACACACCTGCAACTCCCACTACAAAAATTCTCCTCAAACCACACAAAAATTTATTATTCGTAACACATAGCAGCATCAGCACAGCTGTTTGCTACAAAAAACAAAAGAGGCTGGAGGAAGACAACTGAGATTCTAAGTAAATGAGCTATTTGTTATAGTGGATGAGATAATTAGAGTCGAGCCACAGTTGTATGGAACGCTGGTCCAAACAACAATCATGAGCCAGACAAGAGAAATGTGGGCCAGAATTGTGGATAGGTGAATGCTGTCTCTAACACCAGACACTCACTGAGGAAATCTTCAAATGGTGAACAACGAACAACCTTCAAGGACAATTTCATTCCCTCGCTTTAAGGGCACATGAAAACACTCTGGGAACTAGTGATAGTTCTCCCAGGCCCCTCAGCCTGCCTCCCCTTGGAGACAAAGGTGTTGTCTAAAGTCCACATTGTATGCATCATGGAAATTCCAAGCAGAGTGGGGACTGGTAAGAACAAACACAATATCTCTATCACTAATTTCACCCTCTATCCACTCTTTCACTACCCGTCTCCTAGCCAAAATATTTTTACTAAAGTAAACCTATTTACACAAGTTTATTATTGAAGTGTCTGCCACAACTCACTACATCTACAATCTATTCTCAACTACCATTTCCTCCCTCTATAACACCATACTACAGAAAAACAAATAAGAAAAATATCTGAACAGGAGTAAATTCACATTAGTCACACTAGACATGCAATCCCCTATGTAATTCCTGCGTGCAAAAATGTACTAATTTTAATGCAAGCACTGACAACTATAATCTCACTCTGGTAGTATAACTTAAATCAGATGTATTCATTGTTCTATGATTACATTGTTCCATTTCTGGTTTTGAAAAGCCATGTTTTTCAAATATAACGTTTTCAATATAATAAAGAACAGGAAACCAATGTAAAAGGTATATCTAAAATATGTTTATCTATTTTGTATGCATACTAATCCTGTAGTTTTTGATATATTATCAGCATACATAACAATAAATATGTAGTTCATGTTAAAAATCAGGGACTATTAATTTATATGAAAATTAAATAAATGTATACGTGTCATCATTTACACAGAGGTTACTTTTCAATTTTGTATTTATAAGTCTCTCAAAACTATTATAAAGTTACAAGTGTCTGCTGTCCACAGCGTTTCAGCTGTGTCACTCAAGACACACATTATTGGTGACATATATAATAATGTACAGTATATAATACAATAGCTGTACTCCAGCCCCTCACTGTGTGTGTAACTATTAAAACTACTTCAACTAAATGGTGTTGTTGTAGTAACAGAGAATTATGTAAAAAAAGATATAATTCACTCATATCTACATTTTTTATTTAAAAGGTTTTGTTTTTAAATTTAAATAAGATAATAATGTTATTTTTCTTTATCTTGAAAGTGACTTATTGCCAAAGTTCATATTAAATCTAAAACAAATTGGATGTTGAATCATATAGAATTGTATGCCCTCTATGGGATTCATGGCAGGGCTTGGTTGAGCATTAATTTTTAGAGTTCACATACAATAGTTTTTTATTGGCAGTCTTTTACAAGTAGATTAGACAGCATAAATCTCTAGGGGAATCAAAGTGAAAAAGCCCAGGTGTGAGAGAAACAACAGAGCACACTATTGCAGGCCCAAAATCCGAAATCTGAAATCAGAAATCACATTACTGGCTTCCTAAATATTTTATTTAGAAATATTAACAGTATTACAAAGGATAAAATGTGTAAGCACACTTATTTGGATTATTATTAGAAAGATATTATGTTTTTGAAAAAATATCCATCAAACCAACAGTATATCACGGCCCCAAAATGTGCTTTGAGTAAGCACGTTTGAATTTGTTTTGAAAGGTCAAAAGCAAAATCAGAATCGATCACTGAAAACTTAAGGACTTATAAAGCGCGGCTAATCACCCATGAGGATATCCAGGCACTGAAAACCTGCAGCTTTGGGAGGGTTAAGTTGAACAGCCAGGTCTTGAGTCCCTTCCTGAATTCCAACAGAGAGGATGAAGTCCGGAGTTGAAGGGGAGGTTGTTCCATGGCTTTGCAGTGAGGTAGGAGAAAGAGCATCCTCCGCAGTTGGTTCAGCAGATGCGGGGAGTGTGAGTGAAGGAGAGGGTGGCAGATCGCAGGTGTTTTGAGGGTCAGTGGAAGTTCAGGCGGTGGTTGATGTATGCTGGTCTCTGGTTGTGTAGGGCTTTATAGGTGAGGATCAGCATCTTGAATTGACATCTCATCTGAATGGGGAGCCAGTGGAGCTTCTTTAGGTGGGTGGTGATGTGGATTTGCTTTGGGAGGTTGAGGATGGGTCTGGCCACTGAATTCTGTATGGATTGCAGTCTCTTCAGGAGATGCGAGGTGAATCTTACATAGAGTGCGTAGCCGTAGTCCAGCCTGCTGGTGACTAGGGCTTGAGTGATGGTTCATCTGGTGTTGACGGGGAGCCATTTGAAGATGCATGCAAAGAGTGAGAAAGCAGGCAGAGAAGACTGCATTGATCTGGTTTTTCATGGTGAGCTTGCTGTTCAGGATGTTGCCAAGGTTGAAGGCATGGTCTGTCGGTGTGTGTGAGGGTCCTAGCTGGGAAGGCCACCAGGCGATGCTGTTCCTGAAGATTAGCCAGTTGTCTTTCATCCAGTCGGTGATGCTAGTCATGCAGCTGCGGAAGTTGGCCATTGTGGTGGAGGGGTCTTCTCATAGCGAGAGAATAAGAAGGGTGTTGTTGGCAAAAGATTTGATGTTTAGTCCATGGGTTCTGACAATCTTGGCCAAGAAAGTCATGTAGGTGTTGAACAGTGTAGGGCTGAAGTGCCAGTCTTGAGGGATGCTGCAGGTGATGTTCTTAGTAGGCCTGGGCGGAAAACTACGCTACGCTCGCGTAGTTTGCGTAGTTTGCGCAACTACGCGCTACGCGAATTGCACGTAGCACAGTGCAAAAACGCGTAGCGTAGTGGGCATTTTTTGCTTGCTCGCGGTTCTCAACGTCAAGTTGGCGACCACGAGCGAGCAAAATGACATCCCGGCGAGACTTTTTCCTCATTCGCGATCAGCAACATCAAGTTGCCGATCGCGAGCGTGGAAAATAAACCTCCCGGCGAGATTCTCAACGCGGGGAGGTCAGGTTTCTCATTACGAGTGGTCGCGTATGCTCGCGACCGCTCGCGATGAGAAACTACCAGTCCGCGTTGAGATAACTGCCGCTTGCGTACAAATCTACTCGAGCGGCAGAAAACGACCGCTTGCACTGTGCAAGATGCCGTTTGCAATGATTGCACAGTGCGGACAAGCGTCCGGCACTGTGCAATCATTGCGAACAGCATTTCCTACCGCACTACGCAGTTCGCGTAGTGCTACGCGTAGCTCGCGTAGTGCGAAGTGCACTTCGCGTAGCTACGCGTAGCGCTACTACGCAAACTACGCCCAGGGTTAGTTCTTAGGTGAAAGGTGGTAAGCAAATTCTCTGGGTTCTTCCAGTGAGGAGGGAGGTGACCCATTTGAGGATCTCTCTTTGGATTCCAATGTGGTGAAGCCTCTTGATAAGTGTGTGGTGTGATATGGTGTCAAAAGCTGCTGAGATGTCGAGGAGGATCAGGGCTACTTTGAGGGTACTCGTTATTTGACTGATTTGAGCTGCTTCGCCTCCTTCAAGGTGCATGTCAGGGACTCCCAGGTGCCTTAACATTACTGACACAGGGGTCCTCTTACTGTGGAGAATTGACAATATCTCAGATAAAATTAGCACCAATAGTTTATTGCCATTGACCCCACTTTTGATTGAAAATAAAAACGTAAGGCTGTGGCATCCGGCAGCGCACTCCAGGCTACATTTCTCAACTCCTGCCTTACAGATTGGATCATTGCATTTTTAGGTAAATTGTGGAGCAATTTTAAGGCATTACCTTCTAAGCCTTCCCATGAGACCCATCTATCCATTGCCAGCACCTCTGCTCCATTAAGAGCCTAGGGGATTAATTTGCCCTGTATGACTTTACTTAGTGTATCAAAGGTATAGCTGCCAAATTTACGATTGAACCATTTCAGGCCATTCACTTCTACTGATAGTACAAATCTCCGGGAAGTCATATGTTTATCCCAACTCAAATCATCTGAGAAGATCATGCCCAGATACTGATACTCTCTGACCTGCTCCACCGGCACGTTATCTAAGAATCAAGTACATTTCTTCTTTCTAGCAAAAGACACATTTTTTGTCTTATCAACATATATTGTTAGTTTATTCTCAAGACAATAAGAATTTAGGGCATTTAGTTTTCGTTGAAGCCCTATATGCATGAGATCCATCACCACTAGATCATCCACGTACATAAGGCAGCTGATATGACTATACCCAATCTTTGGTGAGCAACTATGCGTACCAACTTAATGTCTGGGTTAGGTCCGCAATTAACAAATTAAACATCAGGGGTGCTAGAACACACCCCTACCATAAGCCGTTCTCAACCAGGGTTTTCCTCGACAGGCTACCTAGCCCGTCCAGGTCGACTTGGACCCAATTGTCACTATGAAGCTTCATCACAAGACCTAACAGGGCTCCAGATATATTCCACTGCTGGAGTTTTCACCAAAGCGTACCTTTGGCCACTTTGTCTAATGCCGCTTGGAAGTCAACGAAGCAGCATCAAAGGCGACCTACCGACTCCATTGACTTCTTTGCGACTCCCCACAGTGTGAGACAGTGGTCCATTGTTGAATGCTTTGGTCTGAAACCTACTTGCTCCACAGGGATCAGTAAAGTGTCAAAAGCCCAGCCAGCTGGGTGTTTTAATAATGTTTGAGCAAAGAGTTCGGAAGGAATATCGAAGTTGGAAATCAGACAATAGTTAGCAAGCTGATCCATTGTGTCTTTTTTATGAATGGGCTTCACTATGGCTCCTTTCCATGAATCTGTTACATTACCCTTTGGAAGAACCCATTCAGAATTTATCCCCATTTACTAGAGGCTTTCATATTACTGATTATTTAAGACAGCATTACTGCTGTCTGTGTGTTTGCAATCACTTATGCCGCCACTTCAGAGCTGGCAAATTCCCCATAGTTTCCACCACCATATAGAGAGTAAATAAAGGTATACTAATCTTCCTCACTTATCTGGGCCTCAAGGGAAGATGGTGATGAAAGAGTTACAGAGTTCACTAGGCGCCAGGAGCACTTACTATTCTTATTGGTAATGGCAGCTAGCATTAATTCCCAATTTACCCTATAGAACTCTCTCTTTTTGTGGGCACATAAATTTCGATAGACAATTTTTGAAGACACCATGGCTGTTCTTAAGCTGACATCACTTGGATTTAACTTAGAACGTCAACTACTCCTGTTTTCCGCTCTTCTGCCCTCCCAACAATCATCATCAAACCAGCTATTCCCCTTATCTTTTGTACCGTTAGTTGGGTGAGGGCTCCCCTTTGCCAGCTTGAAGTTGGCTAATAATTGCTTTGTGAGCCTACAATACCCATCCAACGCATTTTGACCTGCTTTCAGGTCTAAATGCTTGAATTCAATTGAAGAAATGGCCTGCAGTACATCTTCGATAATCATAAATCAAATTCTCCTATATAAACTACCTCAAGAGACAAGGTAGCACTTGGACAAGGTAAAAACGCATCTTTAAATTGCAGACTTAGGGCAAAGTGGTCACTAGGCCCCATATCAAGAACTACATTTTTTCATCTCATAGAATTGATGTATTGGAACCAACACATAGTCAATGGGCAAATTGCTATTACCATATTTAAAAGTTCTTGAGGCAGGGATATTTTCATTTCGCTGACCGTTCACATTGATCTAATTCAGTTGGACTAAGCAGGGCAGGACCTTCATCTCTCCTTCCTTGGGACTTTCCCAAAAAATACAGTCAGGAATATTTAATGATAGCTGCAGCTCTTCCATAGCCACATCAAACTCTTTGTAAGCTGATTTTTCATTAAAATTCCCCCTACCACCAACAGAGCATCTGGATAATCACATATCAATTTTTTCACATCGTTGACCAGATTTAGTAATTCACACTTGGGCAGGGGGCGAATTGGAGGAACATACACATTAAGACAGATCATTTGCTTTAACCCCTCAGCATTAGTGAACAAGTCAATTAGGCAAGCGAGGACCCATGCACAGGTAGTTTGGAGCTTCGTTACCTTCCTCCCACAGCAGACAGATATCAATATTAGTAATCCACCCACTGCTCTTCCTCTTAACGAGGCCTTGACATTTTGGACTATAGCAACAAACCCCTCCACTACAGGGCACTCCAACAACCAGGTTTCCTGGAGGAACAGTACTGGGTAATTTGTTAAGACCTCTCCATGTTTTTCCATTTCTATAAATGATTAAAAACCATGCACGTTCCATACCAGGACAGAACCTGGCAGTAGATGCCCTGACTCCTACCAGCTAATTTACCCAGCACCACCACCACTCCTGGTACGAATATAGAGATCATGGATGTGTTTAAAGGAGTGACTCTCCATTCTCTGGGGGATGTACCCCTGATGACCATGGCCACTTTTCCTCCTAGTCTCATCAAACTCCCGGCGGTGAGACAGATTTTGATTCCTCAAGTCTAGGGCTCTGTCATTATGGAACGTTATAGTAACTATTCTTTCCTGCGACCCGTCTCGTTCCCACCAGCTCCTTCCATCACCTGTTCTCTGTCCTACACCCAGAGGCCTAGCTAGGGAACCTTGATTGTGTTTTAGCCCTCTATGTTCACATAAAAATGGGGTTGTCTGGGTGTAATAGCATTCTCCAGGTTTTCTGACGGTTTTAAGCATTGCCTCACTTCCTTTGCATAGGCTGTCATTTGCAGCCAAGGCTGAACCAGACGCTTCCACTAAGTTCTTCATCTCCTCCAAAGCAAACAGTACACTGGTTAATTCTTTCTCTACAACTTTCCTAAAACCAATCAGTGCCAGGTCTTTTGAGGTAATATTCCTAAACCTTTTGATGTTAGCAAAAACACTTAACAGTCTTGATCTATTGAGGGGTCTGCTAACTGAGCGCCCATGTGCTTTCTACCTAACTTCTCTTCTTGGGCTCTCTTTCTCCACCCGATCTCAACAACATGGTGAGACTGAATTTAAATAGTACCCTTTTTTCCCAAATGCACCTTTTCAGGACTATGTAGGGAAATCTTGAAACGTATGACCCATCATTCACAGTGCAAGTTGTTAAATGTGTCCCCTCTTGGGGGCTGAGGATGGAACAGAGTCAAATATAACTCCTTCTGACCCTCCTCCCAGGGTCGTATCCCTAGACCCATCCTTTAGCGATTTGCTAATAGTTTTGAACAGTTAGATAAGCTAAACATTTTGAGTGCTACTCAAGACCAGCGCCTTTAACATTCCCTAAAAGGTTACTTGCATTCGGGAAAGGAGGTTCAATATTGACAAGTCTTGGGCAAAGTCAGAAGCATTTCCCACTGAATTAATCTCATTAGTTAGTTTCTGCTTGTCATCAACAGTCCCCCTCATTGGTCCAACAGCCGATTCTTCATGCTCTTCAAGCTAAGAGTATACATTTAGGTTGTGCACTGTATGATGGTTTTGTCAATGCTACACCAGACCCACCTCCCTTCATGGCTATTGGAGAGGATGAAGACCTTGGGGGTCTAGCTCCTAACCTCCCCCCTCACCTTGGAACCCCTCTATTAGGTTCAAAAGACTTGACAACTCCAGGTCCCCCAAACCTTGTCTAGCACACCCAAGAGGGATATTGTGCTACTCTTCATCAATCTCTTCGTCAAAGGGGATACTTAATTGCATAGCTTTAGGGGGTGAGTGGTCTGAGCTGGAGGCGAAGTCAACAAGAGGTCTAAGCTTCACTGGTTTACCCACCCAATCGGCATCACCCCGTATTTGCGGCATACATTTGGACACCCACTGCCGGTCATCATCACACATCGTAGATACTAGAAACTTGTACTTTCCTTTGTCCTTTGGTGGAGCAACAACAGCACCTACTCCAATATCACCTGAGAACTGTATTTTCGCAGGCTCAACAGAGGAAGGAAGCACAGCTATAGGGGCATCATTCCCCCTTGCACTACCTTCTATTCCACCTGAGGTATGTAACTTCTCACGCTCACATATTCATTCTCAACAGCAACATCAACATTGCTTTTGACCAAAATCGAGTTACTTTCCCCCTCACTCAGGTTGACCTTGGATTTCTCACTATAAAATGTTTTTGCTACAAAGTTCCACAGAGAAGATGGTAGTCCGGCAACTGATCTGATAGACTTCTGCCTATACCCTAAAGACTGGGCCCTTTTTGTCTAAGAGGGGAGAAAGACAGGGGTCACAGTAATCGCAATAATGAGTGTGCTTCCCCGGTGAATCAAATGTAGACTCCAGCATTGATTCCATCGTGGGGACTGTAGACCTGCCAGGTGACCTTGGCTTAGCCAAGAGGGAGCGACACCACAAGGCCCCCCTGGGAGGATAACAGGGTCACAATGGTCAAACCCTGAATTGGTCAGGGTGCCACACCCCCCTAAGTGGCCCCTGACTGCCCACGCTGTGACGGTACTCTCTAACAAACCGTCACCACTGTTTTTGGAGGCTGCGGAGGAATAAGGACAAGAAGCATTGGCACCCCCAGTGGCTTCATTAAGGCAGTCTGTCATACTAAGCTTCCCTGGATCAATGACCTCTCCTCACTTTTGAACAGGAACAGGACCCACATAGACATCTGGGATGGCGAGACAGGCTCAGAGGATCCTAACGGTCCACTATGCCCGGCTCCAGGTTGCTCTTTGGCTGCACCTTTTCCCCCCTACGCTGATTGTGACTGTCTACCCCACTTCCTCTTCCTCTTGCCCTTAGTATGCTTTCTGCCATAATGAGAGTTAGTATTACAATGGTTACAATGGATGATAATTTCTCAGAATGCTACCTCCAACAATTTCCTTGATTAAAGATGACAACAGCCAAAGCAATGGCATGAAAAAGCACAGCGTGCAAACAGTAGCAGGGTAAACAGCAAACAGCACCAGTCCAACAAGCACTGGAATTGCTAGGGGGAAACACGGGCGGTTCCACAGAACATAAGCCGCACCTGCTCTCTAGAAAGGTTGCCTCCATGCCCTGGGCTACCAAAGCTGTGAATGCCTAAAGCGCCCCTCCTCTCATTCCCAGTCCTTGGTGCTTTAGTGCTGCTGCCTAAAAGTCAGAAAACAAGTGCCGCAGAAGTGACAGCAATGGGTGGAATCAGTCCCCTTAGTAAGGAAAAGAGCTGCCAGAGCCATTGCTGATACAGGTGAAAAACTGTGGGGTGATAGGCAAGACGACTACCCCACCGGTACCTAATTTTGCCACTCTATAACGACCCTGCTGAATACCCTGCTGCATATACTGCCTTCGACACTGGCTGAAAGGGACCCCCGTGTGGGGGTGGGAGGTGCAGTGACCTCACAGTTCACAGGGTGTTTGTGAACTCCCCCTATGTCGCGTTGGAGCGTATGCGTCCTCTCAGGCCTCCCAGCGTCTGAACTCATTGGGATTCATTAGGGCTCACTGATGCTGCACTCTCTTAGTGCAGCAAATGGCAGTTTACAGCAGTGATGGAAAAGCCCTCGAGGGAAGCAATTGGTTGGCACAAGACCAGATCAGGGGACAGTGAGCAGTGACAGTGTATCCTTGCAGCAACCCGACCGTCGGACTGCAGCTCCGTCCTCGCTCCTCCTCCTCAGCGTCACCTCGATATTAAAAATAAATACACATTGTGGTGTTTTCAAAATGTAAACAGTATTTTATAAATCACAAGAAAAATACACTGTTTCAAACATACGTAAAGATATATATGAATTAAACATATACATATGGCAAACATCTCTGTTTAAAAAAAAAAAATCATTATTTTGATAAAAAGGATTATTATTAAGAAGTAATTCCACCAGGGGGAGAGGATCCATCAAGAATGTGTACAAACACGTATCAAACTGGAAATCACGAAGAGAAAACACAACATTAGAAAGTAAACAAACAATTAATGATGAATAGTAATGAAAGATAATCAAATAGTCCAAATGAAGTGATGGTACAAACATTTATTATGAAGATAACAAGTCAGTGTTGCATTTACTAAACTATTGATCCAATCACTTTATAAGCAACACCAATGGGACTACAGCCGCACCTTGGCCTCTCCTAATGTTTTAAACTGAGATTATGCTCAGTCACACTTGTAACATACATCCAAATCTACAGATATGCTAAATATTACCTTATCAAGGACAAGTTCTACACTTTGAGATCCAAACATGTCAAGTTACTTTACATGAACCTCAAATACATTGAGATCACTTCACAGCTGAAAACAAGTGTATCCATTTTCTTTTCACAACCAATCCACTAATGGTCTGGCGAGATGCACTGCAGATCTTTCCATCACCAGTATCTGTGCAAGACAAAACATTACCCACCAATAACTTGGTAGTGACCTAGTAGATGACAGGATGAGATGACCTATGAAGGAATAAACAGACATATTAATATGATGGTGAGAAATTCTTCCTTTTTAAATTCAAATGCTACTTTCCTCATAGCCAAAAACATCTAGAACTGTAACAAAGATAATTTTACATTGCACACGTATCATTATATGTCAATTGTAGAGAATAAGGGATAATCACAAAGATAAATTACATTTGTGGGTAATTTGTATGTGTAACTTACTTTTACACTTCTGAATAACTTTACTACTTTTGGCTATTTACAAACTGAGGGCCTCATTTATGAGATGTGTTGCATCGCTGCGTGAAAGCAGCGATGCAACACTTTTCAGTGCGCTCTCCTTGCGACATGATGGATGCGTCATATTTATTGTATGATGCATCATGTCGCAAGGAATGACAGATATGTCAGTATTACTGACGTATCTGTCGGCGCAAAAGTGGTGCATTGCTGGGGTGTGTCTTTTCACAGGGGGCAAGCCCCATTTGAAAGGGCAGGCGTAAGGTTTTGACGCATTGGAGTCCTAGAAGTGGCACAGTGAAATCTTATAGATTTCACTGCGCCACTCCTATGGGGGAACGACCACCCTGCATACATTATACCTGACTAACCCTGGGCGTAGTTGGCGTAGCGGGACTACGCAGAGGTCCACGGAGTTGGGAACAAACTCCGTGGAACTCCGCTCTGCCACCAGCCTCCACCCGCCTCCACCCCCCCTATTAACAATTAATTAGACTTTAATGAAAAGTAAAATAAAAACCACATACATGTACTGCGGCGTCCCCGGGCTGCCCTCCTCCTCTTCCTCGCCGTCTCTGGGTAATCCTTGCAAAAACCGCGCATGCGCAGATTACCCAGAGACAGCGAGGAAGAGGAGGAGGGCAGCCCGGGGACGCCGCAGTACAGGTATGTGGTTTTTATTTTACTTTTCATTAAAGTCTAATTCATTGTTAATAGGGGGGTGGAGGCGGGGGCTGGCTAACTCCGCTCCGCTGCGGAGTGTGCGGAGATTTGCCTACTCCGCGTTCTCTGCGGAACGCAGAGTAGCCAATTTCCGCACACTCCGCGGGCGGAGCGGAGTTCTCCGCCCGCGGTTATACCTGACGCAGGTATAATGTAGTGCAGGGGTTTCCGAAGTGACGCATCGGCCTAGATGCGTCTCTTCGTAAATATGGCACAACATGGTGCATTATTTATGCCGCCGCTGCGTCACAAAAAGTGACACGATGGCAGTGCACAAATGACGTAGGGACTCATAAATGAGCCCCTCTAAGTGTAAAGTTGCTCAAAATTGTAGACATATACATCTGGACCCTTGAAAAGTCAAAGAAGCTAAATTAACAATTGTAAGTTATTCAGGGCCGGACTGGCTACCGGGCGTTTTGGTGTGCTGCTAAGCTGGGGGCTGATTTCGTTGATGGGGACCTGCGTGTGCTGAAAAACATTCGTTTTGCAATGTTTATTTAAAAGCACACGCAGGTCCCCATCAACGAAATCAGCCCCCACCGCCGTGAAATCAGCCCCCAGCTTGGCAGGACACCAAAACGCCCGGTAGCCAGTCCGGCCCTGAAGTTATTACTACCCCATAAAACAGTAGGACGTCAAGCACCACACATGGCCAACCACTGGTCCTGCAACACTCTCCCATAGAAAGTAATGGAGATAGGGACTTAAAATAAAACCCCATAGGAAATAGTTTTAAATTCATGTAAATTAGTTACAAATATAAATAAATATAATTTAATGTTAAAAATATATAAAATAGTACTTAAGTAATATTTAATTAGAACATATTTTAATAACCGATTGCTCGAATATGAATTTACCTTGAAAAAACAAAAGACAAGAGACATGTGGAAAAACAGGAACAGTTGGTTTCATTGAACAATTCAGCTGGGAGAACAGCTTACAGAAACAGTTCTGAGGACTGTCTCAAAGTACAATCAATCTGAACAATTTTACAGTTTTAGGTGTCGTAAAAGTACATTCGGCGATCTTTGTTTGGTAAAAGAATGTGAGCCTTGCCTGTGGAGTCATAAATAAAAGGTCCCTGATAGCAAATGCAGGTGGACCTCGACCTTGCATGGACTTAATGTGGGCCAGTGGGTATTGTGGCATGAGGGGCGCATGATCACTGTGTGTACTGTGTGTGTTGTGTACTGATTGGCTCCTAACTCAATGTGGCATCTGACTTTATGGTGTTTTTGGAAATGCGTGCACCCCTCGGGCCATGTGTGCTTTATTGGAGCCAATTTCCCTGGACCATTGTGGTGTTGCTGCGTTTATCTGGTGGATGGACCTGAGTTACCTGTACGCGCATTTTTCTGCCGGCTATGTGCCACCCCAAATGTGACCTGTCAACCTAGTTTGCAGAGCCTGCCTGATCACGTATTTTTGAGTCGAGGTTGATGGAGAGTTCATGACGGGCAAATTTGATCATAGTGATGCGATTTCATTTGTTTATGCAAGTACACCATTATAAGCATTAGCATCGTTTTTATCAATATCAACAAACCTATTTGAGTGAGAAAAATAATGTAACAATAATTAATGTTAATATATAATTAAATAATGTTAATAAATTCTATGCATAACTAAACAAAGAGAGAGAGAGGGAACTTCTTTGTCTCCACTCTTATTCCCCAGGAATATGTAATAAACAACAAAAGAGTGAAGCCAGGATGTCAAGGGCTATAAACAGGGATCACTCATGTTTTTATAAAGGGTCCTCACTCACCAACCTAGTTGGTGACATGCTTCATCATAGGACCCCCACCAGAGAGGCCGAATGCCTCTCCAGTGTGCTTCAACGCCTGATTACAGCGGAGCAGGATTTTTGAGTGTTGTGTGCAAGCGATGGTGCAGTAAGTGGTGTTAAAATAATCTTTACTACTCCTAAAAACTTTTTAATGGCAGGGTAGTAAGACTAGATTAAAAAGTGTGTGGTGGACGTTGTGACTGAATAGATTAATCAGCCATATCCAGAATTAAAACATTAGGTCGACATGTTTCAGCCTCTGTGTGCCAGTTGCGAGGCTATCCTCAGGATCAGAGACCATGGCGGTATGCACTCGCTAAGGTGCACCCTAACCTATGGCCACGTAAAGAACCGGATTACTCACGGTTCGAAAAAATCATGCCTTCAGCACTTCTGAATGCGTAATTAAATCTGTAAGGAGAAAAGGACATTGAAAAACACATAAACAAGACATGACAAATACACATATTTTACCTGGTGCATAGTCCAAAAATTCGAGCGATCCTCTGTAACCACAAATGCCCTTAAAATGTGACTGCTTAAGTTGCTACCATCACATGCAATTGAAGGCGACGTTGGCAAATAAATCAACATAGTGATGCTTGTTAAACTACCTATTCGGGTTTCTAGGTGCAATTACGCATTACCGGCAATAAATAAAATTTGTGGGGTGTGCCAGTTTACTATTTCAGGTTCTATGCGCAAAAATGCTTTACCGTCACAGGGTACAATATCCTATGGCCGGTGTTTAATGTGACTAATTGCTAATTCAGAATTGCCTTAGATAGTTGCCTAAGAAAACATGGTGGAACTGTGTGGTAGGAAAAGTCTGTGTGATCAAATATTCTCTAGTTACGACAGCTGGGAATAAAGTCAAGGAGATGTAAAGCTTACATTTCAAAATGAATTGTATTACAGCATGGGTCCTGGCAGGGGGCGGTGACAAGAAGTCACTCGCTGGCGGGTGGGAAACAGAAAAACGAGGGTCATTACGATTTTATACTAGGGAAAATACCTCGTGTTGACCGTATCGTCCTGTGTCACTTACTGCTTCAAATTCAGCCGCCCCCGTTGCCTAGGTCGTGCCCGTCTACAGGACCCGAAGACTGCGAATGATCCTCCATCAAGAAGATATAGCCGGAAGTACCGCCGCTGTCTCTAGGGTGGCGCTCAGCTGACGGAATGACGTCAACGTGCATGCGCGCGCGTCAATCACGTCAGATGAGTGGACCGCTAACCCAGTCACAGGTGTGCTGGCGTCCCGGTGGTGATGTGCGCATGCGTTCAAGCGGTAGTGTCGGGGCTGAATGAATACAGTCTAATCTTACTCATTACATGACAACAGGTGCCGGATAGAATATTTAACGTGGCACCGTGATAAAATACCTGTACCCTATGGATATTAATTAGGCCAAAGGGTCAGAGCATGTCATGTCCTCGAGACTTTTGGAAAACAGCATAAAGGGGCCTGCTTCCGTGGGTGAGGATAAAATTAACTACGGGAGTAATTAACACTGGGGGATAGGGCAAGTAGCTAACGCCCGTAGAAACCATACTTTAGTGGAGAGAGCAGAGTCTCCTAGTTCTAGAACACAAAGAGGTAACGGCTACATCACTTAAAAGATCTGTCTTTGCAGAAAGCCTAATATTATTCAGTGATAGCTGGCTGTATTAGATAGAAGACGTAGGAGGGTGACTGATAGCAACCGCTATAGATTTGTATGTTGGACAGTACCTTTACGCACTTGGTAATCATCTTTTTAATACTGAACCCCACGGGATATTATCATTCATTCCCTGCTTATGGGTGGCCAGACGGTATATCCAGCGCTGCTCTTTCTCGAAGAGGGAGCTCTGTGTATTTTTGCCTGATTTCAGTTGCTCAATTACTGTCCAGTGTATGTCGTTGGTGGTATGATTAGCCTGCATGAAGTGTTTGGTCAGCTTAGTTGTATTCTTTTTACACCGGATATTACTCCGGTGTTTGCAGATACGTAGCTTGATTTTTCTGGTCGTCATACCCAAGTAACGTAAGCCACAGGGGCATGTGATAAGATATATCACATTACTCGAATTGCAGTTTGTATGGGCTTTTTGGGTCCAGGTTCTGTTGGGTTCAAGGTCAAGTGTTTTGGAAGGAGTGGTCAGATGGCAGATACTGCAATTCCCACAGGGGAAGTGCCCAACTATATTGGGTAGGCCCCAAGCATTGCGGACTGATGGATTACTAATAGGCACAGACTTTTGAGGTCGAGTATGGACCAAGCAATTCTTAAGGCTCCTTGCCCTTTTGAAAGAGAAAAGGGGTTTATTCCATTTCCTGTTCCCAGTTTCAAGGATCTTCCAATGTTTATTGATGGCTTTTGTGACTGCATTTGAGGCTGTACTGTACGTCGTCATGCTTGTCAGCGGGATTTCCTCTTTGTTCCTGGGGTTGTCTTCCAACAGTGTATCGCGGTGCTGATTCCTCGCTCGCTTGTAACTTTTCTTGAGGATGTGTTCAGGGTAGCCACGGTTCCGTAGTTTCCCTGATAGTTCAGTAGCTTGGGAGCGATAGTCATTGGTACTGCTGCAGTTTCTCCTGATCCTAAGGTATTGTCCATACGGGAGATTTTCCCGGAGTGCTCTTGGGTGGAAACTGGTGAAGGCTAGGAGGTTGTTTTTTGATGTCGGCTTGTAGTATGTTTTTGTGGCAAGCCTTCCTTCCGCTTTTGTGATGGTCACATCCAGGAACACCATCTCCTTCTTGTCATGGGTGTGGGTGAACCGCAGGTTAGCATCACAGGTATTGATCCAATTGAAAAAATCCAACAGGACTCCCTCTGGTCCTTGCCAGATGACAAAGACATTGTCTATATATCTTTTCCAGCATGATATATAGGGTGCGAAAGGGTTGTCTGTGGCCAGGATGTACTTTTGCTCAAAATCATACACATACAAACCGGCCACACTCGGGGCAAAAGTGCTGCCCATCGAAGTTCCCGTAGTTTGTAGAAAAAGTTCTCCCTCATATTCGAAGAAATTTATTTTCAGTGCTAGTGTGGCACATTCGATAATGAACTGTCGTGGGACATTGTAATCCATTGTGCCTCCGTTAAAGCCTTGGCTAGAACAGTAATGGTTGCATCTTGGGGAATGCTTGTGTACAAGCTTTCTATGTCTATAGAGATCAAGATGGTAGAGTCTTCATCTATGGAGACGTTCTGCAAGAACGAAAGGAGAGTTTTGGTGTCCTTCAGGTAAGTAGGGTTTTTTTGTATCAATGGTTTCAGGTAAAAGTCACAAAATTTGGACAATGGTTGTAGTAAGGACCCGATACCTGAAACAATCGGGCGACCTGGTGGTGGGAAGGTGTTCTTATGGGTCTTTGGCAGGGTGTAGAAGTAGGGGATAACACTATCCCCTGCAGTTAGAAAATCTGCTTCATATTTAGAAATGTGGCCATTTACTTCAGCGAGGTCAACAAGACTACTGATTTCTGACCTAAGAGACGCTGTAGGGTCTGATGTTAAAGTAGTGTAATTCCCCCTATCAAGAAGGAGGCGTCGACATTCTGTGTCATAGTCAGTTTTGTCAAGGATGACCAAACCACCCCCTTTATCTGCAGGCTTGATCACAATGGCGTCGTTGTTCTGCAGATTTTGGAGGCTCTGATATTCATTGGCACTCATATTCTTGAAGGTGTCTGGCTCTTCAAATTTCTCCAGATCATTAAATACTGCCTGCTCAAATGTCAGTATTTGTACTGGAACCATATGCGGGGGTGGAATAAAAGTAGATTTCAATCTAAGGCCAGTTTCGCCCGTGGTGTAGGGTGTATCCGTGGGTTGTATTTTATCAAAATACGCCCTCAGTTTCAGTTTTCTAAAGAAATCCGACAGCTCGCAATGGAGGCGGAACTTATCTAGTCTCGCCATGGGAACAAACCCAAGACCCTTCTCAAGTACTTTCATTTCAGTAGGGGTGAGGGTCACTTTGGATAGATTGGTCACCAGACTCTCTGGTTGCTCGGTCCCGCTGTCTGTTCCGTGGTCCTGCTGCCTGTGTTGTTCCCTACCGGGTCTTCTTGCTGCCAGTGGACTTGATTTGTCCCTCTTCTCCTTCCTATTTTCCTCCTGCCCCTCTCTAAAAAAGGGGGTCTGTAAGTGTTTTGGTGGAAGGGAGGCATCTGCATGAAGGCCGGGTTCCAGCCCATCATAGGATGTTGTGGTGGTTGAAATTGATTAGGAAAGTAGCCTCCCATAGGTGTTGAAAACTGCTGCCATGGTTGTTGGTGGTATTGTTGCCTGGCTCTACCCCTATGCATCACTATCATTAACTTTTAATACATGAGGATTTTTTGTTTTTATTTTAGGGGGTATTTATTTTTTAAATGAACTTAAGAAAATTAATTTTAATTTATTTAAAATATTTTCATTTATTTCAACATTTGCTTGATAGTGCTGTAGCATTATTTTTCTTTTATTCTTCATTTACAATAAATATATAAATATCTAACATAAAAATATATTACTGACTTTTTCCAAGTCTAATAAATTTACTATATGGAGACCTCCGCCCCAATTTTGGAGACTCCGGATGGGATTTGAAAAAACTTCTGATTTTATAATAATTTCACACTTGAGGTCAATGCCTTCATCATCATTACGATCATTTTGGCATCTCACCAACATCACCATGGGGTTCTCATTAACAGTCACCATCAGAGATGAAGGGGATTTTTCACCGCAGGGCAATGTTGAGCCACGCACAACATAACACAACTATCTTGTAGATCTTGTTAGAGTTGTAGAAGAGCGCCCCTCCGGTCTTGTCCAAGTAGTGCCTTGCAGAGCCCAAAAGTCTGCTAAACAGGCTCCTTTGTTTGTATTTGGGCCTCATTGAATTGGACTTCCCCTAGCGTTGTTGGGTACCTACAGCCATGTTCTACTGGGTTAGGCAGAGTTCCCTGAAAAATATATGGACATAGTATGTCTTGATTGACGTTGATGCACAAAACAATTCACAAAACTGCTCTAAAATTAACACTTACTAAGAAGCTAGACTCTCCTTGGTTCAAGGTATGCCATTTGTTGTGGTATAGCACTGTTGCATGCACTTTTCAGTCATGGGTGAAACAGGAAGTCTTGAACACACACTTGTGATGTAGAGATCTGCTATGCGAGCCCCTGCGAATTGATGGAGTGGACATGTTTTAAATTGCGGCATACCTGCTCCTGAACTTGAGGAAGCGCCAATGCTAAGTAGGTTCCATAGATGACACTCACAACATGTGGTATGCCTCCTAAGCCACAGAACTTGGCCTTGATGCTGCTGAGTGTAGCATTTTCTGTTGGAGATTGTGTGAAGTCATTCATACATCTGAGCATAACATTGAGAGCCTGACTAACGAAAGGACAGCAGAGAAAATTGGCTGTGACATCCCATTGGAGTCACTAACAGTGTACTGGAAGGAGCTAGTAGTACGGAAATGTAAAACTAACATTATCCTTACAATAGGTGAAAAGGCTGTCTGAAAAGGCTTCTTTCTTTACAAGGTAACAAAAGGGTTTATTTCACAATATAAACTGCAACATTTGATACAAGATTCCCCTAAAAATGGAAAGCTAAAGTACAGGTGTGGTTTTAACTTCACAGGTCTCCTGTCTGCTACACCACACATTTGTCAGTTACACTAAATCCTAAACATCTTGATTCTGAATGATACTGTAAGGATAAGGCTTCTATGGTGTCCTGTTTTAGCCTGTGCTTCTTAATGATTTGCCTTTCCTACATTGTTGCCAGATCTGGACATGGTTTGAATACTCTTTCTGTTTGTTGACCTACTCTTTCCCATTTTCCTTGGGCTAGTGGATTGACAGATCCAAAATATGTGAGCACAATGGGTTGTAATTTACTGTATAAACATGGGCGTTGACCATTTAAAAAAATCATGTATTAAGGACTCTGTATAATAAGTTTAATTAATACATTTTCAAATACATTAATTTACTGATTTATTTTCAGACCACATATTATCAAATATTGGCCTTTTATTTCCAATAGTAATCCTATCTGTATTCATCCACAACCTAATATAACGAAAAGATTTTTCAAATAATGTGCAATGTTATTATCAGTCTTACATTATTGCATATACATTGTATTCTCATTTTTTATTTTCTTTAAGTACGTCAATGGAGACATACATTACACCATGTACTGTGCACATATGTAGTTATCAGTGTAGATGTTCTAGATGTTGTTGATGGAAGTCACAAATGATGGATCTTTGCATCAATAAAGCACTACCTGTCCCCCATATTGTCAGGCATACCATATGCAGACAAAGTAGGGTTATGGCAGTGGAACAAACATTGCGGATGCCTTACATATTTTTCAGGGATGATGGACTACTAAGTCTCTACATACCTTTTCTATCTTTCACAGTACCACATCAGTTACAGTGGTCTGTGATTGACAGAATACGTCATCTGACTTTGTTATTTCAGTGAATTTCTATGTTTTTTTAAAAGTGAGATGTCAATCTCTGTGCACAGATGTGGTTGGGCACAAGACCTGGCCTGCAGCCAGGACCTGCACCCAACCCCTCACTGGCACCCACCTCCCCTGCAGGCTGACTATATGATGTAAGCAGACTTACTGACTTTGTCAAAGGATCAGAACACCAAAATATAAAAGTAATTTGAAACTTTTGTGCTCCCACTCAGCGGGAGCAGCTTTCTTCTCCTGCTGAGTGGGAGCACATAAGACTTCCCTGCCCGCGCTCTTGTAGGCAGGGAAAAGACGTTGTCCCAGGGGATGGGGTCCCCGTGACACCATGAAGGACCCTAGCCGCGGGATGGGCTTCACCCGGGACCCAGCAAAGGTGATACATTTATTGGCCCTGGGAGGTGGGGTCCCCAGAACCTCTTAGTGGTGTGGGGAGGGGTGCTGCATGCCAGCCCCTCTTCATTTAATACACAGCCCAGGAGGGTTAGGGACCCGGGGCCTCAAGGAGGCTCAGAGAGAGGGATGCATGACCCACTCCCCTCTATTTTTAACTTAGCCCCGCCTGGAAATAGTCTGGGGACAGGGTGTGCACACTCACTCCCCTTCTTAACTGAATATGTGTCTGGGGGGTGGTGTTGGCAGGGCACCCCCTTCTCAAAATGTTTTATTGCGGCTCCCCCCTGGGCCGTGGGACCCCACGTCGCACGAGCCCTAGCAGCCCTAGAAGAGTCCCAAGTCCTAAAAGGATTACCACCACATCTTTGTTGATGTGGTAGCAACCAATCAAATCTCATCTTGAGACACATGTACATAAATAAACACACACACAAACACACACATATATACAATCTATCTATCTCTCTATCCATCTATCTCTCTATCCATCTATCTATCTATCTATCTATCTATCTATCTATCTATCTATATCACCTACTGGCGGTTGCCAGTAGGCAGTTATAGTTAGGACCTAGTTTCCATAGAAAGAGCATTTTTTGTTTTGCCAAAAACTTTGGCGCCGTTTCACAAATCCTCGTGAAATGTTCAAAACTAGTATGACGCTCACTTCAGCTGCTGTCTTGAAAGTTTCGGGGTGATCCGTCAAGCGGGGGCCAAGAAAAAGGGGGGCCCCAAAACGCGTTTTCCCCATGCAATTTCTCAAAAGCATTTTAGACACAGCTATAGAACGAACCGCTGAACATAATTACACCAAATTTGGCAGAAAGGTAGCTGTTGGCCCAGAGAAGTGCCTTTTTCTGATTTGGCGTGAATCCGTTCAGTAGTTTTGGATTTATTAAAAGAAATTCAAATTTGTATATATAGCGACACGAAGGCTCCGCTAACCGTCTCGATCTCATGCTGAGATCTGATTGGCTTCCAACACTTCAAACCAGGAACTATTGTCAGCCATATTGGGACTCGTCTTCTGCCAAGTCCGACAAAAAATGTTTAAAAAAAGAAAATGGGCCAGGCTAGGAATAATCAACTTCCTTGTGGTACATAACCATGTACACTACATACAAGGCGCAATACTCTGAGACCATGAAGGTTCAAACCATAATATTTGACCTGAGTCAACACAGTAAAATATTTTTACATAATGCTTTGATTGTATCTTTCTTCAAAGTTTTAATCGCACATTTGTACAAACATATACAATCATGTGAATCTCGTTATATTGAGTCAAGTTAACAATAACAACAAATCATTTTTTCTTGGACAATGTTGCTTCACATTGCTTTAAATTCTAATCTTAGTCGAAGAAAAACATCTTGATATCCCTCTTCATTTCCCAATGCATTTCGTGTTATAGAAATCCTTCGTCAGGGGAACTGCAAAGATGATATCAACACAATGAGTCCAATGATATCCATCAGGAACGTTACATAAATGATACATAAGAGATATACGGTGATGAACTCCATGTCAGACCATCCCAAAAAGTGTGTATTTCTAAATCCATCTGTAGAACACAACTCCACCTGAAAAGTATACATGCAGCAGTACAAATGATGCCCAAGAATCTCCGGTGCGTCAAACAAGCTTTCTATGTGTGTGTGAAAACAATCCATAAACCGTAGTGGAAAACGTGTCTGTGACAACCATAATAGGTGAAAAACCGTTCACTGCATAGCGCTTGGAAAAATTAAATCGTGTCCTATGCCAAAATTGTGCCCATGTCTAAGAATTAAATCGTACCGCAACATGCATGTGTAGTACTCAAGATAAACAAGACGCCGAAGGCTTTACCACTGAAAAACAAAAACTGGACATTACCGGGAAGTCCAGTTGCTTCTACTCTATGTTCTCTGTGAGTGCATATTGGAGAGTCACTTACTGAAAAGATCAAACCTTGCCCAGCCCAATGGTATAATGGCTGTGTAAACTTCATCAACCGTTTGATAGCTGGATGCTGAAAAGGTATTTCAAAACCATTAATCCCACAGTCAAGTGTAACTTGCCCATGGATTGTGCGCCGCGACAGCCATTAATCCTGACTTACTTCCGTGCTGGAATAATGTGCCGAGTCAAACGCGTGTTCTTGGTGTCGCACCCTAGGGACCACCTCCTCCCCAGGGCAAATGATAAATAAATGTGAGAAGGGGTCTGGGACCATCACCTCCCCGGGGCACCTAAACTCATGTATGTGAGCGGGCCACTGTCTCGGGGACCACCACCTCCCCAAGGCTAAAGATTAAATAAATGCCAGAGGGCCCATACTGCCTCCCTCACAGCCCCAGGGACTGCCACCTCCCCAGGGCTGAAGATAAAATGAATGCCTGGGGCCCGTGCGCCCCCCGCAGTCCTGGGGACCTCCACCTGGGGCAATTCATTCAAATTTAGAGGGGGCTAGCTACTACAGTGAGGTGAGCTGTGCAGCCCCCCTCTTGGAGCCATGGATGACCCTGGAGACCACCACCCCCCCAAGGCTGGCTTCAGCTACCTCCCGAGGTGTTCACCCTCGGAGGTACCTGTTTGCTTTTGCTTGCTGGGAGCTCACAGCTCCCACCAATTATAAGCAAACCTAACTCTGCTTTCTGCAAGACGGAGCTACCAAACAGCTCTGGCTTGCAGAAAGTGGAGTTTACATCTCTTTCCCTACAAGCAAATATGTGTGCAGGGAAACAGATGAAAACATTGCTCCCACAAGCAGGGAGCTTGCTGGAGCAATGCTGGCTCCCACAGGAGTTGGGAGCCGGTTTGGACCGCAAGGGCCTTGAGGCTCCAAATGCGGTCTGGGGGAAAGAGGAGAAGGAGAGAAAATAAAGGTCAGAAATAAGCATAAAGAGGCAGAATAAAGGTTAGCAACGAGCAGAAAGAGGAAGATAAAGGTGCGGAACTAGCAGCAAGAGCTGCAAGAGGCAGATGGAAGGTCAGAAATGAGCAGAAGGACGCAGAATAAAGGTCAGCAACAAGCAGAAAAAAGGCACAATAGAGGTTGGAAATGATCAGCAAGAGTCAGAATAAAGTTTAGCAACGAGCAGAAAAAGGTAAAGAAAGGTCAGAAATGAGCAGAAAGAGGCAGAATAAAGGTCAGAAACGAGCAGTAGGAGGGAAATAAAGGTCAGCAATGAGCAGAAAGAGGCAAAATTGAGGCCAGCAATGATCAGAAAGAGGTAAAATAGAGGCCAGCAATGAGCAGAGAGACGCAAAATAGAGATCAACAATGAGCAGAAAGATGCAAAATTAAAGGTCAGAAACGAGCAGCAAGAGGCAGAATAAAGGTCAGCAATGAGCAGAAAGAGGGAAATAAAGGTCAGTAACGAGCAGAAGGAGGGAAAATAAAGGTCAGCAACAAGCAGAAAGAGGCAAACTACAGGCCAGCAACGAGCAGAAAGAGGCAAAATAGAGACCAGCAACGAGCAGAAAGAGGCAAAATAAAGGTCAGGAACGAGCCGAAAGAGGCAAAATAGAGTTCAGAAACAAGCTGAAAGAGGTAAAATAGGGGTCAGAAACGAGCAGAAAGAGGCAAAATAGTGGTTCACAATGAGCAGAAAGAGGCAAAATAAAGGCCAGCAATGAGCAGAAAGAGGCAAAACCGAGATCAGAAACTAGCAGAATGAGGCAAAATAGCGTCAGAAATGAGTACAAAGAGACAAAATAGAGGTCAGAAACAAGCAGAAGAGGCAAAATAAAGGTACAAGTGACACCTGAGCCTAACTATAACATCTCTGTAACCTTTTTTTTTTCAGTACATTTCGAAGGCTTTTTTATTCCATTTCCTAACTATAACGTCCCTTGAACCTTTGGTCTTTTCAGTGAATATATATATATATATATTCTACGTAAATTAGAAACCCGATATATCCTGGAGCTAGATTCCAAGTACCCGGGCAGATTATACGCCACGGAAGGCCTCTATACATGTCTATGAACAGGGCCAGGTCAAGGGAAGTTTACAAATCAAGGGGTCGCTAAGTCAATAAGAGTGTGTATTAACACTACCATTTATACAATGAACTTAATTGGTAAAAGTAAGCCGCCCTCCCAGTCCAATCTACAGTTTTTAATTATTTTAGTTTTTTCACCTCAGGGATACATGCACATGCACTGGCTATACCTTCTCACTAGCACTTTAAGTAGTCAAGATGTTTACAATACCAATGTTTACATGTCTATGAAATTCGACAAGTTTTATGTATAAATGTATTTTACATGAATTATGAAAAATGGGTTTTATCTATTTATGTACTATATTAATGAATATGATTTTAATACACATTTGTGGCACTGAGCATTTGAAACCATTAAGAGAACCTTCCCGATGTTTAGCACAAAGCATAGTTAGATTAGTTGAATTGTATTTTATTTATACAATGATTGAAACATGATAATTGAGGTATTTAAACCATGATTTTAATGCTTTGACAAAAACTAGATGAGTTTTATTCGAAACTCGGCTCTAGACATGGTATAAACGCTTGCGAACATGAAATATTTCGTTTATGTCTATGACTGCTAAATTATTGCACTTGTCACTTTAAAAAAATGGTAAATAAAATGGTAGAAAAGGCAAAGTGAAGCTGTGGAGCGCGTCATGTGATCAAGGCCCTCCAGGGCTGAAACGCGTAATGGCTGACAACTGTTGAACGGAACAATAAAGAATTTTGCACTTATCTGATGGTCCGTCCTCCAGTCCTTGTGGAGGATCTGCAAGTGGTGGGCGGAGTGCTTTTGATATATTTAGCCGGGACAGTCTCCTCCGGCTATACACGGACCCCTCTCGTCGTTGGGCTCAGCGGTTTTGAAGGAGCCACAGTCTGGCAATGGACTCGAGAAATAATCCGGGAGGATTTGCCACAAATAAGCCCCCCAGCAGCGATAATTGTGACCCACACCCAGCTCGAAGGCAGGCGGACCCGTGCCGAAGGACGCCAGCAACGCCGACAGCGAGCTAAGGTAGGGCTGCATTTTGGAACTGGGTTCAATACACGCGGAGTGACTGCACTTGATGAATTCACTTGGGGGAGTATTGACAAAATAAATTTCGTACTCCGAGCAGGATGTCAGCTGACGCGCTGAAATACCGGGAGGCTGCGGCAGCTGAAATGTTTGACGATGCGCGCACGCCCAACACAATGATACTTACCCACACTGCAATACATAACAGCGGTAACACCAGCCTTAAAGACAGAATCAAAAAGTTAGAAAAGCTCATGAGGCAAGAGCAAAGCAAGTGGTGGGGAGGAAAATCACTGCAACGGTATTTAGACGTGGGCAGAATCCCACGTGGTTTGAGAATCCTCTTAGCTCCCAGTTATGAAAACCCAGACCCGGGTATGATGAAGGAGTGGGCTGAAACCAATTTAGAATCATCCAAAAGATTGGTTACCATATTGGTAAAATATGCAGAAAAGGACAGAATTAAATTGCAAAATCAAATTGAACTGATCAATGTAGAACTGAGTCAGATGGGGCAAGATGACGAACTTAACAAAATGAAAGAAGAGATGACAAAAAGACTGCGCAAGGAAGAAGAAAAAACCAGGGAAAGAAAAACTTATAAGTTCCACAGGGACAAAGTGGACTACGAATGTGGTCGGATATTTACATTCGCAAAGAAGTGCGATTCGCTTAAAATGTCGAAATTTGGCGGACCAAATGCTGGAACTTCTAGCACACTATCTAACAGGGACAGACTCACAAACACGTCTAATTCCGACCCGAGCTCAGCAATAGAGAGCGAAACAGAGCCGGACTTACGCAATTCAAGGGCAGCGCAAATTCCATCCAAACTCTCACTCGCAGAGGAATTTGATTTTTTATGTCTGGATCGAAGACAAATCCTGCGTCCAAGAACACAGGGGAACAAATCAGGAAAAGCAGATCCAGTAGGCGCAGGGAGAGGAGAAAAGCGCAAAGAAAACGAAACAAATTCCACCAGAAAACAACGAGTGCGCAGGTGGAAACGGAAATAAGTGAGAAGCCAGCAAACAACCATACTATTGTCAATCTGGCAAACATAGACCTAAACAAAGCGGAAGAACAACTTTTGTCCCTTGATCTGTCGTACTGTCCAGAAAGTACTTTTAATTATGCTAGAACTAGAATGGACATATTTAAAAGTGTGCGCAAATTAAAACTAAAAAAATACCATCTACTTAGGAACAAAACAATGGACAATACCCAACGCAGCGAATCATCCTACCAATTTTCAGGGATCTTCAAGAGCTAGCTGAGGAAAATACCATTTCTGACTCACAAAATTTGAATCATGTCACCCAGGAAGGCGAAGCAACCATGAGTACAAGTGAGCAGGGCAAAATTATCACGCCCTTTAAATCCAAGTCAACTTTTAATCCCATAACTCCTAGGGATGCAATTGACATATTCCACAAACAAATAGTATCTGGAATCAAACAGTTGAATCACAAAATACAAGGAACCAAGAAAGAGAAACACAACATGCAAGAACATCAATACCATCAACTCATGACCAAGTTACGCAAGAATACCCAAATTATTATACGAAACTCGGACAAGGGAGGAAATCTAGTAATTTGGGGAAAAGAAGACTATGTGGAGGAAGCCATGGGTCAACTTTCTGACAGGAATTGTTATCGGAAAAGTGATGCACTATCTCTTAGAGCCATTTATAATCAATATTACACAAAATTATTGGCGTGCGAAAAGTGCCGGTCTATTAACAATGCAGGAATATAAATTTCTGAGGAACGATAACCCGACAGTACCCATCATTTACTTCATTCCCAAAATTCATAAGAACCCATTGAAGCCACCAGGACGGCCAATAATATCGGCACGTAATAGTTTACTAGAAACATCATCTCAATATGTAGACTATTTTCTTCAAGAACACGTTCGGCAACTTCCGTCATACATCAGAGATATGGGGGATTTTTGGGCAAAGATTAAGGATTTTGGGTGGCAAGAGGACTTCTTGTTAATAACACTTGACGTAACTGCACTCTATGCAAGCATAAACCATCAAGACGGATTAAGGGCTCTACAGTATTATCTCAATAATAGACCTGCCCAGATGGAACAGCACAACAAAATGCTTGTCAGTATGGTTGAGTTTTGTCTGTATAACAATGTTTTTATGTTCCAAAATGCACTATATCAGCAACTACGAGGTGTGGCAATGGGGGCCAGCTTCTCCCCCAGCTATGCCTGTCTTCACATGGGCTGGTGGGAGGAGCTGGTACTTAGGAAAACTCATGATGTATATTTTAACAACAATATAAAACTTTGGTTGCGGTATATAGACGACCTTTTTATAATTTGGCAGGGGACCTTGTCAAATGCACATGATTTTATTGAGAGGCTCAATAGTAATGACATCAACTTGAATTTTACTGCAACCATCAGTACAGAATCAGTGAACTTACTAGATGTCCAAATTTATGTCAGCAATGGCAAGATAGAAACCAGAACATACAGGAAGCAGACTGCAGGCAACTCTGTGTTGCATGCAACCAGCTCCCACCCACGTCATCTAGTACAAAGCATTTCCTACGGGGAGATGCTTAGATTAAGAAGGATTTGCAGTAGTAAGGAAGACCTCAAAGCAGCACAACAGGCTAGTAAAACAAGATTCCTAGCAAGAGGGTATTCCAACAAATGCATTAACTCGGCAATCACCAAAAGTAATACACTAGACAGGTTGGATCTACTTACAAATTTGAAGCCCCAGAAACACACTCAGCTAGCTGTCAAGACCAATATGGAATCCAATAAAGGGGATGATACCTTTAGAATGATTCTAAATTACAGCAAACAGGAAAAAGCGATCAAAAAGATCATCAGAAGAAATTGGCCTTTAGTTCTTAATGATCCCATCATAGGCCATCTGTTGCCAACTAATCTAGCCATTACTTACAGCCGGGCTCCATCTATGAAGGATTGTTTAGTAAGAAACAACCTCAATAACCAGACAGGGACCACATGGCTAACACAACATAAAGGATTTTACAAATGCAAAATGTGTAATGCCTGCCAATATGGCGTAATTAAAACAACATACTGTGTCCCATTTGGCAGCCAAGAACATGTCATTACTAAGGCATTAACATGCAAGACTGATCATGTCATCTATGTGCTGGAGTGCACATGTGGCCTACGGTATGTGGGAAGCACCAAATTTCAGGGCCACGAGAGGGTACTCCAGCACATACGTGCCATCAAAAATCAGGATCAGTCTTATCCTGTAGCACGGCATTTTGGAGAAAGCCACAACTCCGATCCAAAAGATCTCAAGTATTATATAATTGATTCTGTACCACCTAACAAAAGAGGAGGGAATCGGGAAAGGAATCTACGTAAATTAGAAACCCGATATATCCTGGACCTAGATTCCAAGTACCCGGGCGGATTAAACGCCACGGAAGACCTCTATACATGTCTATGAACAGGGCCAGGTCAAGGGAAGTTTACAAATCAAGGGGTCGCTAAGTCAATAAGAGTGTGTATTAACACTACCATTTATACAATGAACTTAATTGGTAAAAGTAAGCCGCCCTCCCAGTCCAATATACAGTTTTCAATTATTTTAGTTTTTTCACCTCAGGGATACACGCACATGCACTGGCATACCTTCTCACTAGCACTTTAAGTAGTCAAGATGTTTACAATACCAATGTTTACATGTCTATGAAATTCGACAAGTTTTATGTATAAATGTATTTTACATGAATTATGAAAAATGGGTTTTAGCTATTTATGTACCATATTAATGAATATGATTTTAATATACATTTGTGGCACTGAGCATTTGAAACCATTAAGAGAACCCTGCCGATGTTTATCACAAAGCATAGTTAGATTAGTTGAATTCTATTGTATTTATACAATGATTGAAACATGATAATTGAGGTATTTAAATCATGATTCTAATGCTTTGACAAAAACTAGATGAGTTTTATTCGAAACTCGCCTCTAGACATGGTATAAACGCTTGCGAACATGAAGTATTTCGTTTATGTCTATGACTGCTAAATTATTGCACTTATCACTTTAAAAAAATGGTAAAAAATGGTAGAAAAGGCAAAGTGAAGCCTGCGCTTCATGTGATCAAGGCCCTCCGGGGCTGAAACGCGTAATGGCTGACAACTGTTGAACGGAACAATAAAGAATTTTGCACTTATCTGATGGTCCGTGCTCCTGTCCTTATGTAGGATCTGCAAGTGGAAAACCAATAAAGCCACTGTTTTACCCCGGAGGTGTGCCGTGCTCTTTCCTTGATTTACCAAAGCGTTGTTCTTCATGTTTTGCCAGCAAGCAGGCGCTGGCCCACGACACGCCTTCTTGGTTAGGAGCAACGCGGGAAGCCGGCATCTTGGACATTGACTCAATCTGCAATGCGTTGCCCCCCCGGCAGTTCCAATTACCACCAAGGACTCATTGCTGTACGGGGACAGAGGAGGTAATACTTATTGCCTGATAAGGGGATTACAAGTGGCCTAACATCCTTCTGGGCAACCAAGCTGGTGTGAGGTCCGACAACCAATATTTTTTGGGACATCACATGGTGTTTGGCGTGTCCTTATCACTGAAGAGGCACCCATATAGGACTTCATCTACCAGCATGCTGTGGCCTGGCGGGGTGAGCGCAAGGTGCCTATACACCCTTAAGATGGAGAAGGGGCAAGAGAATATCTGAGTGGGAGTGGTCACTACAACATCATTTCACCATCTTACCCCCAAAGAGAACAAGGAGCCCATGATGCCGGCACTGAAGAAAGCCATTGGAGGCTGAAACGCGTCTGCCAAATTGTTTCATGGACAGCAGACACCAAGCGCAAGAAAACCAATAAAGCCACTGTTTTACCCCGGAGCTGTGCCGTGCTCTTTCCTTGATTTACCTGGGAGAAAGTGTTGTACTTCATGTTTTGCCAGCAAGCAGGCGCTGGCCCACGACACACCCTCTCGGTTAGGAGCAACGTGGGAAGCCGGCATCTTGGACATTGCATCAATCTGCAACGCGTGGCCCTCCCGGTAGTTCCAATTACCACCAAAGACTCATTGCTGTATGGGGAGAGAGGAGGTAATACTTATTGCCTGATAAGGGGATTACAAGTGGCCTAACATCCTTCTGGGCACCCAAGCTGGTGTGAGGTCCGACAACCAATATTTATTGGGACATCACATGGTGTTTGGCGTGTCCTTATCACTGAATAGGCACCCATAAAGGACTTCATCTACCAGCAAGCTGTGGCCTGGCGGGGTGAGCGCAAGGTGCCTATACACCCTTAAGATGGAGGAGGGGCAAGAGAATATCTGAGTGGGAGTGGTCACTGCAACATCATTTCACCATCTGACCCCCAAGGAGAACGAGGAGCCCGTGATACCGGCACTGAAGAAAGCCATTGGAGGCTGAAATGCGTCTGCCAAATCGTTTCATGGACACCAGACACCAAACGCAAGAAAACCAATAGAGCCACTGTTTTACCCCGGAGCTGTGCCGTGCTCTTTCCTTGATTTACCTGGGAGAAAGCGTTGTTCTTCATATATATATATATATATATATATATATATATCACAGCTACTTTCCAAAAGGAGATGCAATGCACTCACGGGGTTGTTTTTTCAAAAATCATTCTTTTAATTGCGAGTGACGCGTTTCGGCATGTGCCTTCTTCTAGACTCGCTTTCAAACAAAGTGGTACAAATGCAATAACATTTGAAGCCTGATGGTCAATCCCATTGGATGATAGATCATGGCAAACCAAGGAGGACTGCTGCCTTGTTGGTTTAGGGCTGATGTCCGTGGCGGCCATGTCAGAATAGTTCGTATTTGGTGAATCCGCATCAAAACTCATTACTTACGGACATGATTTGTAATTAACAGTTCTCATTCCTCCAAACTCGCTGCCGCTCTTAGCACAGACCACTTTATTCCGTGAATGACTCCTAGCCCCTCGCCAGCCAAAGAGTCATAAAGCGCCCTCCGCAGGAATCGGGCCAATGTCCGTATTTCCAACAGTTTGGATAACTGTTGATCCATGTCGACGGGGGTGCTAAGATCCCTTTTGGTGGTGCAGCAGCCTATGTTAAACACATATATATTTTTCAACAAACGATTCCTCATCTCAGCGCGCTCACGATCGGTGCGAGTAGTGCGGGATAGGAATCGAGACCCGCATTACGTATTCTCATCAAAAAGGAATTACTCGCACTCCAGGAGATTCAGTTACCAGGCTTATTTAATCCAGTGTATTACAGCCAGCACCACCAAGTCCTCACAAACCAACGCGTTTCAGCCAGATTGGTCTTGATCACGTGATCATGACCAATCTGGTTGAAACGCGTTGGTTTGTGAGGACTTGGTGGTGCTGGCTGTAATACACTGGATTAAATAAGCCTGGTAACTGAATCTCCTGGAGTGCGAGTAATTCCTTTTTGATGAGAATATATATATATGTAATTGTCTCCTTCTAGGTATAGATTTAAAAAAAAAAAAAAAAATTTAAATCATGATGATTTGTTTTTTAATTGCAATGAATTGAATTGTAATTGATTATAATGATAAATCAATGAAATAACTATGAAAAATATGAATTATAGACCACTTGTACATTCCAATATGGCGCTTACTATTTGTTAATGAAATGTCCTTCTTTAGTTTTTGTTATTTGAACTTTATGTACGTCTGTTTTCACGTTGCCCGTCGACACTGACGAAGGCTTAGGCTGAAACGCGTTTGTTTTGAATTTTGTGCACGAAGTAAATCCCGACTGGATTTTGTACCAACGTGAGTGCTGGTCCTTATTGTTTCTTTGGAGCAGTGGAGCGTAATATATATATATATATATATATATATATATATATATATATATATATATATATATATATATATATATATATATATATATATATATATATATATATATATATATATATATATATATATTCACTGAAAAAACCATAGGTTTCAGACACGTTATAGTTACAAATTAGCATTTAAAAAACCTTTGAAATTCACTGAAAAAACCATAGGTTTTAGGGACAGTTATAGTTACTTGGACATTGCACTCGTACAAAACCCGTGAAATTCCCCGTTATAGTTAGTTCAGCTAACTATAACTCGCGCCCCGCAATGCACTGCTGATGACGTCACATATTACATCACTCATGACATGGTCAGTGACATCACTGATGACATCACTGATGACATCTCAAATGACATCACTGATGACATCACTGATGACATCATCCAGTGACTGTGTGTTTCTGTAAAGTTTAAATATTTTTAATATATATAGGAAAAGACGTATTGAAGAATGAGTGGGTGTGTAAGTGTCTGTATGGATGATTTAGTAGGTGCGTGACTGACTCTATAAGTGAGTGATTTAACGTATCTTACTGAATGCATGGGTTAGTGACTAAACTGGATGAATGTCTGTATCCGTCTGTCTGTTGCTGTGTAAGTGGCTGCATGTGTTTGTGAATAGCTACATGAGTGTCTATATGAGTTATTGAATGCTTGTCTGAGTATCTGTATGGGTGCCTGAGTGTTTGTGTGGGAGGGGTGTGTGCAACTCTGTGCATAGATGTGTGAGTGGGTGATTCACTGGGTGGATGGTTTCAAGAGTGCATCTGTGATAGACTGTATGGGTGGGTAAGTGTGTGTAAGAGTGTGTTAGTGAGTGAATGTATGTCCCAGTGGTACATGTGTGAGTAACTACATATGTGAAAGGCAGTATATATGTGTGTTGGAGTATATAAATAGCTATAAGCAAGAGTGAGTGATTGTGATAGTGGCTGTATGGATGATTGTGTGCTTGTATCAGTGATTGTATAAGAGCGTAACAATGTGCTACTATTTGTATGAGTAAGTGAGCTGGTGTGTGTATAACTGTATAGGTGAGTAAATGGCAGTGTGTTTAATTATTTGCATGACTGACTAGGTGTGTGAGTATCTCTATGGATGAGTGGCGTTGTTTGAGGGTCTATATAGGAGTAAGAGTGCATATGATAGTCCTGTACTGAGTGACCGTAAGTATGAGTGACTGTACGGGTGAGTGAGTGGATGTGTGTGTGTAGACCTAAGAATCAGTGAGTGGGTATGTAGTTATTGGTGTTGGAGTGTCTATGGTTTTGCGAATGGCAGTCTGTAATTTAGAGTGGGTGTATCAAAGGTTATATTAGGGTGTGAGGAGGTGCATCAGATTATCACGTGGATGATGTCATTTGAGATGTCATCAGTGATGTCATCAGTGATGTCACTGACCATGTCATGAGTGATGTAATATGTGACGTCATCAGCAGTGCATTGCGGGGCGCGAGTTATAGTTAGCTGAACTAACTATAACGGGGGAATTTCACGGGTTTTGTACGAGTGCAATGTCCAAGTAACTATAACTGTCCCTAAAACCTATGGTTTTTTCAGTGAATTTCAAAGGTTTTTTAAATGCTAATTTGTAACTATAACGTGTCTGAAACCTATGGTTTTTTCAGTGAATTTCAAAGGTTTTTTAAATGCTAATTTGTAACTATAACGTGTCTGAAACCTATGGTTTTTTCAGTGAATTTCAAAGGTTTTTTAAATGCTAATTTCTAACTATAACGTGCCTGAAACCTACGGTTTTTTCAGTGAATTTCAAAGGTTTTGTAAATGACAATTTTTAAATGTATTAATTGTTATATTAATTTTTTTCATACTGATTTACTACATTTTTAGAAACAATTTTTTTTACATATTTTATTTTTTAAATTACATTGTAATTACATTATACATTACATTACAAAAAATACTTTCTCAGAATGAATTACTTTAGTTTAAATACTTTGCAGGCAATAGACTTTTAAGTACAGTAGTTACAGTTGTTGCAATGGGCAACACATTTTCAAACACAATGCAACATTCAGCTCAATGTGAATTTCTAGTTAAATGCAATTAGTTACTTTATGGATTACTTTTGTAACCACAGGACTGGATCCTAGATTCAATCCTGGTACATCTCCTGTAAACAGTTGAGTAAAAGCGTTTTGGTTACAGTCGTGATTTTTAAGGAATATTATTGTATTTTAAAAGTTGACACTTAGAAACTTTTTCTCATAGAATCACCAATGTTATCCTATGGAAGGAAATTCACTTAGCAGGTAAAAACTGTTATCGTTACTTTTTCTTACTCAGTGTTGGATCCTGGATCCAGCACTGGTGCATCTCCTGTAAACAGTTGAAAGAATGCGTTTAAGTCATACAGGCGATTTTTAAGGAATATTTGTAGTTTGTGAAAATCAACACTTTGAAACTTTTTTGCTGAAAACCAGTCAATCTTAGCCTATGAAGGAAATTCAAGTTACCGGTAAGTACGGTTAAAATTACTTTTGAGGATCAGTACTGGGCTGAAAGATGCAGCACTGAGGTCTCTCCTGATAACAGGTGAGTAAATCGGAATTCGTATTTCGGCTGATTTTAGAGGAATATTTTAAAGTTCCAAAACTCCACACTTAGAAGAATTTCCAAGTGAAACCAGTCAATGTTAGCCTATGGAAGGAAATTCAAGTTACTGGTAAGTACGGTTAAAATTACTTTTCAGGACCAGTACTGGGCTGAAAGATGCAGCACTGAGGTCTCTCCTGATAACAGGTGAGTAAATCGGAATTCGTATTTCGGCTGATTTTAGAGGAATATTTTAAAGTTCCAAAACTCCACACTTAGAAGAATTTCCAAGTGAAACCAGTCAATGTTAGCCTATGAAGGAAATTCAAGTTACCGGTAAGTACGGTTAAAATTACTTTTCAGGACCAGTACTGGGCTGAAAGATGCAGCACTGAGGTCTCTCCTGATAACAGGTGAGTAAATCGGAATTCGTATTTCGGCTGATTTTAGAGGAATATTTTAAAGTTCCAAAACTCCACACTTAGAAGAATTTCCAAGTGAAACCAGTCAATGTTAGCCTATGAAGGAAATTCAAGTTACCGGTAAGTACGGTTAAAATTACTTTTCAGGACCAGTACTGGGCTGAAAGATGCAGCACTGAGGTCTCTCCTGATAACAGGTGAGTAAATCGGAATTCGTATTTCGGCTGATTTTAGAGGAATATTTGCACAATGGTGAAGGGAGGGGCGGGGCCTGAGGTGACATCTGTGCAAACGCGCCCCGTTGCGCGTTTTAAGTTGGGGGATTAAGTCCCCTTGAATCCTGAGGGTCCCTAGGGGCCAACTTGCCCACCAGGAACCTCCAATATGCGCCAGGGGCTGCGTTGCAGAGACGTGTAGAGAGGCCACACCCCTTTTACACCTCTCTGCAACGCAGCTCTGTGGTGCTTTCTGGATGTACCTGTTGGGCTAGTTGGCCCCAGGGACCCTCAGGATTGAAGGGGATTTAATTCCCCATCTTAAAACGCGCCACGGGACCTGTTTGCACACATGTCACCTGAAGCCCCGCCCCTCCCTTCACCACTGTGCAAACGCGCCCGTGGCGCGTTTTAAGTTGGGGATTAAGTCCCCTTGAATCCTGAGGGTCCCCGGAGTCCAACTAGCCCACCATATACCTCCAAAGCGCCACAGAGCTGCGTTGCAGAGAGGTGTAAAAAGGGTGTGGCCTCTCTACACGTCTCTGCAACGCAGCCCCTGGCGCATATTGGAGGTTCCTGGTGGGCTAGTTGGCCCCAGGGACCCCAGTATTCAAGGGGATTCGTTCCCCTCTGCAAACGCGCCAGGGGCGCGTTTGCAGAGTGGTGAAGGAAGGGGCGGGGCCTGCGGGCCCGATCGTTTTTGTTTTTTTGTCCCCTGAAGGGGGCTGTGTAGCCCCCTTCCTTTTTTCACTTTTTGGGCCCTGGGGACCCCATCCCCCAGGGCCTTACCCTTTTTAAATTACAAAAAAAAAAAAAAACGGGAAGGGGCCGCGTGGCCCCCTTCCCTGGGCCTGTATTGGCCCCGGGACCCCATCCCCGGGGCATGGCCTCTATATTTATTTTTTTGAGGGGGCAGCGTGGCCCCCTCCTCTGGCCATTTTAAGGCCCCGGGGACCCCATCCCCGGGCCGGCCTTTCCATTTTTTTTTTTCATTTTTTTTCACTTTTTTGGAGAGGAGGGCCGCGTGGCCCCCTCCCGGGCCACTACTTGCCCCGGGGACCCCATCCCCCGGGGCTGGCCCTCTCCGTTGGGGACTGTGGGGGTCCCCAATCCCCCACAGTCCCGCCGGCTCCCCACGTCCCTTGGGAGCCGGCATTGCTGTTCCACATGGGGAGCAGCTGACATGCTGCTCCCCATGTGGAAAAGCAATCGCTTTGGATATTGGAAGAGAGAGCAGGTTTCCCTGCTCTCTCTTCCAATATCCAAAGCAGTTTGCTATGGCAGGACGGGAGCCGCGAGGCTCCCGTCCTGCCATAGCAAACTACAGTGTCCCGGGGGTAGGCACCCCGGGACACTGCAGGAGCCGGCCCTGGGGGTGGTGGTCCCCAGGGCCATCAAGGGCTCCAGGAGGGGGCCGCGCGGCCCCCCTCCCATTCAGTACACAGCCCCGGGGAGGTTGTGGTCCCCGGGGCTCTGGGGGTCCGTAACGGACCCCCATATTAAAATGTTTAGGGCTCTGGGGGTCCGTAACGGACCCCCATATTAAAATGTTTAGTGCCCCGGGGAGGTGGTTTTATTTTTAATTAAAAAAAAGCCCCGGGGAGGTGGTGGTCCCCGGGGCTGCGGGAGGGCTCAGAGCCCTCCCGCACCATTTTTAAAAAAAGCCCCAGGGGGTGGCGGTCCTCGGGGCTTGGGGGCCCTTGAGGCCCCCACACATTAAATTATCCCCCCCACCATGCCCCCGGGACTTGGGCCACCCGGGGCCAATACTATCGAGCGCGGAGACCGCGCTTCGATTTTTCGGCAGGATTCGCGCACCCTGAGCACATCCTGCCGATTTTTTTTTTTAAATGCTTTTTTTTGCTCAGGGGTCCTTGTGGGACCCCCTGAGCAGGCCTAGGGGTTAGGGGTTTCTACCCTGCCCCCTTTGTGCGTTTTGCGCACTTGTTTCTTTTTTTCTCGGCGGGATACGCGCACCCTAAGCGCATCCCGCCGATTTAAAAAAAAAATACATCTTTTTCTGCCCAGGGGTCCTTGTGGGACCCCCTGAGCAGACCTAGGGGTCAGGGTGTTTCTACCCTGCCCCTTTTTGCGCTTTGCGCACTTGTTTCTGTCCCTCGGTTCTACCGAGGGACAAAATGGCTGCCAACACTTCTTGATTTGGAGTGTTGACAGCCAATTAGCATGCAGCTCGTGATCGGGAGGGTACGCGGATCCGACGCGCCCATAGATATATATGTGATTTTAATTGTGAATTTCTCAGGAACTACTGAACGGATTTACACCATTTTAGCAAAAGGCACCAGTCTGAACCAAGGGCTACCTCTTTGCCAAATTTGGGGTAATTCCGTTCAGCAGTTCGGGCTGTAGCTGCGACTAAAGGTTCCTATGGAAAAATGAATGGGGAAAACGCGTTTTGGGACCCCCTTTTTCTCGGCCCCGCTTGACGTATCACCCCGAGACTTTCAGGGTAGGAGCGGACCGGAGCGCCCCAACAAGTTGGAAGCTTTCGCGAAGATTCGTCAACCGGCGCCAACGTTATTGCAAATAGAATGTCGCGGATTTCCTATGGATAATAGGTTGTAACTATAACTATCTACTGGCGACCGCCAGTAGATAATATATATATATATATATATATATATATATATATATATATATATTTATTTTTTTTAGTTTTTTTGTATAACAAAGGACGCGGCACTCCAGAGCTGGATTATGCTTAATTTAATCTCGGTACAACACTCCAACCAACGCGTTTCAGTCCTCTCACGGCTTTTCTCACGGTTAGTGAGTCCTTCTCTTGTTACACTTTTATACCCACATTAGCCTTAATGGGGCATTGTGGGAAATGTAGTGTTTTAAAATGTTTCACCAAACTTTATACATTCTATTTACAAAAAGGAACATGCGCCTTTGTCAGGTATTTGTGTCATAACCTTAACAGATTCTCTTTATCTTTTTGTTTACATTTCCTTTGCGACATACTATTTCAAACTGCTTCTGTAAACCTGCATTACGGATATTACATTTACTGGTATAGTACCTGTTTATCCATTAATAATACATTGTTAACTTAGTACAATTTCTGACCATGAACAATATTGTTAATGCTCTGGTGCTACTGGTTGTTCTTATCTGTTGTGGGGTATAGTACCCTAACATGAAAACGCATTTTCAGAGTATGCTAGCACAGTTCAATTTGAATCTTCATTTTACAGTTCTGCAGTTCAATCCAGATGTACATATAGTTCCTTATCATTATTGATGCCTTTAGGGGTCTTTGTCCTGAGTCTTATGATAAATCGTGACTCCATTTGCCACAGTTTCTTGACTCTGTCTCCTCCACGTTCCCCTTAAGGTATCATTTGAATTCCATAATAGTTCATTGCTCTCCAATCTCCTTTTTGGCATTGCGCCATGTGCTTTGCAGTTGCATATGTCATATCCCTATTCTTCACCACACGGATATGTTCAAGGATGCGTTTTTTGAGCATGCAGGTCGTGCTGCCAATATAGTACTTCATTCCACAATTGCACTCTATTATGTAGATGACAAATCGGGATGTGCACGAGATGTTCTGATCAATGTTGATCACGTTTCCATTAGGCTCCATAATTGTTCCCACAGTTTTACCTATTTTACAGGCCTTGCATAGGTTACATTTTCTGAAGCCTTTCTGTTGGTCTGTTAGCCAATTTGTTCGTTGGCCTTCTTGAAAATGGCTTGTAACAAGTAAGTCCTTCAGGGATTTGGTTTTTCTGTAGGTGACCACTGGTTTCGTCCCCAAGATTTTCCCTATGTCTGGGTCCCCTGAGATTAGATGCTAGTATTTTCTGATTTTATTGATAATTCTCACACTTTCTTTACTAAATGTGGTGACAAATCTAGGTGCCTCTTGTTCCATGTTGTCCTTGGTTTTTGATTTTGGTATTAATGTTTCCTCTCTCGGTTTGTTGTCGATTCGTCTTTTACATTTTTTCAGTGTCGTTTCATTGTATCCTCTCATGCTGAGCCTATTAATTGTTTCCTGGATATCTTCCTCTGCATCCTCCTTTTTAGAACAATTCTGCTTCATGCGCATGAATTTCCCATAGGGGATACTTTCTATCATTGGTTTCGGGTGAAAACTTGTCCCGTGTAGGATGCTGTTGGTTGCAGTCTTTTTTCTAAATAGTGTGGAGTGTATTTGATCGTTTTCAATGTACACTTTAGTATCTAGAAAATCAATCTCCTTCATGCTTGTTGTGCATGTGAATGACAGGCCAATTTGGTTGGTATTCAGTTTCAGATAGTACTCATTGAAATCCTGTTCTGTGCCATTCCATATTAAGAATAAATCGTCTATGTAGCAGACCCATAATACGATTCGTTCTAGATCTTCCTGGTTATCCGCACTCCACGCTATTGTTCTCTCCCACCATCCCATTGTAATGTTCGCATAATTTGGGGAAAAAGAAATGCCCATGGCAGTGCCACGTTGCTCTTTGAAGAGCTCTTTGTTAAAGAAGAAGATGTTATTCGTGAGGCATATCTCAATCATTTTTAAGAGCAATTGGGTGTGTTTTAGTTCCGTGATGTTTCGCTGCTTTAGGAAATAGTTGCACGCTTCTAGACCCACTTCGTGCCTAATGGACGTGTATAAGGACACCACGTCTATAGTTACCAGAAGATACTGATGGCTCCAAGTTATCCCAGTTAAAATCCTAAGGAAATCTCCAGTGTCTCATGTACGAGCTCATATTTTGAGCAATTGGTGCAAGGAATTTGTCTACGTACTGTGATATATTCTCGTATAGTGAGTCGCATGAGGAGACAATGGGTCTCCCAGGTGGATGTTGAAGCGTCTTGTGTATTTTTGGTACAAAATATATCGTTGGTGTTACCGGGAAATCTTTAGTAAAAAATCTTAGTTCGTCATTGCTGATAAGATTATTATTGTGCCATTTCTGTAGATGTAACTTTAAATCCATTGTCATTTTCTTTATAGGATTACTTTTTATTCTGCAATAGTTAGTTGTGTCATTTAATTGCCTAAGTGCCTCTTTTACATATTCCTTTGTGTCCATCAGCACGATGTTTCCCCCTTTGTCAGCAGGTTTTATTGTGATCTCTTTATTCTCTAGTAGCTTTTTAATTGCTTCCCTTTCTTTGTTGGTTAAGTTCTCCCTTTGATTTGAATTCCCTGTTTTGGACATTTTTTCTAGTTCTTCAATTATGGCATTCGAGAATAAATCAAATGTATTTCCAGGGGACAGAACAGGGCAATATTTCGATTTCTTTTTAATCCACTTTCAATTCTTTTATCCGTCTCAATATTTAAATGTTCCAGTATTTATTCCTCTGTCTTCTGATCATCATCCATATTGTATAAAAGGTCAAACATATTTTTGAGGTCAGGCATTTTGTCTATCGTCATCACTGGTTCATTTGAATCAACTTGACTTATGCCTTCCCCTTGTTTGATTCCTTGTTTGTTGGCATGTATCTTAGCCAATTTCAGCTTTCGAATGTACTTATATAGGTCAATCCTGACCTGTGTGTAATTGTAATGGCTTTCTGAACAAAGCGATAAACCTTTGTTCAGTAACGATGTTTCTTCCTGCACTAGTTGCTCCAGAGTTTAAGACGCCACTCCACGCAGGATGGTTCAACTGAGCCTTTATTCACGGAACCGAAAAAACTTCCCCAATTCATCACAATCCCTGATGTGTAGGGAGGGGATAAGCAAAACCTGGAACGCACTCCAAACTGTTTAACCCATTTGGCATCACGTCTCCAGTGAACAGCATGCCGGGATTTGAAGTGCTAATTTTTTCCCTTTGGTGTGGCCCATATGCTTTGCAATTAATTTTACTCCCCAAGTCATCTTAAAATGTTTTAAGCCCTTCGGTGGGCCTCAGGGCAAGTTTTCTGATTCCCAATTTTCACGCGTGGAGTGGCGTCCTTAAGCTCTGGAGCATTCAGATGGAATGTTTACACACGGCGGCTCTGGCCGTGCGCCCCCCTCCTGGAGCTCTAGATGGCCCAGGGGACTGCCAACCTCAGGCAATGTCCTGGGGTGCCCACCCCTGCACATAGCAGTTTGCTATGGCTTGGCAGGAGGTCCATAGCAAACGCTCCTACACTTTGAGTAAGCGAGAGCATGTAAAATGCTCTTGCTTACTCGAAGCGGAGCAGAATTGCTTTTGGAAAGAGGGAGCCTGGGGATGGGGGATGGGGTCCCCATGGCCCAAATGGCCCAGAGAAGGGGGGCCATGCTTCCTCCTTCCTAAAAAATAGAAAAATAAGAATTGAAAAAAATAAAGTCAGCAACTCGCCGGAGACCCCGCCCCCTTTCTCCACCACTCTGCCAACGCGCCTCCTGGCGTGCTGCTGGTTGGGGAATAAATTCCACTTTACTCCTGAGGGCCTCAGGAGTAAAGTGGACTTCTTCCCTCAACCAGTAGTGTGCCAGGAGGTGCGTTTGCAGAGTGGTGGAGAAAGGGGACGTGGCCATGAAACTCTTTCAGCAATCCTGCTGTGTGGGACTTACTGGAGGTAACAGGAGGGGTAGTTGGCCCCCAAGGACCCTCAATAGCCAGGGGGACTTAATTCCCCAACTAGTAGTGCGCCAGGAGGTACGTTTGCAGAGTGTTAGATAAAGGGGTCATGGCCTCCGACAACCTCTCAGCAATCCTGCTGTGTGGGACTAACTGGAGGTAACAGGAGGGGTAGTTGGCCCCCAAGAACATCCTTGGGAGCCAACTACCCCTCCTGTTAACTCCAGTAAGTCCCACAGAGCTGGATTGCTAGGATATATTTTATTGTAAATGTTGCAGTGATGTTATCAATGCTGTGATAGAAGATGTCATGGCTGATGTAATATGTGGGGTACTTAGCAGTAACCCTGGGCGTAGTTCGCGTAGTAGCGCTACACGTAGCTACGCGAAGTGCACTTCGCACTACGCGAGCTACACGTAGCACTACGCAAACTGCGTAGTGCGGTGGGAAATGCTGTTCGCAATGATTGCACAGTGCCGGATGCTTGTCCGCACTGTGCAATCATTGCAAACGGCATCTTGCACTGTGCAAGCAGACGTTTTCTGCCGCTCGAGTAGATTTGTACTCGAGCGGCAGTGTTCTCAACGCGGACTGGTAGTTTCTCATCGCGAGCGGTCGCGAGCATACGCGACCACTCGCAATGAGAAACCTGACCTCCCCGCGTTGAGAATCTCGCCGGGAGGTTTATTTTCCACGCTCACGATCGGCAACTTGATGTTGCTGATCGCGAATGAGGAAAAAGTCTCGCCGGGATGTCATTTTGTTCGCTTGTGGTCGCCAACTTGACGTTGAGGACTGCAAGCAAGCAAAAAATGCCTGCTACGCTACGCGTTTTTGCACTGTGCTAAGTGCAATTCGCGTAGCGCATAGTTGCACAAACTACGCAAACTACGCGAGCGTAGCATAGTTTTCCACCCAGGCCTACTTAGCAGTGCATGGCGAGGGCGTGAGTTATAGTTACCTTAGGGCACGAGTTATAGTTTCTTGAGATAACCATAACTATAACTATAACTCCTGAATTTCTATGGTTTCATGTGTGTAAAATCTGAACCTATCTATAACGTCCCTGTAACCTTTGTATTTTATTGAATTTCTAAAGTTTTTTAAATTCTATTTCCTAACTCTAACGTCCCTGCAACCTTTGTTTTTTTCAGTGAATTTCTACGGTTTTCTTAAGGCTTTTCTTAACTATAACATCCCTGTAACCTTTAGTTTTTTCAGTGAATTTCTAGTTTTTTTTTAACGTAAAGTAATATTTAAATAGCACAAACAACAGTCCTAGTACAGAGGGGAAGATCCCTGGGTTCCTTGACCCTGAGCAAGATTCTTCAAATAGTGCCCAGGGAATAAACTATATTATATTATAGATTACCCCTGGTCCGAATACTGGGGTCCTCTTGTTCTTGAGAATATATCCAGGGAATAAACTAGGCACAGATAACATGCCATTATTCGCTAGCACAACAGACCGCCCGTTGATGGATGCTATTGACACCACCTTGCAGCACCCTTCCTCCCAACATCCGCAAAGTCTATCACTAAGTTGGAACATTGCTGGAATTAAGGGCAAGTTAGGGGATCCTGACTGGGGTACTTTTGTCGATGGCCACAAGATATGTTTATTTCAGGAGACATGAGCATTAGATCATGTGAACAGGTGTGGCTTTAAAAGCGATAGCGTCCCAGTTACTAAATCTAGTGCTATGCACCCTTCGAGTGGAGTATTAGCATTGGCCCATTCCACCATAGCCTATGCTGTCACGCCCCTCTATGTGGATTCCCCTGGCGTCCATGGGATAATCCCCCCCAGGCCCTTATGATAATCAATATCTATAATCGGAGTAGTAGTTACAGGCAGGAATCGAACACACTGCAACTATTGGATAGTGTGCTAGGTGACCATTCTACCACTCATAATTTGCTCATAGCAGGGGACTTGAACCTCACATTTGATCCGAACAACCTGGGTTGTGAACTGTCTAGAGATGAAAGTTCTATTTGGGGTATCCCGTACCTTGTTTGCCCCATTAGAAGACAGCTCTCCAGAGCGGCGTTCCAGGTTGTGCATCTTACCTTATCGCATGGAATCCGGGCATGCAATAGGAGATCCCCTTCTAATAAACTGCTAGCACCGACATTTAGACAAGGCCCATACACTAGTACAATTGATTATATTTTCTTGAATGTGAGGCAATGGAGTAAGATTGATGACATTATGGTGGTGGAGTGAGAGGAGAGCAATCACAACACCTTGGTATGAAGATTATAAGAATCAATAACCTTCCCCTGCCCAGTAGCTACTGAGCACGGTCACATGCAGCTCGTGGACACTAACAGGAGGGAAGTGAAGTGGGAAGAAGTTGGCTCTTCACTCGAGGAAATTAGGGCCTTACACTCAATCCTGGCCACTCATATGGGTAAAATATGTGCTGATTAGGAAACAATTATGTGATAGTAGCAGAGCACAACATGGTATTTGCCAAGTTGAGGAATCTCCTCACCAAGGAGTCAAGGGGGTGCCCAAACACATCACAGACAAATGGATGGTTCAATGGCCAGTGCAAAAAGGCAAAAGCAAATCTCCTCCAATCTATAAAAGGGGGGGATTCACAGCCTATAAGGGGAAATAGGGCCATTTACCAGGCTAGCCTAAGAGAAGCAAAAAGAGCTTGGGAAGACTTTATCTGGTCTGACCTACTGGACCCCGCTATAGCCAATGACCAGAAGAAATTCTGGGCCTTGGTAAGTAAGAGTGATGGGAGTTCAGGTAGTCCAGTTGAAACATCTATTCTACCCTGTGATTGGGTCGCCCATTTTGTGAGTTTTTACTCTTCCACCCTGCTCCTGAGCCTGGCCCTGTGTGTAGGGGCTACTATGATGCAAAGTTACATTTCTTCCCCCCAGTAGTTTTCACCATGGAGGAAAATGAGCGAGCAGAGGTCTCATTCAAGCCCGGGAAAGTTCTGGGGCTTGATAAAATCCCTGCAGTTGTGTTCAAATCAGACCCTGGAGTGTGGGTCCCCTATATTAATGCGGTTTCCAACACCAAAGTGATGGAGAGAGTGATCCCTCCATCATGGAAAGGGTGGAGTTTGTGCCCATCTTTAAAAATGGGGATCCCAGTGTGCCTTCCAACTACCGCCCTATCAGCCTGATTGAAACCTGCAAAAAGGTTTCTGTAAGTAGGTGCTAGGGCGGTTGTTGGATTGGTGTGAGGAAAATCCCATTCTTTGAGAACTACAAGCAGGGTTCAGTCATTCGACCAGTGCGGTTGACCAGGCCTTTCGCTTTCTCTTGGCAAAGTGGAAAACAGTGGACTTGACCAAGGGTGACCTTTACGTGGCATTTATTGACCTCCGTGCCGCATTTGACCTTGTGTTTAGACGGATATTATGGGAGGTGCTTCGGAAGATGGGGACCACCCCAGATCTTCTGCACTTGATTCAGATGCTCAATTAGGGGAACTATGCAAAAGTAAGATGTGGTGTGAAGAGACAATTAACCGAGGCTTTTCCCGTAGACCAAGGTGTGCGCAAAGGGTGTTTACTTGCCTCAACCCTCTTCCTCCTATATATTAACAACTGTATTGCCTACCTATTAAGTTGTGCCAGTGACTCCCTAACCCTGGCAGGAGAAAAAATACCGGCACTCCTCGTCACAGACGACACGTTGTTGCTGTCCAAAACTAGGAGGGGCCTGCAAAACTTGATTGATAGTTTTAACCAGTTTTGTGGAGACTTTAGTCTTGAAATTAATATGTCCCAGACCAAATATATGATTTACACCAAGAGAGGCAGAGCAAGAGGGGTTTTTAAGGTGAGACCTGAAACACTGAAAAGATTCCAAGAGTCGGATTTTCTGGCTATTAGGCTGGATGATACCGGATCTTGGGATCTGCAGATCACCAAGAACATCTTAATTGTGAAACATCGAGCTGCAGTCATAAATACATTTGCCAAAAAAGCATTTTGGTTGCCTGTCCGTCCAGCAATTTAATTTTACAAGGCACAAGCTGGGGGGGCCACAATATACGGGGTAGAATTATGAGGCCATTGCAATATGAGCGCCTTGAGTACAGCAAAAATAAATTTTCCCCAGGGGCCTCTTGAGTTTAGGGAAAGCCACGCCATTGGTCCCTCTTCGCCTTGATTTGGGGATCAACAAAAAATCAGTACAGACAGCGTTGAGATCTTTATTGTTCTGGTTTCACATTTGAAGTACCCTTGAACTGTGCAATCTTAGGGAAGGCTTATAGTAAGGCATTAGGGCCAACAGGGTGGAGGAAGTCAGATGGCTGGGGTTGCTTAAAAATGCCTGGATTGAGCTAGGGCTAGAGAATTGTTGGAGCGAGCCCCAGTCCATTTGTTGAGGAGACGCTCTTAGAGTAAAAAAACTGGTGCAAGAGAAATTTATTAGCAGTAGGGACCGTTCTTCCATGCTAGGTTGCCTAACAAGTGCTTTCCTACTACACAAATTCACAACCAAGGCGGAGGAGTTCCTGGATTTTATCCGTCAGGTGCATGCCCAGTCCCTCTTTCTCCTAGTTAGGTATGGGACCCTTCCAGTAGCAGCTTTTACTACTAACTGCGGAAAGCATAAACAGAGATCCGATCGTTGTTTTTATGTAAAACTGTTCAAGAAAGACAGGAGCACTTGTTGTTTATTTTCCCTCTGTATTTCAATCCCAGAAACAGATGGATTGTTCCTTTTTGCTGATCCCTTAGCCTACAAATTTGAGATGAAGCTTTTAGAATATGTAAAAGCGATACCTCCTCGATTGTGGTTGTGGCTGTTTCTAAATTCCTGTATGTAGTAGGCCTGGGCGTAACATTTTGCTCTGATCTGCTCACAGAATTTGCAGAATTCGTGAACTCCGTGTTCCATGGAGAATGTCGAGTTCCCAATAAATTCTGCATTCTGCCTCATAGCCGGGTTTTTATGAGCGCTTGCGAGCGCCGGCGAGATTTGCGGGCCGCCCACGAGTGTCAGCAATATTTGCTAGCCAAGTGCCAGCGAGACTTGCCGACTGCCCGCAAGAACTGGTGAGACTTGCAGGCCACTCTTGCGGCTTTAGGCCATGAATGCGACATCCGATGCCTTTTTTTTAAGATAGCGAGCGCGAGAGAGCGCCAGTGACTGCATCGCCGAGCAGCTTTTCTCCTCAAGTGCCGTTCGCTCACGATTTTGAGCTCAAGAGCGCATGTTGCGTTACCGAACGTAAAAAATGTAGCACAAACAGGTGCATTGAGCAGCTCTGCCCGCTCGCGGAACACTGCAGAATCTCATGGAGTTTTTGGACCACTCCATGGAATTCCGTGTAGCAAAACTCAGTGAGCTCCGCACAGGCCTGGACTATAGCCTGGACATTTAGAACCAAAGCACTAGGCCCAGTACAAGCGGCTATGCCCTAAATGATCTCAGCACGTGTCTGCTCTTAAGGTGATGTACTGTATGCGATTCTATAATTATTTATTGATGTTTCAATTTTTTTAATGTTTTTAATGTGTTTTAATGTTTTTACCTATGTATCTTTGTTGATGAGACTGATGTCTCTAACTATCACTAAAATGGAAATATTTAATTACCATACATTAATCCAACTGCCAACATGCATGGCCGCGGGAGGATAGCTGCACGAATTGGCCCCCACATGCAGCCAACCCCACACTGCACATGGCCTTTGGCCAACCTCTCCAAAGGCAGCAAACCCACGGGGCCCCTACTCCGGTCTCTATTGGTCCCGGGGACCCCATCTCCTGGGGACTGGCACATTTTTTAGGGGGAAAGGGGCATGGGGCCCAGCTCCCCGGGCCGCGTTTGGCTATCGGGACCGCATCCCTCTGGACCTGGCACCATATTTAACGGGATAGGGGCACGTTGCCCCCCTCCCGGGCCAGTTTGGCCCCGGGGACCCCATCTCCCAGGGCTCAGCCCTATTCCAAAAAGGGGCATGCAATCCTCCTCCCCAGGCAGATTTCAGCCTCGGGGACCACATTCCCCAGGGCCCAGCACCTATTTGAATGGAGAGGGGGGTATTTGCCGCCCTCCTGGGCCATTTCATCCTCAGGGACCCCTTCCCCAGGGGCCCAGCCAACAAAGGGTGAGTGCCCTGGTGCCCACCCAGGGCACCAACCACACTATGGTTTGGGGCTGTGGGGGAGCCCCAAGGCCCCGTGGTCCCAGCCAGCTCATGGCCTCCAGCAGAGGCCGGTATTGCTCCTGCCCACAGGGAGCAGCTTAAAATGCTGCTACCTGCAGGTGGGAGCAATCTTTTCATCTGTTTCCCTGCCTGCTTCAATGAGGGAAGGGAAGGGAAACAGATGAAATGTCCGCTCACAGCAGGTGGGAGCATTTTTCATACTCACTGCCGCTGGGAGTGGCCTTAGTGTTTGCTCCCGCCAAGCGAGAGCAAACACAGGTTTCCCTGCCCACGTCAGTGCGGGCAGGGAAAACGCTATGTCCTGGGGGTTGCCATCCTGGGGCATAGCATTTGTCCCAGTACTAGGGGATGGGATCCCCAGGGTCGAAATGGGCCTGGGGAGGAAGGCCATGTGTGACCCCTTACCCCCTGGCCCACCCAGGGGACATAAAAAAAAAAGGGAGGGTGACCACACTTGTTGTTTTTTTTAATTTTTGCAGCAGATCCACAGATCCTCCGTGAATTTGTGACAACATATTTTTAAAATGTTCTTGGCCCCCACCACCAGGCCTAGGAGGTCAGGGTATTCCTACCCTGCCCCTTTGTTTTTTTTTGCTTTGTTCCTTGGGACTCAGGCTAAGTCCCGAGTCCCAAGATAGCTGCCATCACTTCCTGATTGAATTGGTGGCAGTCAATCAGATCTCTGGCCACTCCCCCTGCCGGTTTCAATTTACACCGCCACACATACTCCCCAGATCTACTCAGGAGATTAAGGATATCTCCTAGTAAGAATTGCCTTCACTCCATTTGTCCACTTATGGACGTTTCGAGTTGTCCTCAATGTTCTTATACTTTACCTCCTCCGCATAAATCCCGCCGGGTCCCTGCCTCCTCCTCAGTCTACAAAATGCTGTCTATAAACTACAGATCCTTATCCAAGCACGCCACGCAAATTTCTATCTTGCTTCAAGAGGAATGCCCTTACGTGCTATTCCTCATGGAAACCTGGCTCAATGCTGAGTCAGAACCTGACCTAGTCCATTGTCTCCTACCAGATTACTATGTCCGGAGGAAAGATCGGGAACAGGGGAGGGGAGGAGGTATTGCCATTATCCTAAAAGAAGGTTTTAAATGCAGCATTACCCCCAATATCCTTCCTGACTGTGAGAACTTCTCCTTCTCCATCTCACTTTCTTCAACTCATACCTTCTCAGGTATCCTTATATATCGCCCCCCGGACCCTATGGACAACTGCTTAAAACTCTGCCAGAAGTTGTTGCCAACTTGGCAAGCTCCCCTTCTAATTTTACTGTACTGGGGGATCTCAATTTGCATTTCGATGAGCCCTCAGACCCAGTAGTGACCGAACTAACCCAAAATCTTTTGGCTCTTCAGATAGATTAAGCAAAATGTTACGAGCCCCACTCACGAAAAAGGGCATCTTCTAGATCCCATTTTCTCCAACTGCAAAGAACTCTCAGTCGGAGACCCAGTCCCAGTACCATGGTCTGACCACTTCCTGGTCCCTTTCTCTTGGGATCTATCAAAACCCCCCCTTAACACTGGCATGACCAGTAGCTGGAAACGCTCCTGGTCCAACCTCCCGTTGGACTCCTGGAATGCAGCTCTGATAAACTACATACCTACCCTAGATCCCTGCCCCACGGTCGTGAATGACCAATTCAACCAGTTGATCAGCTCTTACCTTGACCTAGTTATATCTAGGAAACATATCCATAAAAAAAACAGGAACATCCCCTCTCCTTGGTACTCCTCTACACTGCATGAGTACAAACAAATCCGCAAAAGACTTGAGAGGAAATGGAGAAGAAATTACGATACAACAAGCAAACAGATCTACAGGGACTCTATTAAAATGTACCAATCCAAAGTGAAGGAGGCACAAGTGTTATACTATGAGGAAAGAATCAACTCCGCCTCAAACACCTCCTAAAACTAACAGTCAGGGATGTTCCACCTGACAGCTCAAACGCATGCTGTGACGAACTTGCAGAGTTCTTCTCCAATAAAATCAAGGATATCTACCATTCCTTCCCCCCGTCCCATCCATTAATCAGCAGCTTACGGAGCACTCCGTGTCTGGTGAGCACTTTCTCATGGAAATTCCCTTGATGGACATGGACACCCTAGTGAATATATGTGCCTCAGTAAAATCTGGCTCTCCCAATGACCCAGCACCTCCACAATTTTTAAGTAAGGCTGGGGACACAATCTTCCCAGTGTTGCTGAAGCTGATAAACTCCTCCATTTCACCTGGACTAGAACACCCACCGTGGAAACACGCCATGGTGAGGGCGCTATTGAAGAAACCCAGTCTTGACCCTGATACACTTGGAAATTATCGCCCTATCTCCCTCCTCCCCGGGATCAGCAAAATGCTAGAAAAACATGTTAACTCAGTTATCTTTGCTTTTCTCGAATCTAATAACATACTTCACCCGTCACAAACTGGATTTCGCCTGCAACACGGGACTGAAACCGCATTACTCGCAGTGGTTGAAAAGGCCAAAATGATCCTAGACAAAGGAGGATCAACGGCCATCATCCTTTTGGACCTCAGTGCCGCTTTCGACACTGTTAACTACGACATTCTGATCCACAGATTGAGGAATGTTGGTATATCAGGTAGTGTCATCACCTGGCTACAGTCCTTCCTCAAGGACAGGAGCTTTCAAGTCTTTGAAGGAGTTAACTCGTCAGATCAAATCCCACTTGGTTGCGGTGTCCCTCAGGGCTCATCCCTGAGCCCGACATTGTTCAATGTCTATATGAGCCCACTGTCACAGATTGTCCTCCCCTTCGGGATAGACATTGTTACATACGCCGATGACACCCAATTAGTGGTGGCCCTTAACCACCCGGGATCCACCTCGACCAGTCTAGGTCCCTGCCTGGAGAGAGTTGCCAAATTGATGGAACTCTCCTTCCTCAAACTAAACGGTGATAAAACAGAGCTCATGATGCTGGGCAACTCACCCATTTCTGGCATCGGCCTAGCATGGCCAAGCTCTCTCGGCTCCCCACCCACACCCAAAAATCAGATCAAAAGTCTAGGCATGTGGCTAGATCAGTCACTTACTTTTGATCAACAGGCAACTAAACTGGCCGCATCCTGCTATGGCATCCTGCGGATGATCCGTAAAGTTCTTCCGCTCCTTCCTTTTTCAGCAAGAAGACTCATGGTCCAGGCATTAATCCTTTTTCGCCTCGACTATGGAAATGCTTTGTATCTAGGAACTCCTAGGGCTACCACAAATAAACTGCAAGTCATCCAGAATTGTGCAGCACGCATGCTTTTTATGATTCCCAACAGCCACTCCGCAAGGCCTGCTCTGAAAACCCTGCACTGTCTCCCGGTTGCGGACAGAATAAAATTCAAGTCTCTATGTATTGCCCACAAATCTTTCTGGAAGAAAGGCCCCCCCATCCTCAAAGCCATCATTTACCCTTACCACCCTAATAGACACATTCGATCAGCCAGTCTCTACCTAGCTGTGGTCCATAAAACCAACTGGATGAGAAGTGATGGTCGATCCTTCCGCTTCACTTCCGCTAAGCTCCACCTACAATCGGAACCAAATCTCCTTCCCTTCCGTAAACTTCTGAAAACTTGTTTTTTTCAAAACCCCACCTATTAAGCTGCCGTGACCTGCCTCTCTCTCGGCTAGCGCTGGGACGCCTTCGGGTAGCCATGCGCTCTTCTAATATCCATAACATAACATAACATTTCGAGATCTGTCGGATCCACAGAGGATTCGCTTCTCTAGTTATACATAAATCTTTTTTTGAATTTCTCCAAATCTGCTTAACAGATTTATACCAAATTACAAAAAATCACGCTTACTGGACCAAGATCAATTCTTTTGCCAAATTTGGTATAATTTTGTTCAGCGGTTCGGGCTGTAGTCATGCCTAAATCCCTATGGTAAATTGATTGGGAAAACGTGTTTTGGGACCCCCCCGCCCCCTTTTCTCGCCCCTGCTTTACAAATCACCCTGAATCTTCCAAACTATAACTACTTACTTCCAACTCCGTCAAAGGTAACATATATGTATCTATGTAGATAGATAGATAGATAGATAGATAGATAGATAGATAGATAGAAAACATTTGCCCGTTACTTCAGATATTGTCTGGAGAGTTTTGGGGTGTTTCGTGTAGCAGGAGGCTGGAAAAAAGGGAGGTCCCAAAACGTGTTTTCCCCATGTTAATTCCTACAGGACATTTGAACACAACTGCAGCCCAGGACGGAATTATACCAGATTTAGCAGAAAGCTAGCTGTTGGTCCACAGATCGTGATTTGGTGTAAATCCATTCAATAGCTTTTGAAATATTAAGGAAAATCCAAATTTGTATATCTAGGGACGCGGATCCTCTGTGGATCCAGCAGTCCTCATGTTCAGATCTGATTTGCTGCCAACACTTTAACCAGGAAGTGTTGGCAGCCATCTTGTGACTCGGCTTGAGCTGAGTCCCAACAAAAATGAAAATATATAGAAAGGGGGCCAAGGTAGGAATACCCTGACCCCCTAGGACTGGTGGAAACATTTCTGAGGGTCAATTTTGCCACAAATTCGCAGGTTGATCTGTGGATTTGTGGCAAAATAGAAAAAAAAGAAGCACAGGCTCTTGTGCGTCTTTCAAGGAAGCCCCATGGTGGGCCTGGTGGGTCAAATCACGGGGGCACTACTTTCTAATTATGGGGTGTGCCCACATGGCACCCCCTATGCCCTGGGGATCACCACCTCCCTGTGGCAAATAATAGTAACTTAATGCGGGGGCATGCGGCCACACCACAGCCCCGAGGACCACCACCGCCTAAAGGCAAACATTGGTAACTTAATGCAGGGGGCCCGCACAACACCCTCACAGCCCTGGAGATGGACACCTTCCCTGGACAAACATTAGTAAGTAAATGCGGGGATGCAGCCCCCTGCAGCCGTGGGGACCGTCTCCTCCCCGGGGCTTTGTTTGAAAGCAATGCGAGTGGCCACACAGACCCCCCGCAACCTTGGGGCGCACCACCTCCCTGAGGCTTTAATTTTATTTAATGCAGGGGGCTGCGTAGACCCTCCCACAGCCCCGGAGACCGCCACCTCCCCGTGGCTTTAGTTGAAATCATTATGGGGGGCTGCACGGACCCCCCCGCAGCCCAGGGGGTACCACCTCCCCGGGGATTTTCTTAAATTCAGTTAACAGGAATTCCGTGATTGTCTGGCCGCAACCTGAGCAGAGAGTTGTGGCCTCCATTTTACCTCATCACAACTTTCCCCGGGGCTAAAACAAAATGGGTGAAAGTGGTATAAGTGGTTAGGTTGCATGTGCCCTGATCCTATGAGAAGGATATAGGGGTGTTTGAAAAACCCCTTATAAGTAAAATATGCCTTAAGAAAGGCATTTTTTTTCTACTCATGGTATTCGCGAATTCATTGCGACCATTAGCGCGTCCCTCGTGTAACGTCACAACTAATTCACAAATATCAGTGAAAAGAATTTAAAAAAAATATGTTTATATACCCCCGTTCATTCTTACTTAGACACTTGCACGCCCACTTACAGACTTACTCTGAGACTCATGCACCCACTCAATCATCTCCTCAGAAACTCACACACCCACTCAGAGACTCACTCAGAGGCTCATGCACCGACTCACAGACCCACTCTGAGACTCATGCACCCACTCACTGACCAACTCATAGTCTTATGCACCTACTCAGAGACCCATTCAGACACTTATGCACCCACTCAGCGGCTTATGCATCTACTCACAGATTCATTCAGACATTCATGCACCCAGTCACAGACCTACTCAGAACTCACGCAGCCACTCACAGACCCACTCAGAGACCAATACACCCAGACCTACTCTGATACTTATGCACCCACTCAGAAACGTACATACCCACTCAGAGACTCACTCAGAGGCTCATGCACCCACTCATAGACCCACTCTGAGACTCATGCACCCATTCACAGACCCACTCATATTCTTATGCACCCACCCAGAGATTCATTCAGACACATATGCATCAACTCACTCACCCACTCAGAGGCTTATGCACCCACTCACAGACTCACTCAGACACTCAACACCCACTCACAGACCTACTCACAGCTCATACAGCCACTCACAGACCCACTCAGAGACTCTTGAACCCAGTTACAGACCTACTCTGATACTCATGCACCCACTCACTCACTCACCCACTCACTCACTCACTCACTCAGAGGCTTAGGCACCCACTCATAGACCCAAACAGACTCATGCACCCAGTCACAGACCCACTCAGACACTCATGCATCCACTCATAGACCACATTGAGACTCATGCACCCATTCACAGACCCACTCATATTCTTATGCACCCTCTCAGAGACTCACTCAGACATGTATGCACCCACTCAGAGGCTCATGCACCCACTCACAGACCCACACAGAGACTCATGCAACTACTCCCACTCCCACCCAGAGACTCATGCACCTACTCACAGACTCACTCAGACACTCACGCATCCACTCACAGACTCACTCAGACACTCACACACCCACTCACAGGCCCACTCAGACACTCATGCACTCACTCACAGACCCACTCAGACACTCATAAACCCACTCACTCACCCAATCAGAGGTGTATGCACCCACTCACAGACTTACTTAGAGGGTCATGCACCCACTTACAGAACCACTGTGACGCTCATGCACCTACTCACAGACCCACTCAGACACTCACGCACCCACTCACAGACCCACTCTGAGACTCATGTACCCACTCACAAACCCACTGAGACACTCATTGACTGACTCACAGACCCACTCTGAGACCCGTGCACCCACTCACAGACCCACTCCTAATCTTATGCACCCACTCAGGCACTCATAAACCCACTCACTCACCAACTCAGAGGCATATGCACCCACTCACTGACCCACTTAGAGACTTATTCACCCACTCACAGGCCCACTGTGATGCTCATGCACCCGCTCACAGACCCACTCAGATACTCCCACACCCACTCACAGACCCACTCTGAGACTCATGCACCCACTCAGTGACCCACTCAGATACTCATGCACCCACTGACAGACCCACTCTGAGACTCATGTACCCCCTAACAGATCCACTGAGACAGTGATTCACCCACTCGCAAACCCACTCTAAATTAACCAGTGCTCAATCACCTGGTAGCTACGGCACAGAGAAGACATACTTAACCTAGGGCAATGTGTAAATTATGTATTCATACCAAAACAGTATTACATTCAAAATACTGATCATTAAAAATCTCAAACATAATTGGAAAAATAGATTAAATTCTTATAAAGGAAATGACACCAGAAAGACAAATGCCCAATAAGGGAACCAGACACATGAGTTTTTAAAGTTTTAACTAAAAATAGCACCAAAAGTGTACAAACCAATAATAGTCTATGGTTGCTGTAGATCAGGAAATAGGTGTGAATTCAGGCTAACTACGATCAAGCACGGGTCAGATATGACAAGCAGGTTTATCCCAGTAAAATATTTCCCCTGTGGAATTAGGGCTTGATTTAGAGTTGGCAGAAATGGTACTCTGTTGCAATGGCAATGGAGTACCCTCTCCACCAAACTGCAGTTCCTTCCGCCTCATTTAGAGTCATGGGAAACTTTAGTATGTCAGCGACGGATATGGATACTCCTCTGAAGGTCCACTGTATTAAGGGAAGTCGGAGGTTTGGTCAATTGTTTTCTCTCCCTATTAAGACGGGGTAGACAAATGGCCAGCTATTGCTTTCACACAACATCATCAAAAACCTGGTGGTAAGTGAAAGTAAAAACACTTCAATGACCCCAAGCCATGGGAGTAACTTGCATGGCAAGGGGGTCACTGTTTTTTTTCAAAAAGAAAATCCCACTTTGGGAAAATAAAAAAAGATATTGAAAGTGTGTCAGAGGACACTGTCATGTTGATGGAGCTGCACAGCAATACACTTTCAATGCATTTACAGGACCTCTGTGATGGGACTTCCTGCCAATGTAAGAGATGTCCACTGGGGCCATGGACATCTGTAAATGCAGAGTGCGGTTACTCCAACCTTTAAATCATTCACTTAGTCTCAGAAATGGAAGTCTAAATCCTCCAGCAGGGCAAGGTTGCAGGCTGTATGGAAGGAAGTCTTCTACAAGGCTGGATACCTTCTCACTGATGATCCACTGAAATGGATTTGCTGATGCAGAGAGGCTCCAAGCAGGAGAAACCTGTTTCTTTAGCCCTGCGAAGTAGTGCCTTGGGATGATTGGCTTGGGGGCAGTTGGTTCCAGTTCTCCAGAAGTCTGAAAGTCCACAACGTTTCTAAGTCAAATCTTTTCAGAGTTCTTAGGAGAAGTCAAATTAGACACACCCAATGGTCCCAGGGTATCAGGAGCAGCACTTGGAGGTCACAACTCGCTCCAGCAGAGGCCACCAGCAGGGTCTGGTTCAGCTCCAGTTGATACTGGTCTGCTGGGCACTCCAGTGAAAAGGACTCTTGTAGATTATTGTGTCCCTGTAGCCACACAGGAAGTCAACCAACTGACCCTTGGAGTCTACCTCTTTATAATGGGTACAAGTGGGAAAATGTCCAGCTCTTCAGATGTCTTCACAAGTCTCAAAAAGGAGATGCAGTCCTTATTGTGGTCCTCCACAGGTCCAGAGAGGGTTCAGAGGAGGGCACCTTCAGGTGCCACATTTATGTTTGACACTAGTTACTGAATGAGGACCACTCCTGGCTCCTTCTGAACCATCGTGGTAAAAGTTCAAAGGGGCAGTCCTAGCCACTTTGGCAGCAGTTCCTGTTTGCCATACTGCAAACAGTAGCACAGTGAACATTAGTCTTAAATCGGAGGCAGAGAAATCCTTTCTCAGTTCTGCAGAACCTGTGGCCAGGGAAACGAGCATTACCCTCCTCTGTGGTCAATCAAAACCGGGTCTGATGGTAGTTTCCCTTTGAATAGATTTGCTGGCAAACTGACTTGGGGGATAAGGGGTTCCTTCTTCAGGTCAAATATTACATTTACTTGTGAATGGACAGTCCCCTTTACAAGTTAATGAAATTCCCAGGTCTAACCGAACTGGTGTTCCTTTAAAGGGTAGAAAAACACCTCCACACACCCAGGCTATTGTTTCTGCTCTATGAGCAGTTTTCATACCTCATTAAGGTCAAGCCCTGGGAGACCAACTGTCACTAGGCTAAAGCTAATTAGCCTACTGGAAGTCAGGCAGATTAACGTTGACTTTCTAAAACGTATTTTCCCCTAATATTTATTTAAAACCTGACTTTACGATTAAATTTGATATTTAGTATAAATGTCTTTCAACAACTTGTGTAGCCATTCCCTGTCTAGAATTACAGATTAAAGTTTATAATGTGCACGTTGACATTTTCTGGGATTCAGCTATAGCTCTGCCAGTGTTTATAGCTTTTAGTGACTAGTCACTAAAGGAACATGCCAATTTTAATTTAAATCATTTTCCACTTTTAAATATCAGGAAATCTACCTTGTGGCAATAACGAGTACATAGGAGTGACTTATTAAAATTTTAAAGCAGGGTTTTCCACCTGACAAAATGGTTATTATGACAGCCTTACCGGCAAGGTTTTAGGCTGCTGCGGTCAAGTTACACATGGTAGGCATGATGCTGTTTTTTCCAGGCTTACTCTGTGAATGGCACAATAGGTACTTGACTCCACAGATGCTACTTAACTACTAGGCCCTGAGTGAATTTACTGCACCATATAATAGGGACCTGTAGGAAAAGTAAATAGGTAAATCAAGCCAATTTAATCATATTTAAAAGTAGATCACAGACATGTTCTTCCTATTTAGAAGGGGTAAAGTCCACAGAGTTCTAAGTCCAGCAAAATAGATAGATACATGATTTGGAGGCAGATCCTACGAGCAGTAATTGAAATGAGTATTGTAAAAGGTTTTAAGTTTGGCTTTCTTTGATGTGTGCCAGCCCACGTGGTAGCGGATGTCGCTCTGCAGGTGGTTCCATCTGCTCCTTAGTCCTCCACCACTTTGAATACCATCCCACCCTCACTTCTTGATGCCTTTTTACAGGCCAAGACATAGTCCATAAACAGGCTGTGGTCTTCTTTGCCCCAGCAGCCTGCCCCCTTCCCACCATCCTGCCAGCACTGATGCCAGCAGAGTCACTGGAATTCCTAAATAACCTCAGTGTGGAGCAGACGACATTGTTGCATGCAGTCCGGAGTTTCAGTCAGCAACTGTTTCAAGTAATTTAAATCATGGATGGCATGCACTCTGCTCTGTTTGCATTACAGAGAGATTCTCTGTCTCCCAGTGCCTCAACTGACAACAGTGTTTCTGTCACACCTGTCCTCATTCCAACACCTGCCCCTATTCCAACACCTGACCCAAGTCCTTGACCTGACGCAATCCTACACCACATTCCCAATTTACCATCTGACACTATCTCTCCACCTCCCTCACACATTCCACCTGCACCAAACATGCCTCAAACCCCTATACCTACCCAGTCCTAGACACCTTCCCATACCCCAAAACCTCTCTATTCCATCACCTTGCCTCTCTCTCTAGAACCTCCTGGTCTTGCCCATTCTAAAATAGACCTAGATGCCCGGACGACCACTAGCTCTGGAGGAAGGACAGCCTCCTAAAGAGGACATTCTTCATAATGGTGACAGGGCAAGAGCAATGCCTGAGGTAAAAGTGACTGTGTTTAGACACTATTTATTTCTAATTCATCCTGGGCTTTGAGGAGGGAGATTTTTGTTGTTTCCTTTTTTATATACATAACTAAATTTTAACTTTTGTGTCTGTTGTTTGCTTGAAGATATATTTAGTTCTATAAATGTAAAAGTGCCATTTTCTTCCAATTCCAGGTTTTACATTTACAATGCATGAAGATGTAGTTCATTACATTTCACATGTGTGTTAGCAGACATCTAGGCTAAGGATATGAGTGCAATGTTCTGCATGTGAGTGTGTGTGTGTCTAGTCCTTGATATATTGTGTTATAGTTTGAGGCTTAACATAACAGTGAATGGGTAGTGTAAATCTATGCTTGGGACACATTGTTGAATCATTTGATTATGGAGTGTCTGATAGGTGAGTAAAGTTTGTACTGGTTTAGAGTATCATTGTGAATGTGGATTCGTTTTGCTTACATTTCAAAGATATTTAAAACAGCGTAGTTATAAAATATTAGGTTAGCATATTTGCATGATCAGGTACATTGTTAAAAAATGTGTGTTCTTATCTTAATTGGAGTTGTGGGGGTTAAACTAAAACTGTAGTAGGTGAATAATTAACCTAGGCATGTATTATGAGACATGTGGCTAAACAGTGCGAGTGGATACATTTGGGTTAGATATGTTTTTGGGATCATAAAATATACTTTATTTGCATTGAACTCAACATAGTGAATGTAAGACAACGTTTTTGCAAGTTTAACTTTCCTTTTATTTTGTGGTGGATTATGGTATTCCTCCTCAAGGACCGCCACTTAGAGGCCCGGCAGTAGCGACATGGTGGAGTAGATTCTGAGGCCGTTGTGGGCAGGGTTTGGCATCTTACACTCTTTTTCTTCCAACACAGGTTTGGAGGATGAACCGGCATGTTTCAGTCGAAGGAAATTACACTCTAACTAGGACAGCAGGAGCAGTGTGCTTACGTCACTCCATCTTCGTGTTTAAGATATAATGCCATCAACAAAGAAATTAAAATGCAGTGGAGACTTCAGACGTGTGACGGTTTGTGTCCGTCAACCTGCCATACTCTACAGCTGATCTCCATGGCAGCGACTGGCAAGCAGATGGCCTGTCAGCATCTGGCAAACTCTAAATATGTCTCTAAGAAGTGTAAAATAAAAAAAGGAGACCAGTCCTTTTCCATCAGCTCACACCATATCCATCAGGATCTTTCCAAACCTGTTCCAGTTTAGGAACTAGTTGAAGAGGCACCTTTGTAATGAACACTACATCTCAATGTAGTAACAGTACCCCTACAACCCAGTTAAGTCTCCTTTCACTTGTTAACTGTTTACTTGCCTTTGATCAGGTACAGTGCCCCACTGCCTTTTGGATAGGATTGCACTATACATATACCACATGCATATTTACATACATGCATACATACGAGTTATTAGGATAATTACTGGGGTAATGTACAGAGGTGTCAGTCACAGACATGTTAAGCACTTTAGACGTATATTTTGGTGTATTAATCCTTGTGTCTGTAAATTGTGAATTTGCAAACTGAATTGATGCACAAAATATCAACATATTCAGAAGAGTGAGGTCAATACAGTGTATTTGGTTAATACAGTGCAATATGGCCCGTTGTAATTACTTCTGAACGGTAGATAGCTATCTCTAGAACAGTGGGGTGTTGTTAAATGGACAATTACGTTTTTTCATCCTTTCCAGAAATTACCGTTGTTGGGGTCCACCCTGAAGCTTGGGTTCAGTGATTTCCAAAGTCTGGCTCACTGGACGCCTAGACACATGTCGTCATTTTTGTCCCATCTGAAGAATAATTTAAGAGATAATATTTGACAATAATGATCAGAGTTTTCTGTATTAAATGTAATGTTGTCAGTGCTTGCATCTATGCAGGACCTTTGTGCACATAAGCCTTGTGCTTGCATTCATTGTTAATAACCCACTGTTGGTTTTTTATTGCATCTAGGATTCATCCACAGATTTACTCTGCTTTCCAATGTCATACCCGTTACAGTAGTAGCTCACTATTGCACACAAAAAGGTTTTGATTGACTTTACGGGCACTTGGTTCATTACACCTGAAAGGTTCACAAATGTGCACCTGTTGTTTTTCAACAAAATGTGTGCATGCCTCATTATGAATGCCTAATTCGACCCTTGTTGTCTATGCCACAATTGTTGCTTCACAGCGGCAATATGCATAAAAATTCCTTTTTTTAAAATGTAAGATGAATTCTGCAAATGGTCAGGAGTATACAGTGTTCCTTTGTGTTTCAAGCCTCTTTGTTTATCTATGATCAGAGATATTATCTCTTTTAGTTTAATGTATATAATATTTACAAGGTGAGAATAACCCCCTGTATCCTTAAAAGCTCCCCGCCCCCTTTATGTGTATGATTACCATCAGAGATGACGTCATGGCAGCAATAGGAACGTCTAATACACTGATGAAACATACAGGTTAAATAAAAGGACATAGGCAGAAAAGTATACAATATGACTTATTGGCAAAACAGTAGACAACCATCAAAAAGGCCATTATCCCTTGATGCAAAGAATATTTGAGATGAAGCCCATGGGTGTGAGCTGCCGGTTCTTTTGGGGGGGAGGAAGGGGGGGGAGGGGTTAGGATGTGCTTATATCAAAACTCTATATATTTAGTGGTCTGTATGTTCAAGGTGATTATCTGTAGAATCAGCATGGCACCAGCCCTCTCCTATGCTTTTGAACTTTTAGAGCTTTCTTGTGAAACTTTGGTTAGCTGATCCCCTCGACAGTTAAAGTCCAATTTAAAAATCTTATGGCCATATTATCAAGAACGGCGATAACATTATCGCCGCTTTAGCGGCAGGAAACTGACGCTAAAGCGGCGATAAGGGGCTTGATAATATGCCCTGTAGAATTCCAATAGAAGCCCAGGTTCTGGTGTGAAGGACATCAAACCTGGGCTTCTATTGGAATTATATAGGGCATATTATCAAGCCCCTTATTGCCGCTTTAGCGGCAGTTTCCTGCCGCTAAAGCGGCGATAATGTTATCACCGTTCTTGATAATATGTCCCTTAGTTCCTCAAGTGAGTAATAAACTGATTTACATTACTGCTCACGGTTTCCTGAATATAAATGGATAACGGATTCCTCAGAGATGAAATAAATGCAACCATATCTTGAGTAGCAGCTCTGAAACAGCGCACTCAAGAGACCATAGAGCATGATGACAACATCTACAATGAAATGCAAATCACATCACCCTGGATTGTATTGGGATTTTCAGCCACTCACACGAGTATTTCATGAACTTTTTCAGTATAAATAAAATGAATTTAAAACACAAATGCGTCAAAACCGCACTGGCCAGGGCTTCTATCGGGAAATGAAAGGAATGCTGTTTCCTTAATTGATGGTTAAGGATACAGAAATGAGTAGAGAAACACAGCGTTATTTAAACCAAACTCAAGCAGTATCTGGAATGTGTGTGTGTTAGCAATTTGGGGGAAGACTGGAGCAGATAATGAAATCGTGAATTCTTAGTGATCTGGTCTGGTGGCCGCTTTGCCTCCCCAAGTTTGCGGGGATGTTGCATTCCTCAGTCCGTTACATGAGCTCTTGGACTTCTCAACCCCCTCTTGAGTTCATGTCCAGAGCCCTTTCACTTCAAAAGATTTCCGGCATTAAAATTTACAGGCCTGTTTTCAAAATCAGGGCGAGCTCGGAGGAAGAATGTTCTGCAAATTAAAAGTGAAGCTTCACGAAACACAAGCAGGAGGCTTGAAAAACATGTACAGCACAAGCGCTGTGCAGGCAAAACTGAAAAAAAAGAGTTCCACAAAAGTGGATGAAAACAGTATTTGGCCGATGAGACACTGAAAAGAGAAACACATGTGAGGAACAACAGGAATAGTATGCTATAGCCAATAGAAACGGAGGAAAAGTAAGTGGCAAGCACACCAACCAATGAAAAGTGAGGGCGGGATGTAAGCCCCTTTTACATTAAAAACAATAGGTTTCATAAGCACAGCGAAAGCGCTGTGCAGGCGAAACCTAAAAACGTACATTGATACCGGAGTCATAGCAGAGCTGTTCTGTTCTGTCGGGGGATTTCTCCTGTTACTGGTAGAAAGAAAAAGACAGCTCTCTAGGTGCCAGTGTAATAGTGAGCCTCAGCAAGGCCTACCAGTGCTTAGGGGTTCTCCCTTCTCTGCACAGAGTCCTCAGACACTTAGGAAGAAGTTGGCACAGAAACTGAAATATAAAAGACAGAGTTTATTAAACCTTATAAGGTGGAGCTAACATTCACACATCACCCTTCAGTAATGCATGAAGTAGCACACTGAATGGAAGGATCCTGGTCCTTTTATACCCACACAGGGGCTCAAATGAAGGCGGTACAAACACAAATGCTGGTTGTAGGTACATATAAGGTCATACAGAGAATGCACAGTCGACAAGTGGGTGGAGCTAACAGTTTCTACTTTTAGTAGACACATCCTGACATTTATAAACTTGAAACAGCTGCAAGCTCAACTGAGCATGTGCAAAGCAAGAGGAACTAAAGTTAACTTGTCTCTAGGCAGATTTCAAGAGCAGTTGACAGGAAGGTAGGACAGAGCACATGGTGAGCACATGGTAGCACATGGCAGCCAAAATGGCTGCCAGAAATACAAAATGGATTCCACAAAGCGGACAATTTAGCCTCTAAATACAGGCTGTCTTCAGCCAATGCTTAACTTAAGTGCTGCCAAATTACAACAGACGGCCCTTTCAGCATTGGCTGAAGACATTTGTTTATCTGGGGTAATCTAGATATTCATCCCGTACATCTATTAACATTATTTCGGCCACCTCTTTATTCAACATTTGTTGGGCCTTTGTTTCAGCAACGTTCCCTCTTCCCAGGTATACAAGCAGAGATGCAAATGGAGCAAAGCATTGGACCACATTGGATACATACACAGCATGTAAAAGTATTAATCATTACATACAGGATAGTCAGTAGCTTCCAGCCCCAAGCAGAAACAAGAGTCCAAAACCATCTAGTCTAATTCTAAGTTTCAGGGCTCTGATGTATTTCAGTGACTATCTATTTCAATTAATAGCCAACAGCACATACTTAATAAAAACATTTTCAATAGACTTTTCCAGTATTTCTTTTGTGAGGGCTAAAATATCAATTTAATATATTTTTAGGAGGAGGGCAAAGTAATATTTGTCAACTGCTCAGGAAAACATTTTTCGTGTAGAATAAGCATTATAAGTAATGCAAATATTAAAGAAGTCAGACAGATTATTACAAAAACCATCCTGGCTCCAAAGGACCAGGAGGACCACACAGGGCCATAGGAATTAGGACAAGGAGCCGCAAAGGGCTGCTCCTCCTCAAAAATGGGACGACCAAAGGGGTACATTACTAACAAAAAAAAGAGTCCTTGGGAAATTTTAGCTGCTGTGGAACCAGCCAGAGGGAGTCTTCTCCCTGTGTCCGTTTGAGCCTCACAGGCAGGCTCTTGTTGTTCCCACGGTGGAGCTGCACGACTCGCAACTCAAGAATCACGGCCCAGTTTGAGAAGAAAAAGTCTTTCAACGATCCTGTCCAGTGTCTCAAGCAATGCACAAGTTCTCTTCACTTTAATCTAACAGGCACCAGAGGCACAGCACCTGTACCCTAAACTCAAGTCCTTCCCTAACTCCTATATTGCTCTGCTGGCGCACTGCTCTTTTGTTAGGGCCACAAATTGCATCCAGTGTGCCCAGGTATCTCTTGATCAACAAACAAAGGTGCAAACTTGCATTCACTTTGGGACCAGGATTAAGAGGCCTGATGCTAGGATCTCTGAAGCAACCCTTGTTTCAAAAGGGGTCACCTCAAGCAAAGCCTCCTTGCCGTTCTGGTCGGTCTGTGACTCTCTCAGCTGGGCATCAAAAACTTGATCCATGATTTCTCCTTTCTGATTTGTGACCCCGTCTTTCGCCCAAGACAGTGGCAGGGGTACACAATTCACATCCCAGGGCTTCCGCCTTCACTGAGGTCCTAGTTGCCAGCAACGCCTGTGCTGGTTACCTTCACTTTGGCTTCAAGCTGCAGTGGCGCTGACTCCCCAGGCTGGATCTGATGTCCGGGCCCCTCTGGCAATGGTTGTAAGGCAGCAAATATCTATTGGTGGACAGAACAAGAGGTCTTTAGACAAGGCACAGAAATAATCTATCAACAGAGAGGATAGTCTCAGAATACTTTCTTAGTCCTGGGGCACCCCATACATTAGCAAGGCACCCAAGAACCACTTCATCTATCTAAGAGTAGAAAACCCTGGACCTATTGGCAAGTATAAAAGGAACGTTTTGGTGAACTGACAAGAGTAATACATCACCCAATCCCAAACAGCCAAGGAAGTCTGTGTTCATTTACTAAATTCTGAGGAAAAGAGAAAAACAATACAGACATACTCCAAATACTTACATTGGTGTATTCCTATATTACTAATCTGAAGAACCCTCAAGAAAAAGGAAATGTTCTACACTTTTACTCATAGATTTTACATTACTTATACAGGACTGCAGACACTTGTAAAATAATTTCTCTTACATGTTATGCTTAGGACCATGCTCTCATGTTATAGGCGCAGCCTGAAAATCTAAAACTGCTAATTTAACAGGGATTCTTATTGCAAAAGAACTAAACTTCAACATAGTGGGTACATTTTCTTCAGCAGAACATGTTATGACAAACAAACTCCTATAAAACAATATTTTCCTTCAAAATGTTTGCTAAGGATCACATGAGCGTCTTTCCTGCATTGTACTTTTCACGATCTGGACTATGTAACATCATTTTCAAAAGGAAAAAAACCCTATCTCCAGCTCTAATAAGGGCTGTCAGCTTATTGACAGAGACTAGCTAATAAAAAACTAGCAATGCCCTTGCAAAACTGTATAGAACATGAGAATAACATAAACAATAATAGTGTTGCCACCTGAGATTTTTTAACAGAAACCGCCACTATACAGTTCTCCTTAAAGATCAAATAAGGGAACATCAATCTGTTCTACTCATTCTTTCATACAGGATGGGCAGTAACATAGCTTAGATTGTATCATTTTATTAATGCTAACAATTTTAAAACAGTATTACAGAATAGCCAATAACTGTCACATGGCCATTTCCTAGACAGCTTTAGACAGACTCAAAAAAAGTGAGAAAAAGAAGAGAGAAAACATAATTTTGCCTACCCTTAATTTGTAGAGGAGCTAGCCTCCTTCCCCATTTTGACAGTAGGAAAACCTGAAACAGGTTTTACTTCTGTCAACACTTTCAACCCCTATTTGTAGCAACTGGGCACAAACAAACTTGTAGGAGATATCTTAGAAAGTGGCTGTTCTCTGATTCAGCCTAACACAAGCAAATTGAGTTAACTTTAAACCAATTCCTACAGCAATTGTACTAGATTAACATGAGGGCGCATGAATGCAAACTAAAATCCATTTCCTCCTTATCTTAGCCCCTACACAGTATTCTTTAAACTAAAACCATTATTTTTATATACATGGCAGATCAATGCTCAACTGAGGATTGTTTTTCCTTCGTTTCATATGACTGCGCGTGTTTGCCAAAAATAGGAAGCAAAGCTTCTCTTCCTCTCTTTGCGCTATCATCTCGTCTTTCAAAAACCTTTCGGAGGTCGAAGTGTCCCAGCAAACATTACCCTTCACCCTGCTAAGTTGCTAAATGCAGAACTCCGACCTTTGACCCGTTCAGCAGCTGCTCGTTTGTGTGTGCAAGGCTTGCCATGTGGTTTTGTAATGCAAAGCAACTCTGGAGAATCACAGCTAAAAGGCAGTCCTGTCCGATCCGTTTGTCAGTAATTTAAAGGTAGGATAATAACGTCTGCTGGTTTCTGTATACTTATTTTCATTTGTGTACAGTGTGTGGTGTGCAGTCTAGTAAGACAGAGGTCAGCTGTTTGTTCTATATTTGCATATGTACTAGCTCTAGCTTGAGAATCAGTTTGAAACCTGCCCTGAGTGGTAGAACTGCTTGTAAAATAGTGACTTTAGCTCAATTTCGACTTTGGTGGTAGGGGCACTTAAAAATGAATATCCTACAATATTTTTGCATAATAGGAACCCCCAGAGTGTTCTCTAGATAGCCCAGGAAGGGGAAATCAGAAATGTATAAGGTATACCCTTATAAAAAATGAGTTTTGTACAGCTGGGTAAAGTGACATTTCACATTTAAGTTCCCTTTTTTCTGTTACAGCACTGCTTAAATTCAACTTTGATGCTAGGAATTCACAGTATGATGATTAGGCTTTATAAAGATTAAAAAACGAATTTAAAGCATTTATTTTTACTAATATATTTTTTTCATATAATTAATTTTTTTTTTTTTTTATCAAAACCAACCATTTTGATGATTCCACATTGGAAAAGCAAGCTTCATTCGTAGCCTATCATATTTAAACGCATTCATTCATAACCCTAAGCACAGAAGCCTTACTTGAAACATGAAAAGTCTGCGCCACTTTTAATGGACAGTTATCATTTAACATCAGAACCACAGATGTACTTATGTAAAAAGGCATTAAGAAAGGAAATCCCTACTTTCAATTTTGTTCTCTGTTATCTAAAATAATGAAACTGGTGTTTTGAAACTTTTAAAATAAGGCAGGCCTGTATACCAGTTTTACACTGACTTAAAATTGTGCTGACTCAGCATTCCTGTCTGTGGCCGTGAGCAGGAATAGCCATATGCTATTTATGCAGCTATTGTTTGTCAGCAAGCGTCGAATTTTCACGCCTTTCTCAGGATAAAAAAACCCTTTATTATTTGAAATACCCTGACAGAGTTAAATCCCCATTTGCTGTGTCAAACAGTTTCTTTTCAGTTAGTCAGTTTAAACATAGCTGTTGGAAAGCTTTTTTTTCTCGGGTGCTGAAAGAAAGCATGTCACAGTCTATTTAAAAACTGAGGCATTTCAATGCAGTCAAATCTATCTTTCTATAATGTGTATTTAGTTCAGCAATGACCAAATTCACTCAGGTGATGTGCATGCCTTTTAATGTCTAATACAATGTATTTAAGGAAAATGCTGAAACATTGTGTATTTTAGTCTATTGATTACAAAACACACAATTTTGTTTTTCTTCCTCTGTATGAGGCCTATTTTAATCCTATTGAATACGAATTCTAATTTTATCTTTAGCATTGTGGCAATTTGCACACATGTATAGTGTCTTACTCTGTCAATTTAATAGTAACATGCAGCTGTTTAGCGTATGTTATATAATTCATTTCTGGATTTTTATTTAATATATAAGTAACTAAATGACAGTTTGCATAACAGAATGATGACAGCAAAAAAATATAAACAAACTCATTGAGCTCATTCCAGACTTTTACAAAAGGGGGTCATATACTCAGAGCACACAATACAGCGCGCTTAAAGCTAGCCATTCTTACACAAAGAGCGCAATCGCTATTTACTCACACAATATCACCAATGTCAAACCACATAGACATTTAAACACACATTTAACCCACAAATCAACACTTAGGACTTTAAGACAGCTTACAAACTGTACGCAAAAACCAAACTATTTGTAAATACTAATTGTAAGTCATATTTACAAGAAGAGCTCTCAAAAGTAGCCCAAAAGACTGTTCCATGTTCAAGAAGCCAAAATACACCAAATTCGCCAGTTTTGGCTGGTAGAACACTCAAAAACGCTCTGCATATCACCACTTATGAATGTTACTAAGTGCGCAGATCCGGATCCGTTTTATGTACATATTTAAGTCCATGGGGTACTTAGTCACCAAGGAAGAAATATCTTTTTACTATACGTAAACCTATTTAGGTATCCCCTCTGAGGGGAGTCAACTAAGTACTTACTAAATCCATATCGGTACCTCCAAAACAGCAACACTTTCTGCGAAGTGTACTGGAAACAGGCATGCCAAAAATAGTGCAGAATATGCAGTATTATAATCAAAGTAGCGCTTAAGGTACTCTTTGTACGTTGCGCTGTTCAAACAATTTCAAATAGAGAAAAATCTCCTCATTACCTGCCTATATGTATTGCAATGCATATATAATTACAAAACAAATTCCAAAATTGGCCAATCATACAAACAAAGCCACAGTAAGTGTTTACTAAAACTACCTTACCAATCAAAGGCATCAAACCAACAGCAAGTGCCGCAAAACGGCTCTTACCAATCAAATGGTGTCCAGGTTCCAACTGCCAAGTTCTCAAATTGACCAAATGGTCACTGCACGGCAAATCAACAGAAGAGATCTCAGTCAAGGACCGGCGCCGCCGAGATGGTCAGATCAGAAAGAAAGGAAAAACGCCATGGGTGCCAAGACTCAGGTCTCCTCAGGCAGCGATCGCGTCCAAAGCGAGATTCCAATCCTTCGTCGCGACCAGTCCTTCGGGCATCCGAGTCTTTTGATGAGTCCCACGTTGGAAGCGCCAATTTGTAATAGTGAGCCTCAGCAAGGCCTACCAGTGCTTAGGGGTTCTCCCTTCTCTGCACAGAGTCCTCAGACACTTAGGAAGAAGTTGGCACAGAAACTGAAATATAAAAGACAGAGTTTATTAAACCTTATAAGGTGGAGTTAACATTCACACATCACCCTTCAGTAATGCATGAAGTAGCACACTGAATGGAAGGATCCTGGTCCTTTTATACCCACACAGGGGCTCAAATGAAGGCGGTACAAACACAAATGCTGGTTGTAGGTACATATAAGGTCATACAGAGAATGCACAGTCGACAAGTGGGTGGAGCTAACAGTTTCTACTTTTAGTAGACACATCCTGACATTTATAAACTTGAAACAGCTGCAAGCTCAACTGAGCATGTGCAAAGCAAGAGGAACTAAAGTTAACTTGTCTCTAGGCAGATTTCAAGAGCAGTTGACAGGAAGGTAGGACAGAGCACATGGTGAGCACATGGTAGCACATGGCAGCCAAAATGGCTGCCAGAAATAAAAATGGATTCCACAAAGCGGACAATTTAGCCTCTAAATACAGGCTGTCTTCAGCCAATGCTTAACTTAAGTGCTGCCAAATTACAACACCAGGACAGAGACGCAAGTGTGAGCCCGAAGAGCATATCTCAGTTACCGTGGAATGCAGAAAGTTATTTTAGCAATTGACTAAACTGAGTTATGAACAGAAAGCCGGTACTGAGCAAACCTAAAGAGACTGTTTTGATTCTTGAAATTCATGTCACAATCATTCTGTACTTTAGAAAACTAAGAGGTAGACTGCATTTATTCTCTTCATGCCGTGATGTGAAAATATCTATAGACAGCAAGTCATAAAGCTTGTATTCATAGAACTTAAGAGCAGAAATACATCACCAGAAAAGCAAACATAACAAACCCCAAAGATTGCTTTACATTATGCTGTATCCAAGTGAATCTATACTCAAAAGCTGGAAAACACAGTACCATAAAATGTCAAAGAATCTGCTGATTAGAACTGGAAGTTTTTAGAAAATAATACATACAATTTCAGAAACTGCTGGGTGCAGGCAAATATTAGGTCTATTAGTGTAATTGAACAGAGAGTTTGGGCCACGTTTAGAGTTTGACGGTGGGGTCGCAGAGTATAAAATGTAATGCATATCCTTCCACCTTGTACAAGTGTCATAAGATGTGATGCACTAGTAATAAAGCAGGCGGGATATATGTTCTGATGAAGTACCCCATCCGCTAATCTCTAAATCAACCCTTAGTACTTTAAAATACTTTTACAGTCAAATTGGACAAACTATTTCTAAGTTGTAACATTTTTATAGGACATTATCTAACGTGAGACTTATTTTAAGAGAGCCATATGGTCCTATGTTGTATCCATAGTACAGTGTTTATATGTATTGTTTAAATTAATATTGAAGTTCGAATTTACAAAGCCATTTTTGAAGATGTTAAATTTACTACTGCCTTCCTATTTCATGTACCTACAGTTGCAGTTCTCAAAGGTAGATGTTGAGATCTTCACCTATCCTGTTTCATTGTATACATAGGTCTACATTTTTGGTGTAAATGTGCCAGTGATATGAAGGAGCAGCAGGAAAATGGCAAACATCATCTACAAGGTGAAAGGAGAAAATATTAAATAATAAATAAAGTTTTGATGATGATGATGATAAACCTAACTGCATTAGTTTGTCATTTTATGTAGCATAAAGTTTATTAGTCCATATGCGTATTTATAAACAATTACTTACCTTTTCCCAGTTTGCCCTTTCACGGGTGCAAGTGATACTGCAATATTTGAGCTACAATATAATCGTAGACCACAGCTTGTTTCTGCCATTTCAGTTTTATTTATTGAGATGTTGCTTTATTTAAAGTCTTATGTGACCATTTGCAATTTTGCAGTGGACAGTATTGTTGAGATTTTGTTTGATATAACCTCCTGACCTTTGTTCTTAACAACCCACAGGTCTATATTTTTCTGAACTTCGACAAGTTTACTACTCATTCTCTTATCAACTCTTTTAAAAAGGTATACTTGTTGCACCAAGATATAGGATCAAAACCTCTATTAACATCATTGAGTCGCATATTAAATCATTGTCCTAGGTAATTGTGCATCCAATAATCACATTTGATTTGACAACCAGAAGGATGTATTTACTATATCTGGCTCAACAGGCCTAATTCACAAAAAGAATTAAAGATATCCACTCTGATAGATGTCTGGCTATGTTTCAAGTAAATTTACATTTTTGGGGAATCCACAAAACATCCAGGATTATTCCTTGTAATCTTTACTTCTGAAATGCTTTTGTGAATTCCCCGAGCAAAAGCCTTTTTTCCTCTTTCTATAAAGTTAAAATAGAAACCTGTTCCCCTACACCTCCCTAATCTTGTGAATGCACCATGCTTGTTCCCTCACTAGATAGGCATTGACTACAACTCTTCAAAACAGTAAATTCAAACTGCTTTCTAAGATGGGAATGGGCCAGGAAGGATTTGTGAATCCCATTAACATGTACATTTGTGGATGTGTTCAGGATGCTCCACCCTCTAACACCCACTTGCATAAAAATCATTTTGGGAAGGTCAATATATATATTCATACAAAAGGGCATTTACATTGTAGACTGGCTCTATCAGTCAGCCGACCATATTTGTCAGTTCTTTTAGCCACTGTTTGCCACTTAGGAGCTCTTTCTGCATCCGAAGTATAGAAATCTGTGATCCAACCACAAACATCATATAGAAAAAAAACTTAAAACACCCTTGTCTATATCAAACAATGACATACTTCTGTTTCAAAGCTTAATATTATCTATATATAATTACCAATACTATATACAAATGCCACACTACTTGACAACTTGTGTGCATATTGTCAGATTTGCAATTGCCACATTTTGGACAAAAAAAGAGATGTCCTTTTTCATGCAGGTAATCTTTTTCATTGACCCATAAAACCTATGAAAGTGATTTATTTTCCAGCCACACAGGTTTCATAATATTTGTGTCTTGTAGATTTAGATACTTGCCATTGTCTTCACAGCTGCAACATTGGCAAGCTCCTCTCCCAGGTTATATCTGAAGGGTTCAGCCTACTTCTTTCAGCATTTCTGAATAATTCGCAGATTTTGGAAGATTCCTCCTCTAGTCTTGACTATATAGGTAGCAGATTCACCAGGCCATATTCCTCTTTTGTTCTCTACTTTAAGGCCAAAATATATACTTATAAGTATAACTTTTTAAGTGTCAACCTTTTCTTGCTTGCATTTTTAGGTAATTCTTCCTATGACTTAAACATTAATTTCCTGTTCCAGTACAAGTACTCCCATAGTTTTCATCACTGCATCTCCAACACCTGTGCTTAAGGCCTCCTTGAAAACCAAACGGAGTACCACAACAGGTGGTATGGTATATGTTAGACATGGCATCCTTGGCGTGGTTTCCCCAGACCTTTTGCCTCCTGCCAAGGTGGAGTCCAGCAGTGATGGTAGCAGCATTTCTTCTATGCCCTCTGACAGGAGGGCCCACATACCCAAGGATCTTGTGTCTGATTTTGTGGTGGGAGACGACATAGACAGATGCTTTGAGGCCTATGAAATTGCGCTCCAAATGCACAAGGTCCCTGAGGCTGATTGAAGGGCTAGTCTTTGGAGACATATCCCTAGTGAGGGGAGGGACACTCTACTGACCATTGAAGGGAGTAACAGGAAGACATATACCCCCATGAAGGAGGCCCTAATCAAAGAGTTTGATCTGACCCCAAAGAAATATAGACAGAAATTCAAGGATAGTCAGAAGATTTCCCAACAGACCTAGGTGGATTTTGTGGATTCTTTTTCAAGCCATTGGATGGTGAGTGCAGGGCAGTGAGGTAAAAGATTATCAGGGTCTGTATAATTTGTTTACAACAGAGCATTTGTTCAGTCTTTGGTTTTCAAGTCTGCGTCAGCACCTTGTTGATAATAAGCTCACTGACCCCAGAGAGCTTGCTAAGGAGTGGACCACTGGGTCAGCACCAGGGTCCACAGGAAGGTATCTGCGGGGGATCACCACAAGGGTGGGCAGGGTCCCCAACAGAAGAAGGAGAGGTGACAAAAAGAGCAAGGAATTCTCTAAAGGGTCCCAAAATAGTTCTGTGCGTCAGGGTTCCCAGTCCCTGCTGAAAAGAAGAGATAGTTCCCTGCTAGTAATCCTGCAGGGAAGGGTCCCATGAAGTGCTATGAGTGCCAGTAGGAAGGGCCCCACAAAGGAGATACCAAGTGTCCCAAGCCGGCAAAGCCCCCAACCAGTGGGCAGTCACTGGGGTTGGCTAGTGTAGCTCGTGGGGAAGAGATGGCCCTAGATAGTGCTTGGTAGAGTGTACAGTTAATCCTTGTGTCCCTGGGTGATAGAGAGATAGTACAGAAAATCCACATGCCTGACAATGCTAGGAAGTACAGTCAGTGGGTATCCATCAATGGGCAGAGGCACTGAGACACACAGGAGCCAGTATGACTACTGTCAGGTGTCATCTGGTGTCTTCAGAGCAGGTTCCCTAACACGTTCTACCAAGTTGTTGCTGCTGACAACCGTGGGAGCCACTACCCTACCCTGTGGCTCTGGTTCCCTTTAAGTGGGGGCACCTGATCTACTGGGAAAATTATCTCCTGTATAGTGAGCCTAAGGTTCCTAAACCTGGTGCAACGTGTGCTGGTGTACGCAAGCACTTTAGGACCTTCCTACTTTGGGGCAAGACAAGACCTTTGACAGGCTTGTCTCCCACTTTTATTGGCCCAAAATGAGGAAGGATGCAGATGGGTTCTATAGGTCCTGTCCTCCAGGCCAGGCGAGTGGCAAGTCAGGGAGTATGTGCAACCTTTCCCTGTCGTTAGCACCCCTTTTGAGCGGGTTTGAATCAACATTGGAGGCCCTCTGGATCCCAAGACAGCCATGGGCATCAGATTCATTCTGGTCTTGGTGGACCATGTCACCTGGTATCCGGAAGCTATCCCTCTCAGGACAGTGACTGCACCTGTGGTGGCCAAGGCCCTGATGGGGATATTTACCCACGTGGGTTTCCCAAAGGAAGTGGTATATGACTGGGGTACCAACTTCATGTCTGTTAGAAGTGGGGGTCTCTAGTTGGCAGAATTAGGTACCTTTGTCCAAATAGGGACCCTTGCTTCTCATCAGGGTAAGGGGGATACACACTTTAGATAACCCCTGCTCACCCCGTGTAGTTTGGCATGAACAGACAGAATTATAACAAAGGCAATGTGTAAAGTATTTTCACTCAAAACACACAGTAATACAGTGATAACACCACAAATGGACACCACACCAGTTTAGAAAAATAAAGTATCTTTATCTAAACTCAACAAGACCAAAACGATAAAAATCCAACATACATGTAATAGGAATATGCCTTTAAAAAGGTTTCTAACAACTTGGCCCATAGAAAACTATGGATGCAGGATTTCTCTCAAAGTACCTGTAGTTGGGACAAAATTCACGGGGCCAAACAGCCGCAGAGATGAGAAGTGTAAAAAAACAAAGAGATGCGCCAGTTCCTGAGACCTTGGGGAGGCAATGCAACAGTTCTGCTGCATGCAGGAGAAGTGATGCGTCGAATCCGGTCTGTAGGGGGAAGTGATGCATCGATTCCAAGACGGTTCTGGTCCGCGGGTGATGTATCGGAAAAACTTGCCGCACAGGTACGATGCGCGAGAATCCGGGATGCGTTGCGATCGATGCAGCATCGTTGAGCAGTGCTGCTTCAGTTTCTTCAGTCGCGATCCCTCGATATGTCGGTTCTTGCAGCGGCGACAGACGCTGTGTCGGTTTCTGCAGCGGCATGGCGATGCGCTGAGATTCTTCTCTCACAGCGGTGCTGAGTCGAAAAAACTGCTGCAAGAAGAGCAATGCGTCGATCTTCTTGTAGTTGCATTGCTTTTCCAGCTCCCAACAGCAGGAACAACCTCCAGAGGCCCAACACAGTCACAGGCACCTCTTGGCAGGTCAGAACTCCCAGCAAGGTAGTTCAGGGGAGCTGGGGGTGAAGTGTTTGTGTCCCTGAGACTTCAGAAAAGGAGGCAAGCTCTACTCAAGCCCTTGGAGATCTTTCTCAAGCAGGGGGACACAGCACACAGCAAAGTCCTTGTCTTTTTCTTGGCAGAAACAGCTACTGAGGACCAACCCCAGACAGCACACAGCAAAGGGGCAGTACTCCTCCTCCAGTTCTCCAGCTCTTCTCCTTGGCAAAGGTTCGTCTTGATTCCAGAAGTAGTCTTAAGTTCTGGGGTTTTAGGTCTAATTCTTATACCCCAAAATGTCTTTGTTCTCTTTGTGCAAGGGTGTTTGAGCCCAGTCCAAACCAGTTCTGTTCTCACTGGTGCAGTATGACCACAGGGGGTGGAGACAGCATTGTTCCAGGGAGACAGGCCCTATTCAGGTGCAAGGCAATCTCCTCCCACTTCTCTAAATGTAGCCAAGCCCCATTCAGTTCAGCTCTGTGTCATCCAGGAAGGGCCAGGCACACCTCAAACCCCCCAGTGGCTGTCTACAGTGAAGGCACATCCCCAGCCCCTGTCACTCCAAAACCAGACGGTCAATACACAAACAGGCAGAGGCACACAGAATGGTTAAACAAGAAAATGCCTACTTTCTAAAAGTGGCATTTTCAAACACACAATTTAAAAACCATCTTTACTAAAAGATGTGTTATTAAATTCTGAGTTCAGAGAGCCTAAACTCTCTATCTTGTCCCAATGGGAAGTTACACTTGTAAGATGTTGCAAAGCATTTCCCTATGTATCCTATGGGGCAAGATAGCCTTTCAATAGTGAAAAACGAAATTGGCAGTATTTTACTATCAGGACATGTCACACACACCAGTACATGTCCTACCTTTCACATAAACTGCACCCAACACAGGGGGTACGTTGGGCCTACCATAGGGGTGCTTTATATGTACCAAAAGGGTAGGCTAAGGCATGGCAAGTGGGTGCACTTGCCAAGTCAACATGGCAGTTAACAACTGCGCACAGACACTGCAGTGGCAGGTCTGATATACCTTTTCAGGGCTACTCATGTGGGTGGCACAATCAGTGCTGCAGGCCCACTAGTAGCATTTGATTTACAGGCCCTGGCACACTTGAGTGCACTTTGCTAGGGGCTTATCAGTAAATCAAATATGCCAATCAGGGAGAACCTATTGTAATCACAATTTACACAGGGAGCACTTGCACTTTGATACTTGATCAAGAGTGGCAACGTGTCCAAAGCCTCTAAGCCAGCAAAAACTAAATCCATCACAGCTTCAAAAATACAGGAGGTAGAGGCAAAAAGTCAGAGGAAACCACGCCAAAGATGCCAAGTCTAGCAATGTCCAACTACATGAAGGCCATGTGGAAGGAGTGTGGTGTAACCTATAAGTTCACCACTCCTTACCACCCCAGGTTCAACTGTATCTTCTGTTTGAGTTTCATCCTTGTCAAAAAGTGTGGGTAATGGAGGCAGTGGAGCCCCGGGTTCTGCAAGACTGTTGGCCTTGGCCTTATGAGGTGAAAGAGCACAAGAGTGATATCACCTACTTGGTGTACCTCAAGACTCCTAGTAACCCTTTGAGGGTCCTGCATGTGAAGCGCCTCAAGCCCCACTTTGAGAGGTCTGAGATTGCCATGCTTCTGGTAACTGATGATAGGTTGGAAGAGGAGAGTGAACCTTTTCCCGACCTCCTATCTTCCAAGGAGCAAGATGGGTCAGTGGAGGGTGTCAGCTTCTCCCCACACTGACCGTAGATCCACAGAGAGACTGCCGCCAGTTGCAGGAGCAGTTTGCCTTTTTTCTCTCCTTTACCCCAGGATTCACTACATGGTGTACACATAATGTTGATACTGGGGACAGCGCGCCTGTAAAGAGCACAATTTACAGGTTGCCTGACAAGGTAAGGGCTAGCATTGAGGAGGAGGTGTCCAAGATGAGGCATTAAGGGTTATTGACCCCTCAAACGGCCTATCGTTCAGCCCTGTGGTGTTGGTTCCCCTCCAGATTTCACACATGAACTCAAGTTCTGCATAGACTAATGTGGGCTCAATGCAGTCACCAGTATTGATGCACACCCCATTCCCAGAGCTGATGAGCTCATTGATCGGTGTTAGGTTTGAAAATCCCATTCTCGGTATACACTTGTTCCATGTTATATTAGGTTAGCAGTGTGCGGCTAAATTAGGCACCATTCGTATTCACGTTATGCAACCCACTGAGTTATCCCCGCAATGTGTAAGCTTCAGTTAGCAAGTGCGCCTCCATTTTGTATTTCGTAATCCCTATTAGGCTGTGTTTGAACTAGGCCTCATTATTCGTATTGCTTGCCTTAGCAGAACACTGTATTTAGTTATTATTTTCTTTAGTGTTCAAGGTTGCTTTCCGGCTTACTAATGAAAAGGCCATTCTGCCCTCGCATACCTATCTGTGTGTGTGTATTCCTGATCCCACGTTAGGAGACGCTGAGACCCAGCACGGCAACCTTGAAACTGTGATAGTGTGTACCCATCTGGCAGATGGTTGCCCATCCTTCTGTGCCTCCTTTGTTCATGTTCAGCCTAAGCCAGTAACTTTCCACTGTGGGCGTGGTTGGAGGTTCTTGGGAGGAATGGTTATGCGTTGCAGACTGTTGGGGGGTCAGTCCCTCGGCAGACATCTTAGGGTGCAGGTCAGATTGGACTCCCCTGCAGTGTATTGCTAATAAATAACTGTTTGTATTCTCTACTGTCAGATCCGACTCTTCATTTGGTAGAAGGCGAGTAGGAGGTTGCAGATAACCCGGGTGGCCCTTTTTGGGTCACTTCCTTCAGTTGGCACCCGAACAGGGACCCCGCAAGGTGACCCAACTCACTCGTAATCAGGTTGTGGGGTCGGGGTTGTGTCCGGTCGGATGGGCGGATCGGGAATCCCCACATGATCGAGCCTGGTTCTCGCAGCTGCCCCGCCTGTCTGATCGGGCGACTCCTCAGCTAGGGTCACCGGCTGGGGTCCTGAGAAGGCGAAACCTTGGATTTGACCATTTGGTCTGAAGAGTCGGCAGTGGAGAATAATCTTGCTCGACCTGAGTGCACCAGGTGAGTGATTTGAATTCTTGGAAAATGTGGCGCCATGGTTGAACGACACAAGCCTATGGGATGTCTGGTACAGTCTCCGGACTGTCTTGTCTTGATCTTGGTGGGTTTGTGGCCCTTTAAAAGACACAGAGTGTTTGTGAGCAGTCTAGCAGGCCAACTGGAAATTCGGCCTATTCTTGAAAAGGACTGGGACTGTTTGCAGGCAATCTGCCAGGCCAACTGGAAATTCGGTCTATTCTTGAAAAGGTCTGGGGCTGAAGCCTGTCTTCTTGTCTTGAAACAGTCTTTGGACTGTCGTGTCTTGGTGCAGTCTGCGGAGTGTGTAGTGCAGTTTTTGGACTGCGTTTTTTTGTTTGCTTTGGTCTTGGACCGTTTTGTGGTTGATGTCGTATTTTTCCATGAGGGACAGTGCATGTGTCTTATAATAAGATGCCTTGTTTAAGTAAGTTAGGGTGTTTTGGATGTCGGTGATGTTCCACCGAGGCTCGATTGGGAGAGAGGCAGCCTGCGCCTCCGGAGGGTACCCCAAATTTTGATGTATACGTCAAGCATGTCATTGGCCCTATTATGTTTAGCACGTTGTGGAATAAATATATGAGGGACAATGCTGACTTACAGTGGCCGCTTACTGGTACATTTGATGACCAAAAGTTGAATTAATTGCAGGACAAATTGTTTGCGAAGAGGAGCAGGCAGTCGATGTTCGATTCTCTGAGGGTATGGCAGAAGGAAGCCAAGCAGCGACGATTGAGGGCAGAGAAGCAAGCTAGGAGGGGGCAGACACAAACGATAATGCAGAAAGCAATGGCCTATGATAGAGAAAAGATCGAGAAAGGCATAGAGTGTGCAGATAGGAAGTTTCGATTACAGAGTGATAAATGTTATGCTGTTCGAGAGGGAAGTGATGATTTTGTTGAAGAGTTACTAGACTCTCAACCACCACCTCCTTATGCTCCTGAACGGATATACCCCATGATCCCAACATCTCAGCATTCGGTTCCGCTATTCCTAGTCTTTCTGCCTCCAGCTCCGCTGCTTCGGCCCCAGCCCGCTTGTTTCTTCCCCACTTTCGCAAGTTACAGGGGCAGGTGCCGTCAGCTCTCCTACTCTGTCCCCTGGGTCTGTATCTGTGGCTACGCCTTCTCATACCCCTACAACACAGTCTTTGTTTGCGATGGTGCCCGTTTCTTCGTCTGCTCCTTCTCCCTTGAGTGTGTTACCTCAGACTGTGCTAGTTGCCGAGACGCCTGTGCGTGGAGAGCATGGAGCGAATTGGGCAGCGGCACGTGACCGCATGGAGAAAGTGTTGGTGCGCTCTGCTGTGGGTGATGAGGAAAAGAGAATGGTGGCTGACCAAGCTGCACAGTGGGCTCGGAATCCGATTTATAGTGTGGAAGATGTGTGGAGCGTGTTGAAAAATTATGAGCCGTTTATACAGCAACATGCTCTTAAGCATATGTCGGCTATGTTGATAGGATTGTGGGAACAGTGTTTCAAGGGTATTGCACCGCAGATCATCTATGACATTCGGGACAGGGTATATACGACAGATATGGCCCCTAATGAGGTCTTCAGTAATGTGACAACATTAGTGGGTTATCAGGGTAGATTGTGTAAGAAGGTCCCGGCGATAGTGATGCAGTGTCCCATGAGGGAAGTTCATCCCATTTACCACCCCGAAATACCAGAGTTGCAAGACGACTATAACATTGTTACTCGCCCACTAGTGGCAGCCCGTTTTCAGGAACAGTGGGTCTACACTCCATGGAAGAGGAGTGAGGTATTATCCTTAAAGGGTCAATTGCCGGACCCTCGGAAAAACCGAACTGCGTATTATAAAGAATTGACGGAGGCGGCCTCCTCCACAGTGATGACATTAGCTGATATCGAGTTGTTTTTCGGTCTGTTGGTACCGGTAGATATATGGAGGCAGGTGCACACGCAGGATCATGCAACAGAGCTAGGTGGAACATGGGTTAAGATCAGGGCATGGGATAAGGAGTGCAAGCCCGGCGAGAAGCCGAAGGCGGAGCTGTTAGCTTTGCCGGGGCGTATAATTACCTACATGCATTCCCTCATCCCGCCAAGACGAGTGGACTGGGACAAGTTGACTGCGTGTCGTCAGAAGAAGGATGAAAGTGTGTCTGATTTCTTTACTAGGTTTGAAGGGGTATTCTTGGATTTTAGTGGCCAAGAAATGTCACAGGAGGGTGGTGTTCGTTTGTTCGTTAACAGATTTGTCACTAATTTGCTTCCCGAGATTGCGGCTAGGTTGCAGGCTTCAGAAAGTACTTGGACTACATCATCCCCATCAGTAATTTTGAGTATGGCACAGTACTACGAGCATAGGGAGAATGAGGACAAAGAGAAAGTAGAGAAAAAGTCCAAGGAATTGAAGACGAGGGTGTTGATGCAGCAAGTGACAAGAGGAAATGGCAGAGGTAGACGTTCGGGACCAGCCCAGCGAGGGTCCCGGTCAGACAGGAACAGTACTCTCGGCGTGCCTGTAGGGTACAACCAATGTGCGTACTGTAAAAAGGAGGGGCATTGGCGAAATGAGTGTCCGGAGTTGTTGCAGAAAGTCGAGGCCCCGAGAGGGAGTGGTTTCAGGGGGCGCGGTAGAGGAGGAGGAGGCCGAGGGGAGGTGCAGTCTGAAAATGCATCGAATGATCAGCACAAAAGGAACTATTTTGATGAAAACAGGGCACGGCAGTACTATTATGACGACTATGACATGGACGAAGTGATGGGGTTGTCCCACAACTAGGACAGCCAGGGACAGGGTGAGGGACCAGTTTCGGTGCCTGTAGATCAGCGCGGACCCTATGTCACTGCAGATTTGCAAGGTGCGGCCAATACATTTTTAGTTGATACAGGGGCTAAGAATAGCTCTGTTTCCCGTTCACTGGTCCTGGGGGCAGCCCTGTCTGGCCAAAATAATGTTTTGGTAGGTTTTTCGGGCATGCTGGTTGTTAGCACCATTTCCAAGCCTCTTGCTCTGACTATTGGTCCCTTTACAGTAGATTCGCCATTTCTGTTAACGACAAATTGTGGAGAGAATTTGATGGGTTTGGATTTGTTGAAGAGATTACATGCCACCATCTTTTGTTCCCCAGATGGTGTTTAGATGACCATAGGGCCAAAGGTTGCCCGTGCAACACAGTGCTTTGCAAAAGATGCGCCCCTCCCTGCTGAGTTTAAAGATGTGCCACGCACCTTGTGGGCAGCAGGAGATACGGACGTTGGATTACTCCAGATCCCGCCGGTCTCTATTAGGATCAAAGATAATGCTGTATTGCCACGTGTTCCCCAGTATAAGATTTCCCAGGCAGGAGAAAAGGCCTTATTGCAAATAATACAGGATTTGGTTGAGTCTGGTGTGGTTGAAGAGACAACGGCGAATGTGTGTAATAGCCCTATCCTCCCGATTCTCAAGAAGGCACCCTTGGACTCTTCTGGTGCTCATCCCGACGTCTATCGCTTTGTAATTGACCTCAGAGAGGTTAATAAAATTGTAGTGCCTCAATATCCTGTAGTCCCAGACATTACCACGATATTGACCATGATTCCCTCGTCAGCCAAATTCTTTTCCGTGATTGATTTGAAGAATGCTTTCTTTAGTAGTCCAACCCATACAGATAGCAGACATCTGTTTGGGTGTGCCCTAGCCGGCAGGAGCTTTAGATTCTGTCGTGCTCCTCAAGGCTATACAGAAAGTCCTAGTATTTATAGTCAAGCTTTAAAAACTCAATTGGATTCTTTGGTACTTCCTCCTGGTAATGCACTATTGCAGTATGTTGACGACCTCCTTGTGGCCTCTGATACTGAGGATGGCTGTAAGGACGCCACTGTTAAACTGCTGCTGCATTTGGCACACCATGGCCATAAGGTCTCCCTTTCCAAGTTTCAATATTGTCGACAGGAGGTCACCTACTTAGGTCACCTACTGTCGAAGGAGGGTCGCAGACTAACACCTGAACGCATAGCTGCTATCACTAATATGCCTGTTCCCAAGACCCAGCGTGAAGTACATGCATTTATTGGTATTACCTCGTATTGTCGACATTGGATCCCCAACTATTCCCTACTAACAAAACCCCTCCTCTACCTGACTACCAAAGAAGTGCATGAGCCCCTGCCTTGGACATCTGCATGCTAGCAAGCTTTTGAGCAATTAAAGGTTGCGCTTTGCTCTGTTCCTGTGCTTGGTACTCCTGATTACCAGAAGCCTTTTGTGCTTTACATACACGAGGTGGATGGTTGCGCACTCTCTGTTTTAACGTAGGGTTTTGGTGGTAAGCAAAGACCCTGCGCTTATTTTTCTGTGATTCTGGATAACGTCGCCAGAGCGCTCCCGAGCTGCCCAAGAGCTGCCACGGCAGTGGCGGTTTCTATCAGGCAATCGGCAGGGCTCGTTCTTGACACTGACCTCACAGTAATGGTACCCCATGGTGTGGATACGCTTTTGAACAAGACAAAGACGCAGCACCTTACTAGTGCGCGTCTGACTGGATATGAGCTCACTTTGTTTGCTCCACACATTACCATAAAAGATGTGCCACTCTGAACCCAGCCACGTTACTACCCCTCCCCTCGGTGAGTAATGACACGGATGCACATGATTGTGTGTACAGAACGGAAGAGGAGACGAAGGGACGGGTAGACCTGACTGATGTTCCCCTATCTGACCCCCAAGTGGAACTATATGTCGATGGCTCTTGTTTCAAATTACCATATGGCACCACCACTGCAGCATATGCAATTACAACGTTGCGTACTGTAGTTGAGACATCCCGTGTCCCGTACCAATCAGCCCAGGCTGCAGAGTTAGTTGCCCTTCTTCGGGCCTGCGAGTTGAGCGAGGGACTGACTGTCAATATTTACACTGACAGCCAGTACGCCATTGGGGTTGCCTATAATTTTGGGCGCCTCTGGGCAGAGAGAGGGTTCTTGACTTCACATGGATTGCGAATACAGAATGGCCCACTGATACATAGACTTTTGTCAGCCCTAACACTGCCCGACAAGTTAGCGATAATAAAATGTAGTGCACATAAGGCAATAACAGATGATGTTGGAAGAGGAAATGCTTTTGCAGACCAAACAGCTAAAGGGACAGCCAGGTCAAAGATGAAAAAGATGTTTGTGGCAGGACCTGCTAGGTGGGTCCCAGACAATGGAATGTTTGAAGACACGTTAGAAAACGTTAAAGAGATCCAGAGTGAGGCAACATTAGACGAATTGGCAATATGGCAGGACAGTGCAGGGTGTCTAGATGAGGATGGGTGTTGGACTGATAAGTCTGAGAAGCAGCGGTGGATGCGGCCTAAGGCCTATGTACTCCCTGTGGTTGCCATGGCCAATGGCCCGGCCCACATTAGTGCCAAGGGAATATGCAAGGTGTTGGACCCAGTGTGGCAGAACGTTATGTTATGTTATCAATGATTTGTAGAGCGCTCGTACACCGGTTGGTTTCTTGGCGCTGAGAAAACTAGGGGGTAGCCAACCCGGAACTGATCATTCGTATGCTTGTGTGAATAGCCAGGTTTTGAGAGATTTTCTAAAGTTGAGTAGGTTGGTGCTTAGTCTGATTTCCAGGGGGATGGAGTTCCACAAGCGTGGGGCCAGGGTCGCAAACCTACATCCCCCTTGGCGCTTCAGCTTGAAGGAAGGCACCGTCAGAAGGTGGAGTTGGGCTGAGCGGAGGTTTTGTGAGGGAGTGTAGCGAGAGATGAGATTATCGATGAATTTGGGGCTGCGGCCATTTAGGGATTTGAACACCAGGCAGCCAACTTTAAAGGCACAGCGCTGGGGAATGGGGAGCCAGTGCAGCTTCCTGAGGAGAGGGGAAGCATGTTGCCATCTGGGCTGTTTGTATATTAGTCGGGCCGCTTGGTTCTGTACCAACTGAAGTCGCCTAGTAAGGCCAAGTGGAAGTCCCAGGTATGTGGCGTTTGCGTAGTCTAGACGAGATAGGACCAGAGCTATCACAACCTGTACCAGTGCGGCTTGGGACAGTAGCCTGCTTATCTTTCTGATTTTTCATAACTGAAGGAAGCAGGCGGAGATCACCGTGCCTACGTGCGGTTTTAGGGACAGGTCGTTACCTATGGTGACCCCTAAACTTTTTACTGAGGTGGAGGGTGCGGGTGGAGCCTAAATCGCTAGGCCAGTATTGTGGGCCCTACTGATTGTGGCCTCCGCCCGTCAGTATCAGTTCTGTTTTGCTAGGGTTTAGTTTTAAATGGTTGTGGTCCATCCATTGCCGGATGAATGTCATGGTAGATTGAAAGTCAGATATTGACTGGGGAGAGTTATTGATTGTGAACATAAGTTGGAGGTTGTCTGCATAGTTGAAGGTGGTCACTCTTCTTTCCTTCAGAGATCTTATCAATGGGAGAAGGTAGAGGTTGAATAGGTGCGGGGAGAGCGAGGAACCCTGTGGGACCCTGCAAGTTGTTTTTAGTTTGGGGGCAGTGAAATGGCCGATGCGGACTGCCTGGGTGCCGCTTTTTAGGAAGGAATTAATCCAACTAAGGGCTGGGCCCTGGAAGCCTGCCTCGCTGACACGGTCCGCCAATATGTTATGGTCGACCGTGTCAAATGCAGCCGAAAGATCAAGCAGCACCAGGGCCTGGGGAAGACCTCTGTCCGTGTTTTCTCGTAAGGAGTCGAGTATCGCCAGAATCACTGTCTCCGTCGAGTGAGCTGGCTGAAAACTGGCTTGGGCTAGGGTCAAGGAATCCCGTTTGTTCCAAGAAGTTGGACAGGCATTTTGCAACGTGAGCTTCTAATAGCTTGGCCAAGTAGGGGAGCAAAGAGATGGGGCGGTAATTTGCTAGCATCTGAGGGTCTGCGCTAGGTTTCTTTAGGAGGGGGACTACTATAGCCTCCTTGAAAGCATTGGGGACACAACCCTGGGACAGGGAGTGGTTTAGGAGGGTGAGAGCTGGGTCTGGGAAAGCCATGAAGGCCGCTTTCAGGACGTGAGGAGGGCAGTGGTCCAGGGGAGAGCCAGATCTGACTTTAGCTAGTAGGTTACTCAGGATCTCTGTGTCAATGGGCGGGAAGGAGTCCAGAGAGTGGGGGTTCCTGGATGTGGGCGGGGTAATTTCTTGCGAAGTCCTGGGGGGAATGCTGGCTTTGATGGCAGTCATTTTGTCGATAAAGAAAATATTCAGAGAGTCACAGAGGGCCTTTGAAGGCTTGGGTTTGCTTAGAACTCTCTCTGGATTTGACAGTTCGTCCACTATCGTGAATATTTCTTTGGCTTGGTTGTTGGAGTTAAGGATTCGTGAAGAAAAATAAGCTGCCTTAGCTGTGGAAATGGCCTTTTTATATTCCTTCAGGGCCCGGACGTAGGTAGTTTTACCTTCTAGAGAGTAGTCCTGCCTCCACTTCCTTTCTATTTGGCGGAGGGAGCGTTTTTGTGATTTTAAGTTGGGAGAGAACCATCTCTGAGCCTCATGCCGGCGGGTGAGTCTGATTCGTTTAAGTGGGGCATGCGCATTACTGGCAATATTTCCAGAGTAGCCACTCATTTAGTGAAACACTGTATGATTTGCATGACACATAATCCTGGGAAAGGTACTCCTACACCCTCAGGTAACTTTGCACCGCCTTCCTTCCCTTTCGAGGTCCTCCAGATGGATTTCATCGAAATGGAACAAGTTAACAATTTGAAGTATGTGCTTGTAGTGATTTGTGCATTTAGTAAATGGATTGAGGCTTACCCCACTAAAGAGAATATAGCTATGGTGACGGCGAAAGCACTCGTAAAGGAGTACTTCCCGCGCTATGGATTACCACGTGTGATCTGGAGTGACAACGGAAGTCACTTTAATTCAAAGGTGATTCAGTTAGTGTGCAAGGGGTTGCACATCCAGCAGAAGTTCCATGCAGCTAACCACCCCCAGTCAGCTGGTTTGGTTGAGAAGTACAATGGTACTCTCAAACTGAAGTTAGCAAAAATACAAGAAAGTACAGGATTGCGATGGCCAGATGCGTTGCCTTTAGCATTGTTATCTACCAGGGCGACCTCACATTCTAGGACAGGGTTGTCACCTTATGAAGTGGTCTTTGGCCGCCCTGCGAATATCTGGGGCGTCCCAAGGTCCAAGCGCTTTTCCGAGTACCCTCTACTTGTGGACTATTTGTATGAGTTGACTAAAGATCTTCGTTCTCTTCATCAACAGATTCAGGAGACACTGCGACCAGTACCAGAGGGGCCCGGACATCAGTTGCAGCCCGGTAACTAAGTTCTGGTGAAGAACTTTCAGAGGAAGAGCTGCCTGGAGCCTCATTGGAAAGGGCCACTGTTGGTCCTCCTTGCCACCCGCAGCACTGAGTGCATGCAACCCACTGCAAGAAAGTCCCTCTCCCACTTCCCTACGACAAGTGGGTGCTTGAGGGCATTGCTGACCAGGAAGGGAAACGGGTGCCCCATTTCGTTCCCTTCTCTGACGCCCGGCTGAGGTGAGCGCAGACGGACGAGGAGAGTGATGCTACCCTGCTTGAGGCGGTTCCCTCGCAGATAGGGGCCACCCCAGTTTCTCCCACTTCTGATCCACAAGAGTCTGAGTCCTAGTGGCCATCTGATCCTGAGTTTCACCCCCTTTTTGTTGACGAAACTGTGCCTGGAGTCACCAGGTATAATTTACACACCCGGAAGAAGGACAGTGCACCAAAGGGACAGTCTAGCAGTTAGGGAAGGACTCGAGACCAGAGTGTGGGTACTGTGTCTAAGGTGCCTGCGATAGAGTAGGGTGAGCTGAACAGGTGCACTGCCCTGGACACTGGACAGGATCGTTGAGGGTAATTGCCCTGGAGGGAGGGTGCCCTATCCTGAAAGAAGAAGGATTTGTTTCCAGCAAGGGTTGCGATCGCGCAGCCCCATCGAGGGAGTGCTGCATAGCAGAGTCGTTGATGAACAATAGGATCCTACCAGCGAGGCTCTAGACGGACGCTGGGTGACTTGTGCCCCTCTGGTCGGTTGTGTTTTGTGGCTCCAATTCCTGAGGCTTTTTCTATGTACCCATTTGGCCGTGCAGTCATGAGGGAGGAACAGCCCCTAGTGGCCCCTTCACTAGAGCATAATGGTCCTGGTTGGTCTAACTGGTCCATGATGAGTAAGATAGTAGTGGTGACTTTCCTTCTTATTGTAATGATCATACTGTTTGGGGTGGTGTGGTATTTAGAAGAACAACATCCAGTCCACACTCTGATAGGGACTACCCCGGTTCCACCCGAACACCTGTTCGTCACATTGACCCCGCATAAGGAAAGACATAGACAGACATATGTTGATAATGCCTTTGTGCAGATGCTACATCAGGCTCACAATACGACTAATACAACGAATTGCTGGGTGTGTGGGTTACTCCCCTCTGTTATGCACAAGAATGATCTATTAGTGTCCTTACCCCTGTCGTACTTAGGTGGCTGTGAGGCATGGTTCCAGTTGCTTTCCATGGTGTATATTCATTATCATGCTGACGCAATGAATATCACGGAGTCTGATTATGAGACAGTTCTGGAATATATAGTAGTACACCAGGGTTATACCCCGGGAACAGATGGAAAGGAGGGTACTTTACATCCCAATGCTTGCATGAATGTATACGACAATCACAAAAATGTCACATGGTTGCAAGATGAAATGTTGGATTTTCAGGGATTCAATGTCTCTGAATACTTTCACTGTTTTCATGCACAAAATATCACTAGAGACACAGTCATGCCCGTACCTGTGATTGATACTGCAGCTAGTTTCTGTGTCGAAGGTTTTGGGAACATTATGGTGAGACAGAGCGGCTGTAATTATACATATCGATTAAACACTACTAGTAGCCCGCCTTTACTCACGCCTCCTAATGTATACTTTGTCTGTGGAGCGCATGCTTATACATGGCTCCCTAGGGGATGGTCTGGCCGGTGTTATGTCTTGTTTCTTTTACCTCCTGTTTATATTGCCCCCTCCAATTATCACAAGGACCACAGACTACAGCGGAGAAGCATATACCTGTCCCGGGTGAGGAGGGTTATTGACACAGCAGATATTGATCAGACGGACACCACTTTACAGCAATTCATGGATGCCATGAAGGGTTATAGTGCCCTTTTGGGGATCTATGTATAACAGTCTTAGCATTCGCCGTCTCACCAGGGTTGTGAAAGGGGTCATTAATTCTACTGCGGGCATACTCACTAACATTACTGCTGAGCTCCAGGCTGCCAGGCTCGTTGCTCTTCAAAATCGGATGGTTTTAGATGTCATCCTTGCAGATAGGGGTGGACCTTGCCGCGTCATCGGCAGCAGCTGTTGTGTCTACATCCCAGACCACGCCCCTAATGTATATTCCGCTATCCAGAAGCTGCATACGCTTGCATCTGATATTCATCAGGACAATGGTTCATGGTCCTTGACAGGGTGGTTCTGGGGTCTGATATCATCCTGGGGTTGGAAGATACTTCTTTTCCTAATAGCTATCGCAGGTGTCATCTTCACGTGCTGTCTATGTGTCAATTGCCTTCCAGCATGTTGCACCTATTGCGTGAGCATGCTCACACCTACCCCCAAATTGCCAGGACGTGATAATAAAGACTCTACTATGATGATGCAAGACATACAGGATATAATGCTGATAGATGAGGGTATTTTTGAATACTAAAGTGATCTTGGTACATTTATACTGCTTTGTTTTCCTTTACAATTTGAGTGACTATGCCTTTTCATTCTCCCCTGCTTAGAATTGTAAAGACCCTACCGGATAGCGCCAATAAAGCATTGGTTTGAAAATCCCATTCTTGCTATACACTCGTTCCATGTTATATTAGGTTAGCAGTGTGCGGCTAAATTAGGCACCATTCGTATTCACGTTATGCAACCCACTGAGTTATCCCCGAAATGTGTAAGCTTTAGCTAGCAAGTGCGACTCCATTTTGTATTTCGTAATCCCTATTAGGCTGTGTTTGAACTAGGCCTCATTATTCGTATTGCTTGCCTTAGCAGAACACTGTATTTAGTTATTATTTTCTTTAGTATTCAAGGTTGCTTTCCGACTTACTAATGAATAGGCCATTCTGCCCTCGCATACCTATCTGTGTGTGTGTAGTCCTGCTCCCATGTTAGGAGACGCTGAATCCCAGCACGGCAACCTTGAAACTGTGATAGTGTGTACCCATCTGGCAGATGGTTGCCCATCCTTCTGTGCCTCCTTTGTTCATGTTCGGCCTAAGCCGGTAACTTTCCTCTGTGAACGTGGTTGGAGGTTCTTGGGAGGAATGGTTATGCGTTGCAGACTGTTGGGGGTTCAGTCCCTCGGCAGACATCTTAGGGTTCAGGTCAGATTGGACTCCTCTGCAGAGTATTGCTAATAAATAACTGTTTGTATTCTCTACTGTCTGACCGACTCTTCATTTGGTAGAAGGCGAGTTGGAGGTTGCAGATAACCCGGGTGGCCCTTTTCGGGTCACTTCCTTCATCGGCTTGCAGCTGCCAAGTTCCTCAGCATGTTTGACTTAATGTCTGGGTACTGGCAGATTGCCTTGACCAAGGGGGCTAAAGAGAGGTTTGGCATCTCAACTCCAGAGAGACATTTCCAGTTCTGTGTTTTGCCTTTGTGTTTGAAGAACGCCCCTGCTACTTTTCAGAGGCTGGTCAATCAGGTCCTGGCTGGGTTGGAGAACTTCAATACAGCCCACTTACATGACATTGCAGTATTCAGCTCCAGTTGGGAGTACCACTTGGACCAGCTCCAGGAAGTGCTTCAGGCTCTGCAGAGCACAGGCCTGACTATCAAGGGCAGTAAGTGCCAGATAGGGCAGGGTTCCGTGGTCTACTTCGGACGCCAAGTAGGGGGCAGTAAGGTGCAACCCTTGCAGCCCAAAATTAACACCATTCTGGCTTGGGAGCCCCCCCAAGACCCAGTCAGAGGTGAGAGTCTTCTTAGGCCTCACTGGATATTACAGGAGTTTCATCAAGGGGTATGGCACCCTCGTTGTCCACTCGACAGAGCTGACTTCCAAGAAGCAGCCATGTCAGGTGATCTGGACAAAGGCATGTCAGAAGACTTTTGACAGCCTGAAAGAAGTCATGTGCATGGCACCCATGCTCAAGGCCCCCAATTTGTTTGTTGTCATGCCTCAGATCATGGCATAGGGGCCGTGGTCTCACAGCTAAATAAAGAGAGCCTGGATCAGCCTGTAGCCTTCATCAGTAGGAGGCTACTTCCCAGGAAACAGAGGTGGAGCACGATTAAAAGGAAAGTCTTGGCTGTGGTCTTGGTCGTTGAAGAAGCTAGGGCCATACCTGTTTGGCACTCACTTCCGGGTTCAGACAGACCACAGGCCCTTCAGATGGTTAAAGCAGTCAGGCTTATCCCCAGAGGTCATGTGTAAAGCGTTTGCGCAAAGCATTAAGTACAGTAACACAGTGAAAACACCACAAAAAGGACTCCACACCAGTTTTTAGAAAAATAGGTACCTTTATCTGAATGAAATAAGACTAAAACGACAGAAACCCAATCTGTAAATCACAAGATATGCAATGGTTAATTTTTAAAAGAGTACTCCACTATATCTAGGTGTTCTGTGGTGTGTGAGTTCCTGGATATTCTAACAACCGAAGCGCTTCTTTCAGTTATTTACAGTAATAATGAGTGACACCGTAAGAAGCGCAGTGCAGAATGTTGGGGCCACATGGGTCTGAAATTAGTAGATCAAAGTTTGTCTTAAAGCTTTTTAAGTAATTCACGCTAGCAGTGCTAGAGCATCTTGGCACATTTATGAATCAGGCAATATGTCCGCCAAACATCCGGGGTCATCAGAAAGAAATGCGGCCACTCCCTTTATATTGGGCCAGAAGTATTGTGAGTTAAGGTAGGGGTCATGGCATACTGCCACCTAACTTGGTGCAAAAATCCCAAAAGCTGTGTGCCCCAACAATAAAGTAGAGTGCCCCCAAAGTTGACAGTGCCTGACAAAACAATTGCGGGAGATACAGTAATCTCCTATGCACCTAACGCCTCCCTTTCTGAACTAGAGGGGCTGGAATATCACAACGAAAAGTTTCCTCTGCAATCACTAGCACAACACCGTGCCCTACGGCACAGTACCTGGAGTTTCGGCGACCTTGTACACGGGACCGCAAAGCAGGGAACCACGTTGCCCTCGGGTGCCCCAGAGTCTCTACAGCCTTGTACTGCAGTGTTGGTGGGACTCATATACGGGGTTCATGTTGGTGAATTCTGACGCAGGCGGGGCAGGGGCTTAACAGCTGCAGAGGCTTTCTGAGGGAATCTTTGACCCTGGAGCCTGGCGATGCTGCACTCAGCTGTTGATGGTTCCTAGGCAGTGCAGCGGTGATTCTCAGTGCGGCTGCACCTCTGGCAACAAAGCAGGCAATTTCTAGGCTTGCAGGGAGAAGCAAGTTGATTGGGACCAGGACAGCCAGTGCTAGGCAATGAGAGTGCGCCTGGTGGGCCCATGATAGTTAAAGCTGCCCCACAGTTATTGGGAGCACGGCAAATTTCTTGTGCCCGCTTAGTTCTGCTTTTGCAGGGTAGGGCAGGCAGCTTGGTTATGCAGACTGCCCGGTTCCAGTCACAGGGAGTACAGCACAATAGGGGCCCACTGTCCTGACTGCACAATACCTTCGGGGTTACAGGGAAAGCCGCCTCCGATACGGCACTCCTGCTGTGGAGTCCCAGGCAATTGATCAGCTCAGCTTAGGGATGAAAAATAAAACGTTTCACACACACTGTTTCTGAAGAGACATTAAGTGTAAAGAGCTCTCTGTGCGCTAATTTACAGAGATAAGTGTTGTCAAACTCCGAACCCCACTGGCACGGGGACTCTAAGGGAGTAGGGGCCCTCCAGAAATCCCTTGGAGAACACTAGGGACAGGTGCAGAGGGGGCTAGCAAGTAGTAAGCCAGCACATAGGGCAGATAGTCCTGAAGGCAGTTCCTCATAGTAAACAGAAGTCCTCTGGTAAACCACACATGTAGATCTGTGACCCATCCAAATGCCCCTCAAATTGTGAACGCTGATGTGTCTCGTGTCACATACTTCCTATCAGTTCGATATCTGACCGTCGTCTCTGAATTCCGAGCCTTGCTAATTTGGTGCTCTGGGTAGGGTTTAACTGTTACACCCTATACTCTATTTGGATCCTCAGCGTTCAAAATTTGAGGGGCGTTTGGATGGGTCACAGATCTACATGTCCTGAATCAATGGACCAGTAATATGGCCCAAGGATCGTTGTTTGCTGTGGAGAATAATATTCTGGAGATTTGTCTGCAAAGGAGTAATTGACGAAGTCACATTATTTGTTGTGACATCTTTTCTTGTCATATAAGTAAGTAAGAAAGGATTTTTAAAGCGCACAAATGCAGAGGCGTCTTGGCGCTGGAAGAAGCAAAAGAGAGCTGAGGGCCAAGTCAGGGAAACGTTTGAAGTTATAGGGAGGGGAAAAGCCAGGTTTTGGCCTGTTTCCTGAACTGGGACCTAGATGGAATTAGTCGGTTGTTGATGGGAAGTTCGTTCCAGAGTCTGGGTGCCATGAAAGACATGCATCTGCCTCCCCATCTGGTTTTGTTCACTCTGGGAACAAAGGCCAGAGCTTTGTTGGCTGATCTTAAACTTCGACGGGGGGCATGCCATTGAAATAGTTTTTGGTAATCAGTAGGCCCACCCCTGTAGAGGGCTTTGTGGATCAGGCAGAGTGCCTTGAACTCTGTTCTCTGTTTGACGGGGAGCCAATGTAGTGTTCTAATGACACCAGATATATGACCAAATTTAGGAATATTTAACAGAGTGCGCACCGCTGCATTCTGTAAGGACTGAAGCTTCGAGAGCTGGCGCTTGTCAATGCCTAGGTACAGGGCGTTACAATAGTCGATGCGGGAGAGAACAAGGGCCACAACAACTGTTTTCCTCAGATCCATAGGTAAGAACGGCAGGATTTTACGCAGCACTTTTAAAAGAAAATAGCAAGCAGATGTAATCTGGTTAATCTGGGCTGAGAAATTAAGCTTGGTGTCATACAGGAAACTTCAATTAATCAATCAATCATGTCACTTATAAAGCGCACTACATACCCGCGAGGGTCTCAAGGCGCTGGGGGAAGAGGGGGGTGGTGCTGCTACTGATCGAAGAGCCAGGTCTTGAGGAGTCTTCTGAAGGCCAGTAGGTCTTGGGTCTGTCGGAGGTTGGTGGGGAGGGTGTTCCAGGTCTTGGCGGCGAGGTGGGAGAAGGATCTGCCGCCGGCGGTCATTTTCCGGATGCGGGGGACTGTGGCGAGGGCGAGGCTGGTCGAGCGGAGCTGGCGGGTGGGGGTGTAGAAGCTGAGTCGTCTGTTGAGGTAGGCTGGTCCGGAGTTGTGGAGTGCTTTGTGTGCGTGGGTGAGGAGCTTGAAGGTTATCCTCTTGTTGACAGGGAGCCAGTGCAGGTCTCTCAGGTGGGGTGTGATGTGGCTGCGTCGGGGGATGTCGAGGATAAGATGTGCAGAGGCGTTCTGGATGCGTTGCAGCCGTCTCAGGAGCTTAGCCGTCGTTCCTGCGTAGAGGGAGTTTCCGTAGTCCAGCCTGCTGGTGACGAGGGCCTGGGTGACTGTTTTTCTTGTTTCGGTGGGGATCCACTTGAAGATCCTGCGGAGCATTCGGAGGATGTTGAAGCAGGATGAGGAAACGGCGTTGACCTGCTTAGTCATGGAGAGGGTGGGGTCGAGGATGACCCCTAGGTTGCGTACGTGGTCGGTGGGTGGCGGGGCTGTTCCCAGTGATGTTGGCCACCAGGAGTCGTCCCAGGCTGAAGGGTTGGAACCAAGGATGAGGACCTCCGTCTTGTCCGAGTTCAGCTTCAGGCGGCTGGTCCTCATCCATTCGGCGACGGCCTTCATTCCTTCGTGGTGGTGGGCTTTGGCGGTTTGAGGGTCTTTGGTGAGGGAGAGGATCAGCTGGGTGTCGTCGGCGTAGATGATGTTGAGGTTGTGCTGTCGGGCGACGTGGGCGAGGGGTGCCATGTAGATGTTGAATAGCGTTGGGCTGAGGGAGGAGCCTTGGGGTACGCCGCAGATGATCTTGGTGGCCTTGGATCGGAAGGGGGCGAGGCGGACACTTTGTGTTCTGCCGGAAAGGAAGGATGTGGTCCAGTCCAGGGCCTTCTCTTGGATCCCGGCGTCGTGAAGGCGTGTTCGTAGTGTGTGGTGGCAGACCGTGTCGAAGGCGGCTGATAGGTCCAGGAGGATGAGGGCTGCTGTTTCTCCGTTGTCTAGCAGGGTCCTGATGTCATCGGTGGCGGCGATGAGGGCGGTTTCGGTGCTGTGGTTGCTGCGGAAGCCGGACTGGGAAGGGTCCAGGATGTTGTTCTCCTCGAGGTAGCGGGTCAGTTGTTTGTTGACGATTTTCTCGGTGACCTTCGCGGGGAACGGGAGCAGAGAGATGGGTCGGAAGTTCTTGAGGTCCTTGGGGTCTGCCTTGGGTTTCTTGAGTAAGGCGGTGATCTCGGCGTGCTTCCAGCTTTCCGGGAAGGTTGCTGTCTCGAAGGAGATGTTGATTATTTTCCGGAGATGGGGCGCGATGGCTGTACTGGCTTTGTTGAAGATGTGGTGAGGGCATGGGTCTAGCGGTGAACCGGAGTGGATGGTGTTCATGATCTCGCTGGTGTCCTCGTCGTTGATGTTGGTCCAGGAGAGCAGGCGGTTGGTGGTTGTGGGGGCAGTGGTCTCGGTGGTTGCCGGGGCGGTCGTGGTGTTGAAGCTGTCGTGGATGTCGGCGATTTTGCGGTGGAAGAAGGTGGCCAGTGAGTCGCACAGGTCTCGCGACGGCTGGATGTCGTTGGTGTTGGAGCTGGGGTTGGAGAGTTCCTTCACAATGTTGAAGAGCTCTTTGCTGTTGTGTGCGTTGTTGTCTAGGCGGTCTTTGAGTGAGGCCCTTTTGGCGGATCTGATGAGGTGATGGTGACTGCGGGTGGCGCTCTTGTGGGCGGCGTAGCTGTCCGCTGTCCGTTCGTGGAGCCAGATCTTCTCCAGTTTTCGGCATGTTCGTTTGGAGGCCTGGAGGTCTTCGGTGAACCAGGTGGCTTTCTTGCTGGTGTGGCTGTTGGGCGGATTCTTGAGCGGGGCGAGGTTGTTGGCGCAGTTGTCGATCCACTGTCTGAGGTTGCGGGCGGCGGTGTCGGGGTCGGAGGGTTCGGCGGGTGGGCTCAGGGCGAGGGTTGTGGTTAGCTGGTCTTCCGTGACTCTGCTCCAGCAGCGGCGAGGCATTTGTTCGGTGCGGTGGTGCGTGGTGGGCTTCCTGTAGGTGAAGTGGATGCAGTGGTGGTCAGTCCAGTGGGGTTCGGAGGTGTGGTTGAAGGAGACGTGTGGGCTTGCGGAAAAGATGGAGTCTAGCGTGTGGCCGGCGGCATGGGTGGGTGTAGTCACGAGCTGTCTGAGTCCGAGGGTGGCGAGGTTGTCGATCAGGGTGGTGGAGTTGGTGTCCTTGTTGTTCTCGAGGTGGAAGTTCAGGTCCCCGAGGAGGATGTAGTCCGTGGAGGCGATGGCGTGTGTGCTGACGAAGTCAGCGATGGAATCGCTGAACTGTGGTCGGGGTCCGGGGGGTCTGTAGATGAGGGTTCCTCTGAGGGTGGTGTTGGGATCGGTGTGGATCTGGAAGTGCATGTGTTCGGCGGTGCTGAGGGTGTCGTCGGTGTTGGTTGAGACTCTGAGGGTGTTCCTGTGGACGATGGCGATGCCTCCTCCGACTCCGTTGGTGCGGTCCCTGTGGGTGATCTTGTATCCGTCCGGGATGGCAATGGCGATGTCGGGGGCTGAAGCGGGATTCAGCCAGGTCTCCGTCAGGAATGCGACGTCTGGGGAGGTTGAGTCGAGAAGGTCCCAGAGTTCGATGGCGTGTTTGCGGGCGGAGCGGGTGTTGAGGAGGATGCATCTGAGGTAGTTGGGTTCTTTCCTGGGCGGTGGTTTGGCGGGGCGGGTGCTGGCGAAGCTGCAGTTCCGGCAGGTGAAGGGCCCTTGGGTGCGCTTCGGGGTGGCCTGGTAGCAGGCATGATCTTTTCCGGGGTTGAGTGCGTGGAGGGTGCTGGCGTCGTATCGGCGTCTGTTGATGTGGCGGGCGCGGGGGATGCCCGGACCAGGGGGTCTGGCGCTGGGTGCGGTCACGGCGCAGACGGGCTTGCCTTAGGCGCGCCTACGGCGCGCCAGCTGCGCGGCCGCGTAGCGGCCGCCATAAATGGGGAGGTGGGAGGGAGGAGCAGGGAATGGGGCAGCGAATGGGCAGTGAGGGGGCGGGGCCGCAGGGGCGCAGCGGCGGGAAACAGGCACAGAAGGGAAAACGAGCACAATCAGGGCAGCAAGGGGGCACAGAAAGGAAAAACGAGCACAATCAGGGGCAGCAAGGGGGCACAGAAAGGAAAAACGAGCACAATCAGGGGCAGCAAGGGGGCACAGAAAGGAAAAACGAGCACAATCAGGGGCAGCAAGGGGGCACAGAAAGGAAAAAAACGAGCACAATCAGGGGCAGCAAGGGGGCACACAAAGGAAAAAAAAAAAAACGAGCACAATCAGGGGCAGCAAGGGGGTACAGAAAGGAAAAACGAGCACAATCAGGGGCAGCAAGGGGGCACAGAAAGGAAAAAACGAGCACAATCAGGGGCAGCAGCAGGGCACACAGACGGAGCTGTGTGGTGGGGGAGCGACCTACCAGTCAAGGTCAGGTGTCGCTCCTTGTCCCAGTGAGAAACGTAGGTTTCTCACTTTGGAGGTTGGAGTCGGACAGGGTCCCGCCAATGCTAGCCACCAACACGGGGACCGGATAGGGGGGCCCTTCCCAAATTCCATGACATCGGTCTTGTTGATATTCAATTTGAGGTCATTCTTATGCATCCATTTCATGATGTGGCTTAGACAGTTATGGAATTTGTCTGCTACCGAGTTGGTCATCGTTGAAATGGAGATAATAATTTGGGTATCGTCCGCGTACGATACAAGTGAGAAGCCATGGTTCTCAATGAGCTTGGCTAACGGAGTAACATATATGTTGAACAGAGTAGGGGAAAGGGCGGACCCTTGTGGGACTCCCCTGGAAGGTAGAAATTTCCTGATTCTAGGGTGTCCCAGCACACCCTCTGTTCTCTAGCTGAGAGAAAGGAAGTAAGAAGGGTGAACACGGAGTCCCCAATTCCCACTGCCTCCAGCCGACGCGTAAGTACGGCATGGTTTACTGTATCGAACGTGGCTGATAGGTCAAGTAGGATTAGGATGGCCCTGCCCCCCTTATCCATTTGCTGGCGAATTTCTTCAGTAGGCATAACTAAGGCAGACTCTGTGGAGTAGCCGGAGCGAAAGCCATGTTGTGTTGGATGGAGAAGATTATTGGTATCTAAGTATTCCATGAGTTCTAAGTTAATGGCTTTTTCCAGAACTTTTGCTGCTAAGGGCAGAAATGCAATCGGGCAATAATTTGTAACTTCAAGAGGATCCAGGGAGGGTTTCTTTAAAATAGGTCTGACGCATGCTTTCTTCCAAGATGTTGGAAAGACGCCCGTGTTGATAACATTGTTCTATAGGAGGGCAAGTAAGGTACTGACTTTGTTCGAGACCCCATGGATGATGTTTGGAGGGCAGGGGTCAGTTGGAGAGCCTGACTTGATCGTCTGTAGTAGTTCATTTACCCCATCAATAGTCAGTAGGTACAAACAGTTAAGGTGACAGGTGGTAGGTGGGGGAATTTCCGAAGCAGAGGTAAAGAGTTGCCAGCATTCAGCCTTTCTAGCTCCTGGTATATTATTTGAAGCTTAGACTGGAAGAAGGTGGCCATTTTATCAATGAGCCCTTGATCAGGGGAGAACCCATTGCCCTGTTGAAGTTTGGCTAGATATTGCCCTGAAGAAGTCCATTCTTGGACGAAACGCGTTGGCTGCTTGAATGTCGCATATATAAAGGACTGTTCCAATTGAACAATTCAAAATAATAGAAGATTCTAACAAAAATTGGAAAAGTTGATTGCCTTTGGACTGTTGATTATCATATACGAATGTCAGTTGGTGCACCCTATTGTATATGTATGTTTAGGAAATATGTCCACCCTTTCCTTTTTAGTAGCCGCTTCTTCACCAGAGGTTGGATCAGTGTGAGTTCTGCATAGCTTCTACTAGCATTCGCTGTATTATTCCATGGTAAGACAGCCTCACCCTTTTCCCAGATTCAAACTCTTCCTGTAAATTAGCTCCCATTTCTTAAAATGTCCTTTTTGAATATTCTGCAACAGTTTGCATTAAGTTCCATAATTTTAAGCTCTCACCTATGCGTCTTACCTTACTCCCCATAGCCTTTCTATCTGCTCTATAGATCTGTAATCAGTTTTAGAGTGGCGGCCAAACCTAATAACATATAATGACAATTCCCACTTATCTTGGTCTAAATACCTCAAGATATTCAACAAATTAAAATTCTGCATTTTACCTCCGAATCTTAACCATGACATATAAACAAATGTAGCAGTCCTGTCTATCTGAGGCTACAATTCAATGTTAAGGTCTCCAGTTTAATTACTAGGTCAGTATACAGTCAGAACAAGCATTAACTCTAAAAAAAGGACCTTTATATACATTTAACCAGCAGTACACTGCCAGCATATATTGCTTCTTCCTTCTATGCTTAAAAGCCACACACAGCTTTCCATACGATCACTTTAAATAGTTGACAATGGGCAACCGGAGTTAGTAGCACAAATAATAACCACCCTCTTTGTCACAACTGCTTTATCTTTTAAGTTGTTTCTAAACAGACAAGTTGACGCATGTTCTAGCATATGTGTCTCTTGCAAGAGAATTACATCTACCTCATTTACCCTATTGCATTTCAGAAATGTAAAATGTCTCTACTTCTATTTTTCTATCAATTCTGAAGCATTGCAGAATAAAAAGTTATATTCACTCCTGCTCATAGAGGTCATCAAGAGGTATAACTCCCTTAGCCCGCTTTTTATATATCAATCCCTCCACTTCCTATCCACTCTGGAAACCTTTGCCCTTTAACAATTGATCTCCCAACTACTGGCCATTCTTATTATTCTCAAAACAACCAAGATCTCAGGGGCATATTTACGTTCCCTGGCGCATCCCTGCATATCAGCAGGGATGCGCCAGGGAAAATGCGTCATGCAAGTTAACCCTTGCGCCACGTCCGATGCGCCGCAATTACAATGCGGCGCATCGTGGCGCAAGGATAAGCAGATGCGTGACACATCTGCCGGCGGAAGGTTGGCGCAGTGCTGAAGTTGTGTCGCAAGCGCGACGCAACTCCAGCACTGTTCCAACCTTCCCTATCCCTAACATGGTGCGTCAATCCTTACGCCTGCTTGAAGCAGGCGTAAGGATTTGACGCACCAGCGTCGGAAAAGTGACTGCGTGAAATCTTGTAGATTTCACTACGTCACTTTTCTGAGGCGTTCCTGCGCCGGAACGCCCCCCCCTGCGCCGGTACGCCCACATGAAACCTGACGCAGGTTTCATGTGGCGCAGGGGTTTACTACGTGACGCATCTCCCTAGATGCGTCACGTTGTAAATATAGCGCAACGCGGTGCGTGGTTTGCGTCGCCGCTGCGTCACATGCGTGACGCAACGGCGGCGCAAAAGTGGCGCAAGGGGCTTGTAAATATGCCCCTCAATGTTTTTCATGATCTGCAAAACGGACTCTGCCTCTTTCATTCAATGGGCCAAGTGCATTTTGTTTCTGTATACTAGACATTCCCATCCCCCTTGCAACTGTCTCTGCTCTTCTGTTTCTTGACCCACTGCCCCTATGCCTGTCCCTGGTAGTTCTGCATTTTTCATATTTAAAGCCAAGTTTTAATATGATCACTGATATAATTATTTTCTTTTTAACCTGTAGCTTTAAAAAATGACGACTTGTTTTTGTTGATTTGAATTGAACCAAAATTGATCCCAATGATACTGCTTGATCTCCATCTCTAAGTCAATTGGTACTTATTCCTTAAGGATGGTGTATTGAAGCACGTGTGTAATGTAAGCTATAACATTGAACTAATGCTCCCAGATTTCTGAAGTTAGTCTTATAGTTCATTTTCTCTACTTCTTCGAAATAGTATATGTAAGATCCTGAGATGGACGAAAGGATCACGCAAAAGGCAGGTTGTGCAGAAGAAATTCAGGTTTATTTCTAGCTAAGAAGAAACCCATCCAGAGATCCACATCTAGTCCAGGTAACAGCTCAGGTCATTTGAAGCAATACAATTCCATCACCTGGGAGACCAGGAGTAAACACAGAACCTCTAGTAACCATAGCACATGACATCAGCAGAAGGGCCTGCTACAGCATGCCACACACCTTCCCCTGTTAACAGAAAGAAAGAAAAGAAGGGACGGAAATGAAAGAGAAGAGAAGAAGAGAGAAAGAAGAAGTAACCATAAGCATAAGATTCAGGATACAAAGTTTTTTAAATAACTTGACCTCTTAACATTCCTAGAAGACAAGCGTGAAGAACCAGAAACAGTACCGGCATCTTTTCTAATTACAGATTGATCACAGCACACACACCCTTTGTACACAGAGACTGTGTTCAAATTGCAAACTCTGTGGTCTTGAGTTCTGACAGCATTTTTGAACACCTTTATGACTTGTATGGGCTTGGAAAACTTGACCTTCGAACCAGGTTGCCTGATGACATCTAAATCACCGACCAAGACATTGGTCTCTTTAGTGGATTTCTTAGAGTCAAAGTATAATTTCCTGGATAAGCACCTAGCTTCTTCTCTTTTGCGCCAGTCGGGAGAGACTTTCTCAGAGGAAGAGGCAGTCTCCTCAAGATGCCTTACCCAAGAGGGCTCAACCAACGTACAGGGAGACCTACCTCTGAAAAGAGCAAAAGGCGACTTTCCAGTTGTGCTGTGTGGTGTCACCCTATAACTTTCAACCCTTTTAAGAACCTCCTCCTTCCAATTGAGACCAGCACTCTTGGCCCAAGAGATGGTTTACTTCAACACCCTATTGAATCTTTCCACCATTCCATTTGTCTCTGGGTGGTAAATGGAACATCTCTTATGCCTGATGCCACAGCTTTTAAGGAATGCTTCCATTTCTCATGAAACTAATTGCACACCATTATCCGTGAGGATGGTTTCAGGGTATCACTCTTTGGCCATGAGAGATTCTAAAAATGTAATGTCATGCACCGTCTCTATGCTAGAAGCAAAATGAACTTCAGGCCACCTGGAGAATAGATCTATAAGCACCAAAATGAAAACTTGTTGACCATTTGAGTGAACAGGCCCTAGTATGTCCTATGCTACATCTTTCCAGGGCCCACAAGGAAGTTCCCTCACAACCATGGGCTGAACCCTTGTACATTTTGACTTTTCATTCATGGAACACACAATGCAATCCCTCACCACTCTCTCAACATGTAATTCCATACCCAGCCACCAATAAGAGGCCCGAAGTCTCTCCTTGGTTTTCGACATCCCAGAATGTGACTTGTGGGCTAAATCGATTAAGGTTTGACGAAGTTTAAGAGGAGGAACAAGTCTTGTACCACGTAGAAGCACACCATCACAAACTGCCAACTCATCTTTATGACCCCAAAACTTGGAAGCCTCTTCTGATGCTTGTTTCTTTGAGTGCCAACCTTTGTGAATAAGAGACAACAGTTCTGAAAGAACAGGATCAGCAAACAGCTCTAGGCATCATTGATGCTCATCAATGATCCCATCCCCAACAACACAAACGTGAAGATCATTATCATCGTAATCCTCATCTTGGACATCATTTTCCACCTTTCCCACAAGCCTCGAAAGGGTATCAGCTATACCATTCTCTATACCAGGAATGTATCTAATATTAAAATCATACTCCTGGAGAGCTATGACCCATTTTGTTATTCTGCTAGACACCAGGTCTATCCCTTTCTTCTTGAAGGTTTCACAGAGAGGCTTATGATCAGTCTTTACTACAAACTTTGTTCCCCACAAAAACGTTTTAAGCTTCTTGACGGCCCAGAATACTGCCAAGGCCTCCCGTTCAATAACAGAGTAGCGAGACTCGGCGTCCTTGAGACCACGAGAGAGAAACATAATAGTTTGTATTCCCCCCTCACCTTCCTGCTGAAGAACGGCTCCCAATCCCTTGAGACTAGCGTCAGTTGTAATAAAAGATGTCTTGGAAGGGTCAAAACTTTTAAGTTTAGGGGCATCACTGAGCTTTTTCTTAAGGGAATCAAACTCAAGATCACACTCCTTACTCCACTTGAAATCTACCCCTTTCCTCAAGAGAGTTCTCATGCAGCAACTTTTTTCGGCAAAATTCTCAATGAATTTATTATAATACTCAATCATTCCAAAAAACTTCATGAGTTCCTCCCTATAGGTAGGAGCAGTCGTGCGAGTAATGGTGTCAACCAAATTAGCTTTAGGAGCAATTCCGTCACCTGAGACAGTGTGTCCTAAATAGTGGATGGAGGACGTTCCAAACTGACACTTATCAGCTTTAATTGTGAGGTTTGCTTCACTCAATCTACCCAAAACACTGTACAGGCGATCCTTATGTTCTCTATGATCCTTCCCAAACACAAGGATATCGTCTTGATAGACACAAACCCCTTTGCAATCCTTGAGAAGCTTTTCCATTACACGCTGAAAGACGGACGCCGTAGACACAAGGCCAAACGGCATCCTTACAAACCTGAATGTCCCAAAAGGTGTTATAAAGGCTGTGTAGTCCCTTGAAGCTTCAGCAAGTTCAATTTGGTGATAGGCCGAAGCTAGGTCGATGGTGCTGAATACCTTAGCTCCTCCTAGCAATACCAGAAGCTCTGAAATATTTGGGAGAGGATAACGATCTACTACCACGCACTTATTAAGCCGCCTCAAGTCCACACAGAGACGGAGGGATCCATTGGCCTTGCGAGCTGCCACCACAGGAGCCAACCAATCAGTCCCTTCAACTTCTTCAATTATTCCTCCCTGCTTGAGTTTGTCCAACTCATTTCTCATTTCATCCCTTACCGATAAGGGAACATTTCTCACCTTGCAACTAGAGGGTTGAGAGTTAGGACGGAGGTGAATATCAAGTTTAAACCCCTTGAGGCACCCAAGTTCATCCCTAAAAACAGTAGGAAAACTTTGTTTGATCTTAGTTGCAATATCAAGATCAGGTTGTTCACAAATACTATTCACATGCTGCTTCAATTTGATGGGACAATTGCAACCTGGATCAAGCATGACACCCAAATCCCCCTGGTGGAACCAGCTAATTATACTATCCCCCTTTTCCGACACATATATCTTGTCAGAGGTGTACCGGTCCTTGTACTCAATGAGTCCTATGAAGTAACCACGCAGTGGAATGGGTTCACCACCATATGCCAAGGGACGTATATCCGGCTTCAGAAGATACGTCTTGTGAGCTAACTTGTTTTGATAGAAAACCCTTGAAACTATGGTGATTTTTAGCGCCGGAGTCAAACAGAACCCTGGTGAATTCACCTTCTACTTGGATGTCATCCACTGGACAAGACTTATGTTGTATACCAGAATCTATTTGGGCAACAATCTGGCCACAGACAAAGTCTTCCTCTGAGATCTCAGCTTCCACACACTTGACGTTGGAAGAGGGACTCTTGGTTTTACAAACAACAGAGAGATGCCCCTTTTTCTTACATTTAGAACAAATGACATTTAAAGCAGGACATTTTCTGTCGTCTATAATGTTAGACCTGGTACCATTGGCGTGGGTCTCCCTTCCATTTTTTCGCTATGCCTCCTCTGTTGTTGACATGTTTTTGCTGGTTTAGATGCTTTGGGCACTTTGCACTGCTAATCAGTGACAAAGTGCAAGTGCTCCCTATGATAAATTGATGTATGGATTAGTGATTCCATGATTGGATTATTTGATTTACTGTCAGACCCTAGTACAGTGCACCGCGTGTGCCCAGGGCCTGTAAATCAAATGTTGCTGGTAGGCTTGCAGCACTGGTTGTGCCACCCACCGGAGCAGCTTGGAAAGCGTGTCTCAGGCCTGCCATTGCAGAGCCTGTGTGCAGTCTGGGACTGCCATGTCGACTTGGTAAGTGCACCCACTTACCAGTCCCCAAACCTTCCCTTTTCTGCATGTTAGTCACCCCTAAAGTAGGCCTGCGGGCAGGGTGCATTGTATGTAAGCGGTAGGACATGCCCTGATGTGTGTGGCATGTCCTGATAGTGAATTACAGCCAATTTCGTTTTTCACTATTGCAAGGCTACCTGTCCCCATAGGCCAGAATGGGCAGTTTGATTATAACCCCTTATAATCCTAACTGACCCAGGGAACATGGTAGAAAAACGAATTTAGTATGCCTGAACTCAGAATGATAAAATACATCTTTTAGTGAAGTTGGTTTTAACATTCTGCGTTTGAAAATACCACTTTTAGAAAGTAGGTGTTTTCTTGCCTAACCATCCAGCCTGCCTCTGCTAGCTTGTGTATTGTATGTCTGGGTTTGTGAGTGACAGGGGCTGGGGGACTCCAGGAGACAGGGTGAGTCAGCACTAGGCTGAATAGACATATCTGCATGAGGAGTGGTGAGAGAAGTAGCACCTGGGCCTGAATAGGGCTGTGCCTGCCTTCCACAATGCTGGATCCACCTCCTGTGGTGTGTCTGATGTCCCTGGCCCACATTGACAAAGGAAGAAGGTGTGCACTGGTAGAATGCACCCAGAACTGGTTTGGACTAGGTACAGGACCCTCTGCCTTAAGAGGACAAAGGATTTGCTAGTATAAATATTGGGGCCCAGACCCCAAGACTTTAGATCACTTCTGGGAATCAAGACGAACCTTTGCCGAGGAGAAGAACCAGGAAGCTGAAGGAGGAGACTACCCCTATGCTGCGTGTTGTTGGGGTTGGCCTGCAGTGGTTACTTTATTGCCAAAGAAAGGAGAAAAGGACTGAGTGTGCTTTCATCATCTTGAAGAAGATCTCCAAGGGCTTGAACATTGAGCTTGCCTCCTGCCTGAAGTCTCAGGGATACAAGACTTCACCCCCAGCTCCCCTCCTGAATTCCCTTGCTGGGAATTGAAGTGCCTACTGCTGATGGGCCTTCTGAGAGACTGCGTGTCGCTGGGAGCTGGAATCGCGACTCAACGAAGAGGAAGCGTGTCGCCGCCGCAGCAGTGTTGTCGTATCGCGGAGTAAGCATGCCGCCGCTGCCGCATCACCGAAGCGCCCCGCATCACCGGAGAAGCGTGCCGCCGCAGCAGTTGTCAAACCATCGCAGAGTAAGCGTGCCGCCGCTGCCGCTGTCGCCATCGCATCACCGAAGCCCCTCGCATCACCGGAGAAGCGTGCCGCCACCACAGAGGACACCGGCGCATCACCGGAGAAGCGTGTCGCAGGGCCTGTCACGGCTCAGAAGATCGCCGAGTCGCCGCACGGCCGTCGGGCGTGCACGCATCCCGTCTACGTTGTCGCACCGTAAGCAAGACGCCATTTTCTCGCATCGCACCGGATCATCATCGCATCGGAACCGGGCCGCAGTAAGAAACCGACGCATCCTCCTTTCTGCGTGTAAGGAATCAAAGCATCACCTTCCCTGCGACCCTTTTGTTTATTTTGCGTTAAGCATCCAAAGGTACATTGAGAGTAAAGTGTCGCATTTATCATCTTTATTGAACTGAGCTATTTTCTACCATTTGACAGTCATTTTTCGTATTGTATTGTGGATTTTTGTCGTTTTGGGTCTTGTGTTAAGTCTATATAAAAATACTTATTTTTATACTACAACCTGTGTGGTGTCCATCTGTAGTGTTGTCACTGGGTTACTGTATGTGTTCACAAATGCTTTACACACTGCCTCTGAGATAAGCCTGCCTGCTCGTGCCAAGCTACCAAGGGGGAGAGCAGGGGTTATTTTAGTAGTGTATCCCCCTTACCCTGACTAGAAGCAAGGGTCCCTATTTGGACAAAGGTACCTACCTCTGCCAACTAGAGACCCCCAGTTCTAACATTGGTGGCAGCGGTGGGATTCTGGACTTGCATTTGTGACTCATATACAGTAATTGGTGTACACTACTAGTGAGTGCAGACCAAACGCAACCACATACATTTCTGGTAGATTGCTTTTCCTGGGATTTCTATTTTTTGCCAAGAACTGCCAAGTTTAGTCGCCATGAGCAAAACAGCATCCATCGCATCTGTGGATTTAGATTTTGAAGAAGAAAAACTGGAAAGTTACAATGTGAAACTGTTAAAGTACTTCTGCAGGAAATTTAAAGTTGCTACTACAGGTCTCACAAAGAAGGATGAGTACCAAAAGGCGCTGAGGGCCTGGGTAGAAGCAAGGAATACCCCTGAGCCTGTGGAAGAGCAGGTGGAGGGGGCTGAGGATGCAGAAGGGCAGCTAGATGGGCCACTGGGTCCAGGGGGGAGGAAAGCACCTTCCCCAGCAGGTAGCAGTGTTTCTTCCAAGGGCCTGTCCCCAGGAGAGCTGGAGGACAGGGAGAGAAGTAGGATGCATGAAATGGAGCTGACCAAGCTTAAGATGGGTGGGCAGTTGGAATTGGAAATTAAGAAATGGGCCCTAGAGGAAAAGAGGATGCAAATGGAGCATGAGAGAAGTTTGAGGGAGTTGGAGTTGAAAGCTAGGAGCTTAGAGATTACTCCCTCTGGTGGCAGCACACCGTCCATGCCTGTTGAAGCCAGGGTGTATATATCTAAAGATGTGGTGAAAGAGTTTTATAAGAATGATGATATTGGTCAGTGGTTCAAGGCCTATGAGGTAGCTATGTCCTCCCACCGGGTCCCTGAGAAGGATTGAGGAGCGGGGTTGTGGGGACGGTTGCTTAGTGAGGGGAGGGATACCTTGTTAGACTTGCCCTCTGAAGTCCACAATTCTTATAGCCATATGAAGGAAGCATTGATGTCTAGGTATGGGTTGACTCCTGAACTGTATAGGCAGAGGTTTAGAAATTGCAAAAAGTTGGAGTCCAGTACTTGGGTGGAATATGTGACTTTTTTTTGCAGAGCATTGGATGGTTGGGTTAAGGGTAGCAAAGTGAATGATTTTGACGCGCTCTTTGATTTGATTGCATGGGAGCACTTGTCAGGAAATTGTGTTCCAGAGCTACGCCAGCACCTTATTGATAGTAGGCTGACTAACCCTAGGAAGCTTGCTGAGGAGGCGGACTGCTGGGTGAGCACCCTGGTCCACAAGGGTCACGTGAGAGACTCCGCCAAAGGTGGGCAGGGTCCCCAGCAGAGGAGTGGGGGGACAAGGGTAAACAGAAGGAGTTCCAGAAAGGGCCCCAAAGTAATCCCCAAGGGAACCAAGGGAAAGGTCCCCAGCCTTCCCCTGAGAAGAAGCCATGGGCCCCGACAGATACGCCTGTTCACAGGGGGCCCAGGACTTGCTTTAAGTGTGGTCAAGTGGGCCACTGCTCCTACGATTCTAAATGTCCCTTGTATGGGAATACAGCACCCACTGGTGCAACCCCCGGCAGGTGGCTAGTGTAGCCCTGGGGGAGGAGATGAGTGCCCAAGGTGGGTGGGGTCCCGTAGCGATGTCCTTGGTCTCTTTAGGAGACAGTGAGAAGGTCCCCAGGACCCAACTGCCTGATAACACTAAAAAATACAGGCAGTGGGTGACCATCAATGGCCAAAGGGTGGAGGCTCTGAGAGACACCGGAGCCAGTGTGACAGCTGTCAGTTGTCGGCTGGTGTCTGAAGAGCAGGTGATCCCCAATGCATTCTGCCCAGTAGTTGCAGCGGACAACTCAGAGAGCCACTGCAGAGTGGCTCAGGTTCCCTTTGAGTGGGGGGGGGGGGTCTCAGGTACCTTTCAAGTAGCTGTGAGGCCAGCCATGCCTGTAGACTGTCTGTTGGGCAACGATTTAGAAAGTTCACCATTGGGCAAAGGTTGAGAGAAGGTCTCATCTAGAGATGTTGGGTCTGCCTGAGTGGGCGTGCGCGACCACTCGGTCTATGGCAGCCAGTAGAGGTGTTCAAGAGGACCTGGAGCCTGAGAGGGTGGCTCAGGTGCCTGCCTTGAAGAGAAGAGGCAGGGGGCATGGGAAACCAGCCCCCGTAGTTCCCATGGCCCAGGAGGAAGCAGAACCTGAGGGGGATGCTCTGGAACCTACAGGGGAGCAAGTGGCCGAACTGGGGGACCTGCCTGAGCTGACCCATTGGCAGCAAGAAGGAGGACCCTCCAGGGAGGAGTTCTGCGAGGAGCAGAACAAGTGCCCTTCTCTTGTGGGTTTGCGGCAACAGGCCACAATCCAGGCAGCAGGTGATCAGTCTGGATCACATTGGATCTACTGGGAGAATGGTCTCCTGTATAGCGAGCCTAAGGTTGCGGAGCCTGGGTCAGCCCGTGTGCTGGTGGTACCCCAGCGCTTCAGAGCCTTCAAACTGGGTTTGGCTCATGATGTGCCTTTAGCAGGACATCTGGGGCAGGGCACGACCTTTGAAAGGCTTGTCACCCACTTTTATTGGCCCCAGATGCGCAAGAGTTCAGACACTCATTGCAGGACATGTCAGACTTGCCAGGCAAGTGGAAAAATTGGGAGGAAGCACAAGGCTCCCCTTCAGCCTTTCCCTGTGGTCAGCACCCCCTTTGAACGGGTGGGTATTGACATTGTGGGGCCACTGGACCCCAAGACAGCTTTGGGCAACAGGTTCATCCTGGTCTTGGTGGACCATGCCACCCAGTACCCAGAAGCCATCCCTCTTCGGACAGTGACGGCCCCCGTGGTGGGACGTACACTGATGGGGATTTTCTCCCGCGTAGGGTTCCCCGAAGAAGGTGGTGTCTAACCGTGGTACAAACTTCATTTCCAAGTATATGAAGTCCCTGTGGCAGGAGTGCGGTGTAACGTACAAGTTCACCACTCCTTACCACCCCCAAGGTAATGGGCTGGTTGAGAGATTCAACCAGACCCTGAAGGGCATGATTATGGGTCTGGAAGAACCCATGAGGCATAAGTGGGATGATCTCTTGCCATGCCTTTTGTTTGCTTACCGTGAGGTGCCACAGAAGTCCTTAGGGTTCAGTCCCTTTGAACTGCTCTATGGTCACCCGGTAAGAGGACCTCTGAGTCTGGTGAAAGAAGGCTGGGAGAAAGCTCCCAGTAAACCTCCCCAGGATGTATTTAGCTACATGCTGGCCTTTAGAAACCAGACTAGGCGATTCAGACAACTCGTTGAGGCGAATCTGTAAGCCAGCCAGGAGGAGATGAAACGGTGGTATGATCAGAATGCCACTCTGATCGAGTTTCAGCCTGGGCAGAAAGTGTGGGTCATGGCCCCCGTGGAGCCTTGCGCGCTCCAGGATAAGTGGACCGGACCATTTGAGGTGGTGGAGCGCAAGAGTGAGGTCACCTACCTGGTGGACTTGCGATCTCCCTGGAACCCTTTGCGGGTCCTACATGTCAACCGCCTAAAGCCCCATTTTGAGAGGTCCGAAGTGGGCATGCTCCTAGCAACAGATGATGGAATGGAAGAGGAGACAGAACCTCTTCCTGACCTTCTGTCTGCAACAGAGCAAGATGGGTCAGTGGAGGGTGTGAACCTCTCTAACTCCCTGACACCTGAGCAGCGGGAAGACTGTCGCCAACTGTTGGGACAGTTTCCTGACCTGTTTTTCCTGACTCCTAGTGTCACTGATTGGTGCGTCCATGATGTAGACACTGGGGACAGTCCTCCTGTCAAGCACAAGGCTTACAGAGTGACTGACAGGGTGAGAGCTTGCATCAAGGAGGAGGTCTCCAAGATGTTTGCATTGGGGTGATTGAGTCCTCTCACAGCCCTTGGGCCAGCCCAGTGGTCTTGGTCCCAAAGGCTGCCGCGCCTGGTGCCACGATCGAACTCCGGTTCTGTGTGGACTACCGAGGACTCAATTCAGTCACCAGGATTGACGCGCACCCCATCCCCAGAGCTGATGAGCTCATTGATCGATTTGGGCTGCCCGGTACCTCAGCACGTTTGACTTAACATCTGGGTACTGGCAGATCGCCTTGACTGATGGGGCCAAAGAGAGGTCAGCATTCTCCACACCAGATGGGCACTACCAATTCCGGGTTATGCCCTTTGGGATGAAGAATGCCCCTGCCACCTTTCAGAGGTTGGTCAACCAGGTGTTGGTTGGACTGGAAGATTTCAGTGTCGCCTACCTGGATGACATCGCAGTGTTCAGCGCCAGTTGGGAAGAACATCTGCGCCACCTCTGGGAAGTGTTGATGGTGCTGCGGAGGGCAGGCCTCACGATCAAAGCGAGTAAGTGCCAGATCGGGCAGGGTTCCGTGGTGTACTTGGGACACCAGGTTGGGAGCGGCCAGGTGGCGCCCCTACAGCCCAAGATTGATACCATTCTGGCTTGGGAACCCCCCAAGACCCAGACAGAGGTGAGAGCCTTTCTAGGACTCACCGGGTATTACAGGAGATTTGTCAAGGGGTATGGCAGCATCGTTGCACCCTTGACAGAGCTGACTTCCAGGAAGCAGCCCAAGAGAGTGATTTGGACTGACACCTGTCAAGAGCTTTTGACGCCTTGAAGACTGCCATGTGCACGGCCCCCGTGCTTCAGGCGCCCAACTTCTCAAAAGAATTTGTTGTTCAAACAGACGCTTCAGAGCATGGTGTAGGGGCTGTTCTGGCACAGTTAAATGAGGAGGCCCTAGACCAACCTGTAGCCTTCATCAGTAGGAGGTTACTTCCACGGGAACAGAGGTGGAGTGCTATTGAGCGTGAGGCATTTGCTGTGGTCTGGGCGCTGAAGAAGTTGAGACCATACCTGTTTGAGACTCACTTCCGGGTTCAGACAGACCACAGGCCCCTCAGATGGTTGATGCAGAAGAGGGGTGAGAATCCAAAGCTGTTGAGGTGGTCCATTTCCCTACAGGGGATGGACTTTACCGTGGAACACTGCCCTGGTACAGAACACGCCAATGCTGATGGTCAGTCCAGATTTTTCCGCCTTAGTGATGAGAACTCCCAGGAGGTAGGGTAGTTCTCCCCACATTTCAGCTGGAGGGGACACGTGTTAGACCTGGTACCATTGCCGTAGGTCTCACTTCCATTTTTTCGCTATGCCTCCTCTGTTGTTGACATGTTTTTGCTGGTTTAGATGCTTTGGGCACTTTGCCACTGCTAATCAGTGCCAAAGTGCAAGTGCTCCCTATGATAAATTGATGTATGGATTAGTGATTCCATGATTGGATTATTTGATTTGCTGTCAGACCCTAGTACAGTGCACCGCATGTGCCCAGGGCCTGTAAATCAAATGCTGCTGGTGGGCTTGCAGCACTGGTTGTGCCACCCACCGGAGCAGCTTGGAAAGCATGTCTCAGGCCTGCCATTGTAGAGCCTGTGTGCAGTCTGGTACTGCCATGTCGACTTGGTAAGTGCACCCACTTACCAGTCCCCAAACCTTCCCTTTTCTGCATGTTAGTCACCCCTAAAGTAGGCCTGCGGGCAGGGTGCATTGTATGTAAGAGGTAGGACATGCCCTGATGTGTGTGGCGTGTCCTGATAGTGAATTACAGCCAATTTCGTTTTTCACTATTGCAAGGCTACCTGTCCCCATAGGCCAGAATGGGCAGTTTGATTATAGCCCCTTATAATCCTAACTGACCCAGGGAACATGGTAGAAAAAACAAATTTAGTATGCCTGAACTCAGAATGATAAAATACATCTTTTAGTGAAGTTGGTTTTAACATTCTGCGTTTGAAAATACCACTTTTAGAAAGTAGGTATTTTCTTGCCTAACCATCCAGCCTGCCTCTGCTAGCTTGTGTATTGTATGTCTGGGTTTGTGAGTGACAGGGGCTGGGGGACTCCAGGAGACAGGGTGAGTCAGCACTAGGCTGAATAGACCTATCTGCATGAGGAGTGGTGGGAGGAGTAGCACCTGGGCCTGAATAGGGCTGTGCCTGCCTTCCACAATGCTGGCTCCACCTCCTGTGGTGTGTCTGATGTCCCTGGCCCACATTGACAAAGGAAGAAGGTGTGCACCGGCAGAATGCACCCAGAACTGGTTTGGACTAGGTACAGGACCCTCTGCCTTCAGAGGACAAAGGATTTGCTAGTATAAATATTGGGGCCCAGACCCCAAGACTTTAGATCACTTCTGGGAATCAAGACGAACCTTTGCTGAGGAGAAGAACCAGGAAGCTGAAGGAGGAGACTACCCCTATGCTGCGTGTTGTTGGGGTTGGCCTGCAGTGGTTACTTTATTGCCAAAGAAAGGAGAAAAGGACTGAGTGTGCTTTCATCATCTTGAAGAAGATCTCCAAGGGCTTGAACATTGAGCTTGCCTCCTGCCTGAAGTCTCAGGGATACAAGACTTCACCCCTAGCTCCCCTCCTGAATTCCCTTGCTGGGAATTGAAGTGCCTACTGCTGTTGGGCCTTCTGAGAGACTGTGTGTCGCTGGGAGCTGGAATCGCGACTCAATGAAGAGGAAGCGTGTCACCGCCGCAGCAGTGTTGTCGTATCGCGGAGTAAGCATGCCGCCGCTGCCGCATCACCGAAGCGCCCCGTATCACTGGAGAAGCGTGCTGCCGCTGTCGCATCACCGAAGCACCCTGCATCACCGGAGAAGCGTGCCGCCGCAGCAGTTGTCGTCGCATCACAGAGTAAGCGTGCCGCCACAGCGACTGTCGCAATCGTATCACCGAAGCACCTCGCATCACCGGAGAAGCGTGCCGCTGCCACAGAGGACGCCGGCGCATCACCGGAGAAGCGTGTCGCAGGGCCTGTCGCGGCTCAGAAGATCGCCGAGTCGCCGCACGGCCGTCGGGTGTGCACGCATCCCGTCTACGTTGTCGCACCGTAAGCAAGACGCCATTTTCTTGCATCGCACCGGATCATCATTACATCGGAACCGGGCTGCAGTAAGAAACCGACGCATCCTCCTTTCTGCGTGTAAGGAATCGAAGCATCACCTTCCCTGCGACCCTTTTGTATGTTTTGCGTTACGCATCCAAAGGTACATTGAGAGTAAAGTGTCGCATTTATCATCTTTATTGAACTGAGCTATTTTCTACCATTTGACAGTCATTTTTCGTATTGTATTGTGGATTTTTGTCATTTTGGGTCTTGTGTTAAGTCTATATAAAAATACTTATTTTTATACTACAACCTGTGTGGTGTCCATCTGTAGTGTGGTCACTGGGTTACTGTATGTGTTCACAAATGCTTTACACACTGCCTCTGAGATAAGCCTGCCTGCTCGTGCCAAGCTACCAAGGGGGCGAGCAGGGGTTATTTTAGTAGTGTATCCCCCTTACCCTGACTAGAAGCAAGGGTCCCTATTTGGACAAAGGTACCTACCTCTGCCAACTAGAGACCCCCAGTTCTAACATATAACATTTGTATAAAACAGGTTTCTTTTTAGTTTTAGCGCCAATATCAGGTTTATACACAGTTTTAACTTCACCCTTAACCACTTGAACAGTTGTTTGCTTATCTTGCTTATCTTTTTTTATAGTGTCAACACACTTGATAGAGTGTTCAACCCTTTTTGCCACTTGAATTACTTCGTCCAATGAAGGTTCATCTCTCAACCAAAGCTCTTCACGAATTCTCTCAATGTTGCAACCCAACATGAATTGGTCCCTGATCCTCTCATCCAACAATCCTGCAAACTTGCAAGATGAAGCGAGCTTTCTGAGTTGAGTGATGTAGCCCTCAACACTTTCACCTTCGTTTTGCAACCTTTTGGCAAATTGGTATCTCTCTAATATAGTGCTAACTTTAGGCAAGTAGTGTTTGTCAAGCTTTTTCATGCATATTTCAAATTCATTTAAATCTCTCCCTTCTGCGTCACTGAGTTCAGGAAGATGATCAAAGACATCTTGCCCTTCCGATCCTAAACAGTGAAGCAGAAGAGAAGATCTGCGCTCAGCGTTAAGACTAACACCGCAAACCTTTGCATACCACTCAAACACCCTTTTCCATTTCTGCCACTTAATAGGTGGCTCCCCAGGTGCCATGAGAAAAAAGGGAGGAGCTGTAACATTCTGCATGGTCAATGTTGATACCAACTAAAGTATTCTCTAAAGAAATACACTTAACAAAATGATAAACCAAGTAACTGTTTCAATCAATACACTTTACGTGTGCATGTCCCTGTAGCACACCAAAATGATGAGGACACCAAAGGTACATGAGAACGTAATGTGTGCATGTCACAGAAGTGGCACACAAAGTGACATTATAATAGTTGTAAATTGAAAGAAAATGTAGCTTGACAGGCCTTGAATAAACTGTGTGTGTGTCACAGAAGTGGCACGCAGAATTAATATAAGCTGTAGAACATAAATTGGAAGACCTTAAATAAAGTGTGTGCGTGTCACAGAAGTGGCACACTGTATTAATGTGACCTGTTGAAAAAGAAATTGAAGTGCAATTAATAAACCCAGCAAAGTTTCGAGTGTCACAGATGGTGCACGCAAACAGAAGAAACGTATATTAAACTTAACACCAAATATTGTGTGCGTGTCACAGAAGTGGCATGCAGAGTAGAGGCACAATTAGACGTAAATAATTCCAATAGTAAGTGTGTGCGTGTCACAGACGTGGCAAGCAGCATTGAAGGGAGTAGCAGTAAACCCAAGATGGCGGCTACGTGGATCACGCCAGGTCAAATACGTGACGCTGTGTCTTCAGTGACGCGATGGTGATTACGGAGAGTGCGCAGACAATGGAGGCAGTGAATCCGATGAGCGGTGAGCCAGAACACAGAGGTAAGAAATAACTTTTGAAAAGTAAACAAGAGCGGTGCAGCTCGTTAAGTGAAGCAAAAATGCGCGAGTAACCCTCCTCCAAACATACGCCAGCAGCCCTCAGAAAAATCACGGCCAACAGCCCTCAGGAATGTCACACCAAGCGCCGTGCCCTCACACGAATCCAAGCATAGGCACTAAAAGGCAATAAAGTCAGAGGCACATCTTCAGTCGCAAACACGCAGCGCCGTGCCCTCACACAAATCCAATGCGAAGCATAGAGACCAAAAGCCAATAGAGTCAGAGGCACATCTTGAGTCGCCACGAGCTGTTGATACACTTGTTGGGTTCTTCTTTCCTTGGAGAAGTTTGCAGCTGCCGACTACGCCAGTGTAAGATCCTGAGATGGACGAAAGGATCACGCAAAAGGCAGGTTGTGCAGAAGAAATTCAGGTTTATTTCTAGGTAAGAAGAAACCCATCCAGAGCTCCACATCCAGTCCAGGTAACAGCTCAGGTCATTTGAACCAATACAATTCTATCACCTGGGAGACCAGGAGTAAACACAGAACCTCTAGTAACCATAGCACATGACATCAGCAGAAGGGCCTGCTACAGCATGCCACAGTATAGACAGCATTTTTCATTTTGTTGCAAGGATTGTGAAGCCTACATGTTGTCACTCATTATTTATTGTCACCTATAGTGTTTTCAAGGGTTTTGCTCCTAGAAGACACATTTCCAAATATTTACCTAAGCTTTTAAAAAGCTGTTTCAACTTTCGTGTTTACATTTCAGAAACTTTGCAATAAGCCATTAAATCTTCTCTAATTTTCAATGTGCAAACCCAACCCATCAGACTTTATTCTTGTTATTGCAATGTCTTTTTATGAAGTTGGAGGTGTTTCATAACCGCTATCTGATTGAGTGTCTATTTCTTTCTGACACTTTCTCCACTTTCTTGATTGTGAAAAGACATATGTTGTGATGCCCAGAACAGCAGTATTGACATAACCCCTTTCAGATTGCCACAGGGCGAGCAGGAGTTACTGGGCCCAGTCTAGTATGCCCTGGGGTTCAGCCTACTAGGGATCCCGAGCAACTGAGCCAAGCACCCACTCAGAACTTGCCTCTCAGGAACAGCATGGTCTGAGCAGTCCAAGCCTCCCTCGAGGGGAGGTAGATACAGGGGGCAAACATCGGCTCACAACTCAAAATACACGCAGCAGTAAATTATTGTCGAGACAAATGCTTACTTTTATGAAAAACGAGAAGTATTTTATTTTACCGCTAATAACACAAACTTAAATATGACATTGACAAACAACTACACAGTCCCCCTGAGGTAGGGGCTCTAGTGTTTTGTAGGCAATTACCTGTGTCCCACTTCCTCCCCGCTCTAGCGATAGGGGTTACTCCGCATTCACTATAGGCAACATCCGGGGTAAGCCTCAAGTGTAGTCTGAGTCTCAAGAGTCCATTCTGACTCTGTCTTAAAGTCAAAAGCGTTCCGGCGCCTAAGTGTTATCTAGCAAGCAAGTGCCCCTGAGGCCTACTGGCCTCAAATCAGTTCTACCCACAACTGGAGGGTGGCACTGCCCAGTGTTCCTGAGTGTGCCCCCTCCGCGGGCGCTGTACCAGCAGCGGCCCGTCAAGTGAGTTCACTGCATGTGGACAAGGCGTGATGTGCTCAGTGGTCCTCGAGTTTCTCACATGCGGTTGTGCAACCTCAGCGACCGGAGGTTCTTCGTGGACCTTTGGTCCAAACCATGGTTGATGGAAAAGTAGTACAAAGGTCTTGATGCTGATCCTGTGTCCCGGTGTGGGTGCGTAGGTATCAACTTGGCTGGCTCACTCCTCCAGTGACGATACAATCCGGTCACACTTCTTGCTGGTCCTGGTAACCCCCTCTGGCATATAGGGTCACCGTATCTCCACTGCACAGGGCCTTGACCCGATCTGCACAACAGATTCCTCCTGAGATACAAGGTCACCGGCTCTTCACGGTGCAAGGGCTATGGTCCACTCCGCATAGCAATCTGGCTATGGCGGGCCATCCTAGCAAACAGGGTTTGCCCATCCTTCACTGTACACGGGCTCTGGCCTAATCAGCACAGTGATGATCACAGTTCACTTTGTGGTGACCCCTCCTGGCATACAGGGTCGCTGACTTTTCCCTGTACACAGGCAATGAACCAATCTGTACCATCTCCTCATAGATCACAAAGGGACTCCACTCGACAGGATTCCTAAGTGGACCTTGCTCTCTCCAATGCTCTCCTCTTCCACACAGGGCATGCTGGTCTTGGCAAGCAGGCAGGCACTGGTACTCCAGGCTCCAGGGCAGGTGGTCTTGGATTCCCTGGGTGATGTCCCCTCACCCAGCTGGGAGGCCAGCAGGCCTTGGCCTTCAGTCCTGGTCACAGGCAAAACTTTTCCAGAGCTTCTCCCTCTCACACAGCCCGACTGGCTGGTTGATAGTTGACAATCTTTGGAGTCTCAAACCCCCCTTCTTATAGTACATTTCCAGGCACCAAATGTGACTTAGAGTCTGAGTCGTTGAAGTTTATGTTGGGGATCTGCTTCCTTTTGAAGAGCCCACTCCTCTACCCTCTGTTCCTCCAGAAAGCAGTCTGTCAAAGCAGGAGTATCTCCAAAGCTGATAGCCCCACAACACAGGCCATGGAAGTTACTAAAGTTCTCACTTGGATGTCAGCCACAGTGATATGTGTATCAAAAGGTTAGCCTAGGGCCTCCGCCCTACTCTTTATGATTCTTTTATCAGCACCATCTCCTTCCTGAGATATACCCATGTCCCATTCCATGTGACCTTTCTTTGAATCAAAGAACACCCTTTGAAGTGTAATGGGGGAGCCTCACTCTCCATTCTCCAGCGTGTCCCACCCAGCTCACAGGAATGAAACAATACACAAATCTGTCTGTGAGGATTTTTCTACCTCCTCTCCTCATTTTTCACCATGCAGCCCTGCATTTCCCAAAAATAACCCAGAGTCCTCCTTGTATTGTACACTTTACAGGCACATATACACCTAACACATCTATTCAACATACACGCATTGCACAGCACTGTATCCAATATGTACTGCACCACTCACAGGCACACATACACCAAGCATATGCATTTACCATACACACACTGTACAGTACTGCATTATCCCTGTATTGTACACTTCACAGGCACACATAAATCCAACACATGCACTGTGCAGCACTTCACACCAAACCAATATAGGCCAAGGGTGAGTTAAGCATGCAGCAGCCGAACTTTAAATTAGTGAGCCTGTAGACCGCTCTCCGGTGTCACAGGTAAAAGGACCTGTTCACTCCTACTGATCACTACATGGTATGCTATGACCACAGTACTCTTGCTGTTTAATTCTTAGTAAAGGCATAGCCTTTCCCCAATATGTGTGTAGTGCTTTAGGCGTCCCTCTCGGTCCAACAAGACTGCAATCTGTGAGACAGGAGTATGTCATGGCATATATGCATGATCTGTGTTTGTCTATTACAACAAAAAATTGCATTAGGGATCCAGACATCAGTACATTTGGGGCGCTCAGCATAGGGGTGAATGTGAATTACTATGCAAATAACTTTTCCATCCCAACAGGTGTTATCACGGAGCTGACACCTGGTGGAGAGTCTTCAGCTGCGGGTTGGACCTGATGGACAGGTCTACACGGTTCTTGACTGCCAGCGATATGGGAAACCCCTTCCAGGAGCCACGATGCTGTCAACACAGAAGCCCTGAGGCAGAAAAGTGCCTTCAGGACTTGGTCCCAGCAGGAAGAAAAAAGCCTAAGAGCAAAAAACCTCCAAGCTGACTTCTAGGCGCTGGACAAACTTCAAACCAGGATTTAGAACAGCGATGAAAATGAAGGACGAAGAAGGATCCAGATTGACGAGAGACGACAGGGACACAGGCAGAAATACAGGAGAGGAACAGCCAACTTCAGAAGAACCCAAAGAAAGGACTGGAGACCTGGAATACACCACAGGAAACCTGGAAGCGTTGCAATGCAAGGATTCAGCAGAATTCCCCTCCTTAAATAGGTAGAAGCAGAAAATATCTTACAGGAAATTAGGCCGCCGCATTTGGCGATGCAGCGCGCGCAACGAAATTCGTTTTATTTATTTATATGTTTACTTACCTCTAATGGGCCGTAATCCGTAGTTTACTACCCCCCGCCCCACGTCAGCGCCCGGCTATTGCTAACATGTTTAATGACAATTGTTGCTCAAAAGAGATGATTGGATATACGACACTCTTTTTAACATTTTACAGCACCAAATTCCGAGAACGGAGTTAGACAAATATGAAAAGGAAAGTCCCATTGAAAGGTTTACTCGGGTATTGAATGGTCCACAATGAAAAATCCCAGAATCATCTAGGGTAACATGCAATAAGCAAAATACCGGTCACAAACGGGCCGATTCTGAGAATCGGCCCATTTGCGACCAGTAAAATGCTATTTGCGATGCATCAGGCTCAAAGGCATTCGCAAAACAGGTAATTGCAATTTTTGTGATTACCTATTTTGTGAATGCATTTAGGGAAACGCAAATTGTGTTTCCCTAATTGCAATGCATTATGCAATCGCAAATTGCGTTTTCGCAATTTGGAATCGCAAATTACCATCAACTTCAAGTTGATGGTAATTCGCAATTCCCTAGAAAAATGCATAAAATTGCATTTTTCTAAGTGCCATGTGGCGCACACACATGCCCTTAGGGCATGTGTGTGCGCCACATGTGCATTTCTTAATTGCGAATCGCAATTTGCGATTCGCAATTAAGGAATGTGTAGGAATCACTAATATTTTAGCGAAACCTACATGCATAGGCAATTGCGATTCCTTAATAGCGATTCCTTAATAATCGCTATTGAGGAATCGCAATTGCCTAGCTTGATGCATGTGCCCCATAGTCATTTTGGGGCACATGCATCAAAGAAGGGAATTGCGAATCCTTTATAGCGATTATTAAGGAATCGCTTTTAGGGAGTCGCAATTACCTATGCATGTAGGTTTTGCAAAAAAAATTGCGGTTCCTACATATTCCTTAATAGCGAATCGCAAGTTGTGATTCGCTGTTAAGGAATGCCTTCCTATTCATTCCTATGGGCCTAGATGCCCATAGGAATGAATGGGAAGAGCATTCGCAATTTGCGAGTACCAAATAGGTACTCGCAAATTGCGATGCAATTTCAAGGATGCTAGGGGGCCAAAAGGCCACCCTGATGCACCCCAAAACAGGTAAGTGTGCACAAGTGGCGCACATACATGCCCTAAGGGCATGTGTGTGCGCCAAATGGCACTTAGAAAAAAGCAAAAAAGTGAATTTTTCTAAGGATTTGCAATTTACCACCAACTTGAAGTTGGTGGTAAATTGTGATTCCTTAATGAAGGGTCGCAATTTTTTCATGCTTCCTGCATTGCATTTAGTGAATCGCAAATTGCGATTCCCTAAATGCATTGGCAAAATAGGTAATCGCAAAAATAGCGATTCCCTATTTTGCGATTTGCTTTGGGCTTGATGCATCCCAAATGGCAAAATACCGGTCGCAAAGGGGCCGATTCTGCGCATCGGCCCGTTTGCGACCGGTTTTTTGCTTGATGCATGTGCCCCTTTATTTTTTCAATTGCAAATTCTCAATTTTTTTTCCAACTTTCACAGCTAAACTTGGCGGCCTTCATCTTTCTCCTCTTGCTGTTATCTGACACATTTTAAATGGAAGATAAACATGTTACTTTGTTTATGTGGATGCATTAATAGCCGAAAAGGACAAAGGAGGCGACTGATGCCTAAACAGATTCAGAATGAGTACGGGGCAGTACCTGCCCTGGATTTGGTGATGAAACTGATGTGCAATTTTGCCACAGTATCTGCCACTATGTTAAGTAACATTAAAGGGGAAGCAGCAGCGTTGGCTATAAGCCAGCATCTAAGGGATCTGGCTCCGGGACATCAGAAGTGCGAATTCTAAGAAGGATAACTTAAAGCAAGCACCCGAGTCTTCTACAAAGAAGAGGTATAAAAAAATAAATAAAGACAAAACTAAATCACGGGGTGTGTTTCCTCAACAAGAAGCCACCAAGAAGTGCCATAACCTGCGTTACCGTGATAATATTAAACCACCTAGCAGGTATCAGGATACTGATACACGTTCATCTCATTCCTTTCAGGAGTCATCTGAAAATCATTCGGAGAGAGGTGGACAGACAGAGCACAGATCCGGAGGAGTACGTGAAACCGAAGAGGCACTCACAACGCTCATCTGACTACATAATTAAACAGGAAGAAAAACCTAAAACATCAAAACCTCAATTAAAAAAGAAGAAGGTAGCTGGACTTAAGATCAGCCATGCCGCGGATATTGACGACTTTGCTTCTGAAAGGGGAGTGGACCCTGACAATGCTGGACAGTGCGGCAGAGGTCACAAGGTTCACCAGAACCTGATGGATTGTCTGGCGGCATTAGCGCTGAGTGTCTAAGTCCAGGTGGAAACATTGGATACCCGGGTAAGCATTTCATATCGCCTATGGGAGATGCAGCTTCAGTTGGAGGCGGACACACAAAGACCCATTAAAGCTCTCTTTTAGGAGAAACTGTCATTCGACTATGACATTGCCTTGGACAAAAAGGATCGGCCACCAGAATTCGTCATGGACTGCCCAAAGAGAGAAATGGTAATTTAACCTGCCTTCTCCGACCTTGTTGCAGAACATGCAAAGCAATCATATGCACAGGAGTGGGCACTAGCGCAATCTCCAGTATTATACCGCAACCATGTGTGGTGGGATGACAGTTCCTCTTATCATGGAATACCACTGAGGTCGACCCCACAACCTCAAAGACAATACTCCATCAAAAACAATTATTTGTAAATGCATTAGGTTTCACCTATATGATTAATAATAAGCTGTTGGTTGTTGTAAGTTATAGCATGCTGAGTAGTTGTACCATATAAGTTACAGAAAGTCTGTTAAAGTGTTATGACTTGTTTATGTACAAAAAGGGAATATATTGTGCTGTTACTAGTGGTATTCTGGGGGTAAGTAATAGCAAAATAATAGAATTAATTGTTGTAATAGCAATATTATGTGTTTAGAGGAGTTTGGTGCCACTGCACCTGCTGCACCATTCAAATCATGCCCCTAGTGCCTGCAAGATAACTGCAAGGTAACTGCATTTGTGACTGCCTGTTTAGTAGTGAAATATAGCAATAGTAGCTATTTAGAGGTATTCTGACAACTTTTGGGCCCAGTGCCACTGCACCTGCTGCACCATTCAAATAATGACCCTTGTGCTTGCTAGATAACTGCATTTACGACTGCCTGTTTAGGTGTAAAATATAGCAATATTAACTGTTTAGAGGAGTTCTGACAACTTTTCGGCCCAGTTCCACTGTACCTGCTTCACCATTCAAATCATGGCCCTGATGTCTGCAAGTTAACTGCACTTGTGACTGCCAGTTTAGTAGTAAAATATAGCAATATTAGGTGTTTAGTGGGGTGCCTAGAGCTTTTGGTCCTGTTGTCCCTGATCATGCTGCACCTTTCAAATCATGATCCTATTGCCTGCTAGATAACTGCGCTTGTGACTGTCTTCTTTAGTAGTAAAATTTAGCAATATTCTGCCTTTAGTGGGGTCCCTAGAGCTTTTGGCCCCAGTGCCACTGCACCTGCTGCACCATTTAAATTATCCCTCTTTTAATGGCAAGGCAACTGCACTTGTGACTGTCTGTTTAGTAGTAAAATATAGCAATATTTGGTGTTCAGAGGAGTTCTGACTACTTTTTGGCCTGGTGCCACTGCACCTGCTGCACCATTCATATAATGACCCTGTTGCCTGCAAGATAACTGCAATTAGGACTGCCTGTTTAGTTGTAAAATAAGGCAATCATTGGTGATTAGTGGAGTTCTGACAACTTTTGGCCCCCGTGTCACTACACCTGATGCACCATTCAAATCATGATCCTGTTGTCTGCAAGTTAACCCCCTGTTAATGGCAAGGTAACTGCAATTGTGACTGCCTGTTTAATAGCAATATTAGGTGTTTCAGGTTTGTATTCCTCACCAGTAACGTCTAAGACTATGAAGGTCTAGGACGGCGTTGCCCTCAGGCGGGGCCTGACAACGTTCCCCTTCCCGATGTCACCGATTGTGGACAACCCTGACTTCCCGGATGTCTTCAGCCGCTGGAGCGAGCAAGGGTGCAAACGAGTGGGCTCCCTTTTCAACCCCTCTGGGATTATCCACTTCGACCAACTTCGACAGGACTACTCCTTGCATCGGATGTGTTTCACTATATGCAGCTGCAGCACTGGGTGACCTCTCTGGGGTATAAGACCATGGCCTCCCACCAACTTACCGTCTTTGAGAAGTGGCTGGTCCAAAAGGAGGGCAATAAGTGCCTTATCTCTGAACGCTATGCTCTGCTTTCTGATAGTGGCACTGCGTGCAAAACCAAAGGCCAGTTGTGCTGTGAAGATGAATTGAGGCGCGCCCTTTCCTCAAAAGAATGCAATGGAATCTATTATAGAATACACCACACAGCAAACAACAAGGCTGGTTCGGAGACAGCCTACAGAATAACCTCCTACTGGTATCTCACACCAGCGCGTATACACAGCTAGAAAAGGAGCGCTCAGAGAAATGTTGGAGAGGGTGCGGGCAGATGGGTTCTCTTTTGGATCGCTTGTGGCATTGCCCCAAACTGTCCAGATTCTGGGAGCAGGTCCTGGATGATATCCAGTTAGCGTTTGACACCATGCTCCCGTGCTTTACTGCGTACACTTTGCTGGGGCTGCTGAACCCCCTGACCTTCCTGTTGCGCTCGCTATGGGGTCACCAGATGGTCTTAGCATTAAATGCTGTGCGCCAAGTGATCCTCACATTGGGGCTCTGCGAACGTCCCGGACAACACCTCCTGGCTACATAAACTTTAGTATTCCTTGGCCATGGAGAGACTATCCCTTGCTGTAGAGAACAGAGCAGCCGCCTATTCAGATCTCTAGGCCCCCTTCATCCGAATTCTCTCCGTGAAATTCAGGGAATTGACCTGCCCCAAAGATCTGCAGATCTTGTGCTAGCTCCCCCCGCAGGAGCCAGAGGTGGCATAAGCTCTCCCCACAGTGGGGGGTGCCTACAGGGTGTTCCTGGGGGGACGTAACTCAAAAGGGCGAACAGCAAATATTTGAAACTGGTGCAGAGGAGCAGCGGGGTATATATTTTCTTGCTTTCTCCATTTGTTTACTGATAATTGGTAGTTCCTATAAGACCTATATAGGATCTGTGCGTTTAGAAAACATACACTGCGGGACTGATGTCCAGACTGATTCCAGACACCCCCACCGGGTATGTTGGCCTGTGTACCAGCTAGCTCGCAATGCCACTATAACCTCCTCTTACCAAGGAGAGAATAGTTTGTGGCAACTATCGAACATAACAACCCTGATCCCTCAGGACCGTGGAAACAGGAACTTACTTTTCGCTCAGTCACCTGTGCTCACTTGTTCTCAGAGAGATACACAGAATAAACGGTTGGGACGTTTTCAATAAGTATTTATTAAACAGTCGGTATTCTAGCGTAAAATAAGTGCATTGAAATCACCAGTAGACAGTAGCATATTTAAATGAGTAACAGCACTAAGAAAGTAAACAGATGGTAGGTTTCTACCATTTTGCTAAAATCATAACTACAGGCAAGTATATAAAATACATGGCAATAAAATGTGTACTCCTATGATGCACCCTAACTAGATGTACCTAAATGTACCTAGCATGTGAGTAGGTGTAAAGCCAAGAATCCCTCTAGGATAAAGCCAACCCCATTACCTGGTGTGAGACTGCGGAACCCCGTTCTGGTCTCGAGCTGAACACCCCATGAGGGATGTCAGACCACTGCTAGCTGGAGTATCTGCATGCAGGAACCTCAGCATCTTGCGTCAGTGTGTCGGCCAGGAAGTCCTGATCTCCTCTTACTATCTCAGCAAGATGTGGTGTTTATATACCCTAAAGTATCCCCAGGGGTTCTACCTTGCTGTGCCAGTGTCGGACTTAGGATGACGTCGGGAATTAACTTTATACACAGTTATTATGCTGGAGATGATGGTCCTGCTGTGATTCCAAGAAACTAAGAAACCTCATGCATAATTTATGAGGCCAGTGTCCAGGGAAAAACCCTACGTACTTGTGTGTAGTATTGTAACTGGGTAAAAGGTCAGTCCTTCAAATCCGTTATGTGTGTAGTATAGGAGAGAATGTAGGTGAAGGGTTATGATGTTACCTAGACCTATATAGGGGTACCTATATGAAATATAACATCCACTCCTCATCCGACTGGACAACATTACTAAAATCTAGCATAGTACCAAGGCGTCTAGAGGTTTGTACGCAACAAATAATAAAAACATTTTTAAGAGAAGTTAAAAAGCATTAAAAAACTCTTTAAAAGTGTTCTACAAAAAGAAAATCATTCAAGTAGCGGCTCTAAAGTGTCCTTTTATATAGTCTGAACAACTACAAGCATCTGAAAGCCATGCAGGTTAAAAGGTTTCAATTCGGAATTTCGAAAAAAGGTAAAAAGCCAAATCTTCCCAACGTGCGACATGCCAAATGTTTATGTGTCCTTGCTGGTATACGCAACATTGCTGCTGTCTGCATACGCAGCTGACGATCCCTGTATCACCTCACAAAGAATGTCAATTGAGCACAGATGATCTTCCGTACTGCATGCAGCAGATGTCGGGGCAGCCTGTGCCACATCCAAGGCCTGAGTGTTGGAGGAGCCGGTGTCCATACCAACAGGAGCAGAAACTACCTGTGGTGGCTCTAAGAATGCTGCCAACAACATGGGAATGCGCTGAGGACACTGCAGAACATGGGCCGTTATCGGGTCCAGTAAAGCATCAACATCCGGTGGCGCAACCGATGGAAGTGTCATACAGAGGTCCAACATGCATTCTTCTCCGCAGAACAGGCATCGGAAAACAGGTAGGACACAGTCCATCTAGACTGGTCTAAATGACAGGAACCAAGAGGCGCTCAGTTCCCGTAGGCGAGGTGTGCCCAGATATTGTACCATGCGATCACGGTATTTGCGCTCCAGGAGAGCTGTTGCTATCTCCTTGGTGGCTGGGACATCCATTGCGTAGCAGAAAAGTAATAATCAGGATACCTGCTATTAGGAACAGGATCAGCGGAAGCCCTCCAAAAATGCTTCCAAAGACGGAGTGTATAAAGTTTGGTATAACTCCGAGGACCGTCTGAAAGTTGCTTAACAGTCCGGAACCTATGGTCTTAAATAGGTGTACAACACCCATCGTATCAGACATGTTAAAGATACGACTTACCATTTCTGTGAAATGGAAGGGGCAGTTTGTATGTATAAGTGCCTGTATCTCAGCCGAGGACCTTGCGATCTGGAGATCAAAAGTCTCCCTGGAGGAGGGTAAGGGCACGGTTCGTTGTAAAAGCATGGCTTTCATTCTGCTCAGAGTATCAAACCGTATAAAGGAAACATTTAACGAAGGCCATAACGGCGCCTCCCTGACTGTATGTGTTGGTGGAAACAATACTTGCATACAGCAAGTAACCCTGGAGCTCACGGTGACTAGATATGCGATGCCCGGAAGCATCCCACAACAACCTTGATCATTTAGCATCAAGTAACTCCCATTCGAGAGAAGCCTGAATACCGGATTAACCACAGCTGCCGGGGTACCCCTCAAATGACAGGACAAGTTCGCCACAGACCCATTACAAGCCCCGTGTAGCATAATATCCTGGCATATGAGAGATCCACTTAAAGCGTTCTCGCAGTTAGTTCCGCTTAGAAACACTTCCAGATCCCCACTCCTGCATCGAAATCTGTATGGTAAATCCCAGGATTCCCTGATGAATTCCTTACCCATCTTCTCATATCTGCCTGCCTGTTGTTGTTCTAGGCAATATTGAAACTGGAAAGTTGCGACCGGTAATGGTATATGGCCGTGGATTAACCACTCTGTGGATGGTGACTCTGCCACAGTAAAGGGTAACCTATCCAGTTTTTCAATATGCAGCTTTTTATATTTTGCTCCCCTCTGTGCCGTTTTCATCTGTTTTTCTGTTAGATTGTATGCAGAAAATAATGACGTAATGTTCATAAAACGCCAAGGCACATAACCGGCGCACAATGACTGCAGCGTCCAGCTTAATAAAATAGTAGAACATAATTGTGACTGTCCGTGTTGCAATAGGGACAAATCCTGTTCTATTACATCGATAGCAGAAGATACAATGTTGCCCAGTGAATATATCCTGGATGTTAATGTAGTCATGCCATTGTCAACTACGGCTAACGCCTTTTCTAGTTTAACTCTATCTATTTCTCTTAATCTCTCTGCAGCTTCTTGTTGGGGGATTTTCCAGATTTCACTATAGACAGCATACAAAAAACACTTCTGACGGGGTTTTCTGGGACCTAATAAAAAATCCCGTAGCTTCACATCCTCTGTGAGTAAGGCCAAGTGGTGTTTTACCTGGGGTAGTGATGAGGTCTTTAGCCAATCAAGGCACGACTTCCCAACACTGTATGATGTCACTACCCCCGGATGTTCTCGTTGTACATAAAGTGGGTCTGGCCTATGGATACTAAACCCTTCGGTGGTACCCCTGAATCTTCCCTGACATCTGTTTGTGTCAGTGGGCCAAACCAACCATCCCTTCCAATTGGGGTCTGATCTATTGTATTGCAATATGTCATTCAACTTAGCCCCTCTTTCTGTCGTAAAATACCCCTCGGTGTTTAAAGGTGTTGGAATTTGAGGCATGTTCAAATCCTTATTCTTGGCTATTCCAAGACTGGAAGTCTGTTGCACAGTGTCATTCAGAAAAATCATCTGCTGTGGAATGAGGCATGCTCTAAATAGTGCCTCTGTTCCCTTGACTTGCCAGTCCCTAGAACCCCAGATTTATTCCATGAGTCAAAACCCTGTTCAGACAGTTGGTTAATAAAGGAAGCAGAGTAAATCTGTTTGGTGTTTGTTAACATATTTTTCTGTGCAGATATAGGTGCAAACTTATAATAGTACGAGGTAGGGTCTGAAGTGTTAAACCCTGAAAAATATGAGAATTTCTGTGCAAATGTTTTTGACTACCTTTCGGTTGTGTAGGGCAATGTTCCCATTGGTGGTATGTGAAAACATTTCTAGGTTTGCTAGATTTATGCAAGAAATGATGACCATAATGTTGGTAACAATACATTTTGTCAAAATCTGATGTGTCCTCTAACATTTCAGTGCTAGAAAATGCGGCAGATTGTTCCAAATCAGACAATAAGGTATTAACAGTTTCAAAATCCCAATCATCAGAAAATGTACTGGAGGAAATCATATTGTTCAATGAAATTTTAAACAAACGTGGAATTTATAAAAGCTCGGTCGGTCCAAATATATCATAATTTACTTTGTCCTACACTATACCATCCGGTATAGGAACTGCTGAAATATTCACGAAGGACAAGTCTCTTTGTTGACGATGAGATGAAACATGAGCTTTTAAAATTAAGTTCACTTCTGACGTTGCAGAGCTCTGTTGAAGATAAGTTCCATTGATGAGCAAGTGGAAAGTGATTACTAATCCTAACCAGAAAAGAAAAATAATATACCGGTGATTATCCAAAGTTCTAGCCAAGGTGATACTAAATAAGTCCTTCTAAGAAAGTTAAAAAAGTCTTTGATCCGTTGTTTGCAAGAAATTTGGGCTGGCGTCGTTTCAGGTTCACATGGATCCAATGAAAAGGTATCAAAGTCGATGAAATAGCCAGATGCAGTTTGATCTATTTGTGGTAGTTCAGCAGGTTTTGTTAAACTTGTAGATTGCTCTTGAAGAGGCATGTTGACGTAGACATCCTTATTAGGTTGAATTGAAATTTGTCTTTCACTTTGATTTTGAAAGTTCGTGTCAAGGGGAACTAGTTCCATTGCATTGTTATCGATTCCATTGCTTTGTAAAGGTGACTCTTCAAATGTTATCAGTCTTTCAGTTTGAACTTCTTGTATTGTAGCGAGAGGAGGACGTCAGCTACTCAGGAGCCCACGAGGCCTACTATTTAGTATCGGCCACATAGTGTGGTTTGATCAGATCGATTGAGACGAATCTCTTCTCCGGCAAGAAGAGGGAGATGTACAATTCTTTATCCTTCAATGGCCAGGACAGGTACAGGCTTTCGATAGGATGGCCCGAATTCTTTTTTGTCCACAATCTTTTCTCTGACCAGATCCACAACTTTAGGAATCCAGGCAGGTCTTGCCGTGGCTGACTTGACTTCCCCAGTGGTGGTTCTTTTTGTCTAGATGTTACTTAAGGAGGCTCTGGATTCATTCAGATCCTGTAAAACAGCCAAAAGTTTATTGATGTCAAACGGTTATTCATCCGCCACTGTGCCTTCACAATCGAGATCAGGTACCCACATTCTTGTCCCAAACAGGACCTAGTAAGGAGTGGCACCCCCTAGAGAGCTTCTTGGCTGGTTATTCAGGGCTCGCTGGACCCTATATAGATGATTGACCCAACTACCACCCGAGCCTAATACCCTAGCTGCTAAAGATTGCTTTAAGTCCTGGTTTTTCATCCCCACAACCGAATTTCCCTCGGGATGGTACGGAGAGGAGTACCGCAATGCTACACCCAAACTTCCCATGGCTTCCTTGTAAGCCCTAGAGCTGAACGCGGGGCCACGGTCAGAATGTAATGTGCCAACTGCATATGTCCCTATGAAGACTCGAAAATCTTTTATAACTGTTCGGGCGTTAGCCGAGCGCTGGGGCCATACCCATAAGAATCTTGAACAGGAATCCACTGCCACCATGATATACTTGTAAGCCCCATCAGATTGTAAGGGGCCGCAATGGTCCAGGTAAATGCACGCGAGCGGTCTGTCTGATATTAACAATGGTGTCTGCGCTGGGCGAGCTACGGTGGACCCTTTTATCTGTTGACAGATATCGCACTTTACGACGAAGTCTTTGGTCTGCTTTGTTAACCCTGGCCACCAATAGCGTTGTTGAAACTGTCGCCGTAACTCCTGTATGAGCAGAACCCAGATCCTCGTGTGCAGCCAAGATTAAACCTAACCTGCGATCCTTGTTTGGTATTACTTTATCCCCCACTCCAGGAATCTGAGCAAATGGAACGTTGTTTGCATCTAATTTGTAGGAGTACTTTAGTGGAAATCCTTTAGGTAGTGCTTTGCTGTTATTGCGCGAAGCAATCACAGCTACCATTGTGCTACCGTCTACCCTTGTTTTTTGAACAGGTGATTGCATCTACGGACGCAGTGCGTACTGCCCCCTTCGCGGCTTCATCAGCCAATGAATTCCCTTCAACGTGAACGCCATCACGTTGATGACTCAGGGTGTGTATCACGTGAGCCCTTGGTAGTTCGTTCTTCAACTCTGCTACCTGTTCCCATAGTTTCCTATGTTTAATTGTGCCACCTTTTGAATCTCTGAACCCATTTTGTCCCCAATAGTGGAGGTATTCGTTGTATGACTGGACACAGTGAAAGGAATCACACACTATCAGTGTGGGGAATTCCGGATCCGTTTTTATCAGTGCCAGTAGTAGTGCTTTTAATTCTGCCAACTGAGTCGTGCAGTATCCGAGAGACTGCGTTTTTGTACAGCTCGAACTGAACTTGCCATCCTGCATCTTACCTTTTACAATAGCGCATGCTGCACTGTATTGTTGCTTACTCCCTATGGCCGGTTGAGCAAATCCGTCAGTATAAATAATGTATTCATACCGATCTAGAGGCATTGTTTCATTTGGTAGAGGATATTCTTGTTCATATTGCAGGAATGCTTGTGTTTTTAGACTAGGGTCATATCTGTATTCTACATCTGTTGCAGTGAGAGAATTAGCCCAGTGTATCCATCTTGGATGTAGTGCTTTTGCATTTGGGACGCTTGCCTTTGTGGCAGCCTCTAAGGCCGGTACCGGGGTTACGACAATTATTCGTTTCCCCTGAGCCAGTGCTCTTTCTCACACTACAGCAGCCTGTACTGCAGTCAGAATTTTTTCAGTGGGTGCAAAGCGCATTTCAGCGTTAGTGTACAAATGTGATTTATATGCAATTTGTACCGTTTCACCTTCATTGAAGCTTAAGTAAGTGTACCCTGATTGACCTGCGACTACGCGGATGACCAGGTTGCATACGTTTACGCGTGTCTGTAAATGTTTTGGTGATATCATATCAGCTTGTAGGGAACGAAGGATGTTTGTGTGTTCCTGTGTCCATTGTCTAACTGAAAAGTCAGGTCTTATTAGGTCGTAGAAAGGTTTTACTCTCTCTGCGTAATCCAAAATGTATGTTCTGCCAAAATTCAAAAATCCCAGTATGGACTGTAAATATTTTAATGATTTTGGAGGGTGCAGCAGTGCACACTTTTCTAAAAGTGTGTTGCCAGGCTTTTGCCTTCACTTGAAAGCTCAGATCCCAAAAATAGGACTTTGAGGTGGGCTATTTTTGATTTTTTTAAATTAAATTTGTAGCCCTCAGAGGCGAAACCCCAAATTATGGTGCTCACCCTGGTCATGTGTTCCTCTAAGTCATCATCCGTCAGATAAATATCATCTACATAGGATAATTCCTCTTCATCCAAATTCTGTAGTAACTCTGTTACCCTCCTTGAGAATAACCCTGGGCTATTCTTATACCCTTGGGGGAGTCAACAAAATTGACGCTGGGACCCTAGCGCTGAGAAGGCTGTCAAATATCTGCTTTCAGGCGCTATGTTTTGGCAGAAAAATCCATTTGAGATATCTAATGTTGTTTTGTATTTCTTCTGCACAATGTTATTCATTAATGCGGCACTGTGTGCATTCTGAACCGCAAATGTCTTTGTACATGAGTTCAGGTGTCTATAGTCTAAAACTAGACAATATGAATTGTCGGGTTTCATTATGGGAAACAATGGATTATTCATTGATGAGGTGCATGGTTCAATTACACCTTGGTATTCAAGTTGATCTAAGATCTCCCTGACCTGTTTTTTAGCTTCCTGTTTTATGGGATACTGTCTCTGTGGAGTTGGGTTTGTTTTTATTGGAATTACGTGGCGGGGTGACTCTCCATCCCACCCTACGTGGTTGCGGTATAATGCTGGAGCAAGGGCTACCGCCCACTCCTGCGCATATGTATGTCTTAGGTGTGCGGGGACTAGATCGGAGAAAGATGGAAAAATTACAGTTTCCCCCTTTGGGCATTCCATAACAATAGTAGGCGGCCAATCTCTTTCTGTTAATAGGATGTTGTAGCCAGAAGTCAGGTTCTCCCAAAAGAGACCCTTAACTTGTCTGGGCTTGTCCCCCTCCATTTGGAGTGTTATTTCATGTAACCTGTCTAGTATCAGGTGTTTCCACCGTGATATACTCACTGAACTCCGCTGTCACCAGAAATTCCATCAGGTTCTGGCGAGCTGTTGTTACTTCTGCTGCGCTGTCTAGCATCGTCAGAGCCCATTCCCCATTCAATAGTTGAGTCCTCAGAATTCTGGGCATGTCTAACTTTGAGACCTGCTACCTTCCTCTTTTTAAACTGAGGTTTTGCTTTGGGATTTTTTTCTTTCTTTGAAGCGTGGTCCGAAGTGCGTTGCCTGTCTCTGGGCTTTGTACGCTCTTCTTGTCACTGTTCTGACCGTCCTTCCCTCTCCGAGTTTTTTGATGAACCCTGAAAGGAACGAGAGGAACGTGTATCAGTGTCCGGATACCTGTTAGGTTTTTTAATGTTATCTCTATTCCTAAGATTATATCTCCTTTCTGGGGGCTCCTGTTGAGGAGACCATCCCCTGGAGTGCTGTTTATTATTGTCCCATTTCTTTTTTGAAGAAACCGGTGTTTGCTTTGCCTGTTCTTTATCTGTACCTCCCACTAGTTGAGGTTTTACAGGTCTAGCTCCCAGACTGTCTCTACCTAATTCCGCATAAGCAGTTTCAATTATTTTAGGTAGCTCTGTCTCCTGTTGTGATGGAGTGAAATCTCTCAGACATTGGCGTATTGCCACTGATGCTGCTTCCCCTTTAATATTTGCTAATATTATCACAGATAGCTAGTTACAAATCCTCTAAACTGACCTATATTGCTTTAAATGTGACCATGAAAGGTTCAGAAATGATGCAAACTCAACATCTATGTACAACACACAAAACAATTGCAGAGAAAATTTATTATATTCAATCTCTGACATATGTCTTTTGAGTACAAACATTTTGGGTTTTTTCCCTCTCTTTATATACAGTTAATATACAAATACAAAATCTTTGCCTTTACATGTTTATACTTGAATATTGTATTAAAAACTGTAATCCTTTAAATAGGTATACACATAACCCCACAGAAATCCTTCAACAAGTCATTCTAACCAGTCATACCTACTTATTCAAACTGCATACATACATACATACATACACTTTTATAGCACCACTCCTCAGTGGTCCGTGAGAGATAGCTCCATCAGAAGCTGCTGATGTTTGTGATCTACAAATGCTATAAAAGTGTAGGATCTGTCCTCAACAGACCTACATTGGATCCCTCATTTGGTTGAATCTCTTTTCTTTTATGTATGTATGCAGTTTGAATGAGTAGGTATGACTGGTTAGAATGACTTGTTGAAGGATTTCTGTGGGGCTATGTGTATACCTATTTAAAGGATTACAGTATTTAATACAATGTTCAAGTATAAACATGTAAAGGCAAAGATTGTTGTATTTGTATATTAACTGTATATAAAAAGAGGGGGAAAAAAAAAATGTTTTGTACTCAAAAGACATATGTCAGAGATTGAATATAATAAATAATAAATTTTCTCTGCAATTGTTTTTGTGTGTTGTACATAGATATTGGGTTTGCAGCATTTCTGAACCTTTCATGGTCACATTTAAAGCAATATAGGTCAGTTTAGAGGTTTGTAGCTAGCTATTTTAATTTCCCCCTCCTCTTGGACCTTAAAGCAACTAGGGGGAGCCTTTTTTCCTATAGGCAATATTATCACAGATACCTGGGTGAAGTTATTTAACAACTTCATCCCTAAGTTCAGAGCAGGTTCTGCTCCATACTCGTTCTGTATTTGTCTTAATACATCTGGTATTTCCGCTAAAGAAGGGATACCATGAGTACTGGAATATATTGCAGCGAAAACTGTACCCCAAGAAGTACAATCTTCTATAGAGGGAGCTATCCCCATTGGCAAGCAAATCGTCAGTATTCTATGTTTTTCCTTAGGACCAGTGTGTGGAAACACTGCCTCCAGCTGTGCTATTTTTTGTGCTATCTAGAAGGGCATTTGTTCACGTTTAGTGGGCATTTTACCCATCACTGCGTGCAGTGTTTGTGGTGTAATTTTGGTTGTAATATGTTGGACTGGTCCTGGTTGTGTAGCCGGTGTTGGCTGAAGTGTGAGTGTTCTCATCACAAACTGTGCCATGTTTCTGTACAGTCTTATTAATTCTTTATGCTGTACTAGTAAGCCTCCTCCTGGCATTGTGTCAATGTCAGGATGTGGTGTGTAGGCCGCTAGCACTGGCCTAGTTGCTCCGTCTCTTCAGAGTGGGTCGAGTCTTACTCTATTTCTTGTATGGGGGACGGCGCTTCTAAACCAGTAAAAATCTTCGTGGTAAGTTAGTCGAATTTCAATGTCCTCATATGGACTATATTCGTCTGGTATGTCATCTTCGACATAGTAGTGAAATGTTTTTGTCAATGCATTTGCCTGCGGGAATCTAATCCATGAGTAGAATACCTCTGTTCTATATGATTGGTGTGCCTCAATCACGAAAGTCACTTGCCCACCCCTAATTGTAACAACGTATGCTACTAGTTTTAGGGTTATGGCATTTCTAACATTCTCTGCAATATATATTGCATCTGCATTATTTTCTTCTGTTGTGAAGTTTATTGCATTACCTTCATCTATGTCTCCCTGCTCAGTCATTATTTTTTAGAAAGCAGAGCGTTCCAAGGGAACTGAGATAAGGTGTTATGCACAATTAGGAACACTGTATCCTTCAAGCTTGATTAAACAAACAGCCAATACATAGGAATTTTTCTACTCAGCTGCGGCAGATTTTGTTCCCTCCCACTCCAGACGTCTCTGTGAAAATGTGAGTAGGGGTCTCTGTGTATAGCACAACTGAACTACTCAGATTTGTCTGTTAAATAAGTGCCAATACCAATGTTGGGCGCCATGTCGTGTAGTTCCTATAAGATCTTTATAGGATCTGCGCGTTTAGACAACATACACTGCTGGACTGATGTCCAGACTGATTCCAGACACCCCCACCGGGTATGTTGGCCTGTGTACCAGCTAGCTCGCAATGCCACTATAGCCTCCTCTTACCAAGGAGAGAATAGTTTGTGGCAACTATCGAACATGACAACCCTGATCCCTCAGGACCATGGAAACAGTAACTTACTTTTCGCACAGTCACTCGTGCTCACTTGTTCTCAGAGAGATACACAGAATAAACGGTTGGGACGTTTTCAATAAGTATTTATGGAACAGTCATTATTCTAGCATAAAATAAGTGCACTGAAATCACCAGTAGACAGTAGCAACAATAAATGAGTAACAGCACTAAGAAAGTAAACAGATGGTAGGTTTCTACCATTTTGCTAAAATCATAACTACAGGCAAGTATATAAAATACATGGCAATAAAATGTGTACTCCTACGATGCACCCTAACTAGATGTACCTAAATGTACCTAGCATGTGAGTAGGTGTAAAGCCAAGAATCCCTCTAGGATAAAGCCAACCCCATTACCCGGTGTGAGACTGCGGGTCCCCGTTCTGGTCTTGAGCTGAACACCCCGCAAGGGATGTCAGACCACTGCGAGCTGGAGTATCTGCGTGCAGGCCCCTCAGCGTCTTGCATCAGTGTGTCGGCCAGGACGTCCTGATCTCCTCTTACTATATCAGCAGGATGTGGTGTTTATATACCCTAAGGTATCCCCAGTGGTTCTACCTTGCTGTGCCTGTGTCGGACTTAGGATGACGTCGGGAATGAACTTTATACACAGTTATTATGCAGGAGATGATGGTCCTGCTGTGATTCCAAGAAACTAAGAATCCTCATGCATAATTTATGAGGCCAGTGTCCAGGGAAAAACCCTACGTACTTGTGTGTAGTATTGTAACTGGGTAAAAGGTCAGTCCTTCAAATCCGTTATGTGTGTAGTATAGGAGAGAATGTAGGTGAAGGGTTATGATGTTACCTAGACCTATATTGGGGTACCTATATGAAATATAACACTGGGTGGTAGACATACAGCTGTGTACTTGTGGCCCTCTATTGTGCTTGCTTCTGGCTGCTGGTTGTAGGCAGAAAAGCTGAGTTATGTGCATGGTAGACCTCAATAAACAGAACTGTCCCATAAAACTGAACTACAGGCTGCAATGTCAGGCCTGAGACATGTTTTAAATGGCTACTTTCAGTGAGTGGCACTATGAGTGCTGCTTTTCATCAGTAGCATTTAATATACAGACACTGGGTACCAGTGGTACCATATATGTGGGACTTATAAGTAAATTACATTTACAAATCAGGTGTAAGGCAATTGTACCATGTTTTAAGGGGAGAACACAAACACTGTAGCATTGGATAGAAGTGGTAAAGTGCACACCGCTCAAAAGGCCAACAAAAATGGGTTTAGAAAAAAGGAAGGGTGAAGGCAAAAAGATTGGGGTTGACCCTGCAGAGAAGGCCAAGTCCAACAGCTTTGAAACTGTGAACTTTGATTGCTTAAATTTCGAAAATGTCAATGCTTAGAGTGTAAGCATTCATGTTTATCTAATCTAGCACAACTTAGGTCTTGTCACCTCTCTTGTCATGACATTGCTATTTTACTTGATCTGAACTGCTGTTTATTCTGTATCATAATAAAGACTCATAGCCTTCACTAGCTGAGAAAATGATTTCTCTTGCTACCTGAGCAGATTGTATTTTCTTAAGGGCAGAGAGTCTGTCCCAGACTGAATAACCTATTCTGTAACATTTCATGTACTAAGAACAGATGCTGTGAGCATTAGAGCACTATGCATTAGACTAGTGAGAAAATATTCAAATGTATTTCATTGTAAACTGTTGCTCTTTGCTTGATTTCCATTGGTTGTGAGCGTGTGAACCATGTTCTTATGTAATACATGTATGAAGCTTTTGTCTAAAGCCCTATAAACGGGTATGATTTCTCCATGCTGAGAAGAAGACTGTCTCTCCGTTCTTTGAAGACGAATTCATGCTAGATTTTGAACTCTACTGAGTTTGAAGTATTTCCTGTTAATTTGAATACTTATTGATCTAATTTTGATTGCCCACCTTGCGAACTTCTGTATGTTAACTAATAGAGTAAATCCTAAAACAGAGATCCTAGTCTGTTGTTCTTTGCTAGACATGCTTTATTCTTGCCTTCTGTACACTCCCTACCTAGCTTAATAAGTGAATCAGGTCCAGCAGGGCACCAAAGTCTGGCAGGGACTGCACCGCTCCCGATTTGATGGCAGTGCACAAAAATACATTTTATGTATGGGTTTGCGCGCTAACAGATCTGATAGCAGAACTAATGGTTCCTACTGGATCCATCAAGTACTGATCAGACCATTATAGGTAAATTGGACTTAGAACCAAGAACTGTATCTTCATGGTTTAAGTGGTTGCGCCCAAGGTCCACACTTGATACTCCTGAGTCCAGACCACCCCTGTGTAAAGCA